>CM031238.1:652962648-653127854 GCA_018340775.1 Taxus wallichiana var. yunnanensis | reverse complement strand
TGCTATTGCTTTGTTTGAAACAATTCAAAGAAATAATTTAGTGAAATTAGATCACATGGATCAGAAGAAGAAACATGAGGAAAATGAAGTGTCTTGGTGAACAAAAATCAACATCCCCAATTTCCGTTCATCCCATACTACACTTTATTTGAAGATGAAACTTGAAATTTAATTTGAGTTCACTGGTCATTGGACAAGCTTCAATGCTTTAGTCATCTAATTTTCATTCATTTACCTCTTCAATTTTACAGGTTAGTCAACTGAATGTGTTTGGCTCGACAACTCCTACCACTTTGTCTAAGAATGCAGGGAGCAAATCTATAATGAAAAGACATAATAAAAGGGGTTATTCCACTACATCATAAGTTCCCTAGGGAAATTCATTTTCTTCTTTTGAAACTGGATCCAAAAGAAGCAGAACCTATGGAGGCAAGTGCGACCCCTTAAATAATTGAAACCTATAATGAGATAAATGATGATACAACTAAGATATCTGAACGACAAAAATTTCTACAACATGTTGCATTATTTGTTATAGATAATTGGAAAGAACTTTGCCAACATGTTAATAAAAAAATTGAGCTTGGTTCAAAAAACCCCATAGCCTTGTATGAGGATGTAGGGATCAAGTCCTTTACTTATAAAATAAAAAGTGTATTGAAAGGGGTGATGCATTAGAAGTTTCTCAAGACAATATATTTTCTTTTTCTGAAACTCGATTAGAAGGAACAAATCCAATGGAGGAAGATATTGCCCCTACTGTAGAGAATCCCTATAATGAAAAAGTTTCAGAAGAAATAACACATGCAGAAAAGGTGAAATGTGATAGTACATAAAAGACACTTGAAGGACAACAATCTCTGCAAGTTCAATCATGTATTATTCATAATGAGGAAGGACATCATCAACAAGACAATGCCACTGATAGAAATCGTGATCAAGATTCACTGCTTTGCATATACAGTTCCTCTCCCAGTAATAAAGCAATTGAGAGAGACAACCATGAAGCCAAAATTTATACTTATTATGAACGTGCTATATTTTTTCCATATAACTAATTTTCTTTTACTTCAAAGAATATATGCAGTTTTTATTATCAAAATTTAACATCTTACATGTAATTTCCATTGGAAATCCACATGCATTCCAATTGTATATAGTTTATTAATTTGAATATTTCTACATATAGTTTATTGATTTGAATATTTTTGCATTTGTAGATGAATAAGTATATTTGTTCAATCTATAGTGATTGCATTGCATTATAAATGGTGTTACAAGAACAATCACCGACATTGTCTACAACACATCAATGTCACCGCCAACATTGCCTTTCTTTGTTGTTGTAAAATTTAATAGATGCAATAGCCCATGTTAGGATCCCTCTAACCCGTTACATATTCCCATACCCCTATTTCGAGAGGGTATCAAGACAATTTCGATTAAAATGGTCTGGGATTAACTATCCATAAATCCTAGGGAATTACTTTGCATATAGCAATTATGCGACATTAGAACCACTGAAAGGCAAGGTCCGAGATTCACATCTTTCTCCAAAGTTCCCTCGCTTGCAAATATGTGCATTTTAACTCATTTTTCATTCAAAAGGTACTCAAAAATGGCACACGTACCAACACTTGGAGCAAGAAGAAAGGAGGAGTCAAGACTACTATCCCTAAACCAAAACAACCCATCGTAAATACTACCCTCTACTTTGATAGCACCTCCACTACTACTTTACTCAACACTTCTTGTATCCAAAGCGGTATTTCCATTCAAGGGGTATAAAATGTAATCATGTTTATTACAAATAAAATTGGCCACAAAAGGATAGCAATCATGATATAAATTATGCAAATGTACAAAGGTCTTCATGCATACATGTCTAGTTCAAATGTTGTGATATAATATTTACAACTCTATATGTACGAAGTTGTCAAAAATTAAATGTACAAATACAAAATTTCAATGTAATGTTTCATCTATATTCCTACATACCACTATCAATCACACCCCTCATCAACATGTTATCGACTGTACAAAAAAAGTTTTTTCAATGAAAAACCAACCAAACAACCGATGCAACACTAACACAATTTCCCCGAAATAATTACAAACCACATCAATCGGTTGGAACACAAAGTTTTGCTATGCAAACAACAATAAATACCGCTTATTACAGATTTATGGGTTGAGGCAAGCCTCGTAAATGGTGTTACATGAACAATCACCGACATTGTCTATAACACATCAATGACATCACCACCATTACCTTTATTTGTTGTTGTCAAGTTTAATAGATGCAACATCCATGTTAGGATCCCTCCAACCCATTACATATTCCCATACCCCTATTTCGAGAGGGAATAGAAGACAATTTCTTATTAAAATGGCTTGGGGATAAACTATCCACAAGTCCCAAGGAACTACTTTACATAGAGCAACTCTTGACATTGGAACCACTTTGAAAGGCAAGGTTTGACATTCACATCTTTCTCCAGAGTTCCCTTGCTTGCAAATATGTGCATTTCACCTCATTTTTCATTTGAAAGGTACTCAAAATGGCGCACGTACCAACACTTGGAGCAAGAAGAAATGATGAGTCAAGACGACTATCCCTCAACCAAAACAACCCATTGTAAATCCTACCCTCTACTTTGATTGCGCCTCCACTACTAATTTACTCAACACTTCTTGTATCCAAAGCAGCATTTCCATTCAAAGGGTATCAAATTTATTCATGTTTATTGCAAATAAAATTGGCCACAAAAGGCTACCATTCATGATATAAATTATGCAAATGTACAAAGGTCTTCATGTATACATGTTTAGTTTAGATGTCATGATATAATATTTGTAACTCTATATGTAAGAATTTGTAAAAATTTAAATGTACACATAGAACATTTCAATGTAATGTTTCATCTATATTCCTACACTACCACTATCAATCACACCCCTTATCAACATGTTATCAATTGTACAAAAAAAGTTTTTCAACGAAAAACCAACCAAACAACCGATGCAACACTAACACAATTTACCCGAAATAATTACAAACCACATCAATCAGTTGGAACACAAAGTTTTGCTATGCAAAAACAAAAATTCATGCTTATTGCAAATTAATGGGTTGAGGAAGGCCTCATAAATGGCGCTACAGAACAATCACCGGCATTGTCTGAACACATCAATGCCATCACCAGCATTACCTTTATTTGTTGTTGTCAAATTTAATAGATACAACGGCCCATGTTGGGATCCATCCAACCTGTTACATATTCCCATACCCCCTATTTTGAGGTGGAATAAATGACAATTGTTGATTAAAATGGCATGGGGATTAACTATCCACAAGTCCCAGGGACTTACTTTGCATAGAGCAACTATCAACATTGGAACCACTAAAAGGTAAGGTTTGACATTCACATCTTTCTCTAGAGTTCCCTCACTTACAAATATGTGCATTTCACCTCCTTTTTCATTTGAAAGGTACTCAAAAATGGCGCACTTATCAACACTTGGAGCAAGAAGAAAGGATGAGTCAAGACTACTATCCCTCAACCAAAACAACCCATTGTAAATACTACCCTCTACTTTGATAGCACCTCCACTACTACTTTACTCAACACTTCTTGTATCCAAAGCGGCATTTCCATTCAAGGGGTATCAAATATATTCATGTTTATTGCAAATAAAATTGGCCACAAAAGGATACCATTCATGATATAAATTATACAAATGTATAAAGGTCTTCATGCATACATGTCTAGTTCGAGATGTCTGATATAAGATTTGCAACTCTATATGTATGAATTTGTAAAAAAATTAAATGTACACATAGAACATTTCTATGTAATGTTTAATCTATATTCCTACACTACCACTATCAATCACACCCCTTATCAACATGTTATTGATCGTATGCAAAAAAATTCAACAAAAAACCAACCAAACAACCGATCAACACTCACACAATTTACCCGAAATAATTACAAACCACATCAATTAGTTGGAACACAAAATTATGTTATGCAAAAAAAAAGCATGCTTATTGAAAATTTATGGGTTGAGGCAGGCCTCATAAATGGTGCTATAGGAAAAATCACCGACATTGTCTTCGACACATCAATGCCCTCCCAAACATCACCTTTATTTGTTGTTGTCAAATTTAATAGATACAACGGCCCATGTTGGGATCCCTCAAACTTGTTACATATTCCCATACCCCTAATTCGAGGTGGAATCAATGACAATTGTCAATTAAAATGTCGTGACGATAAACTATCCACAAGTCACATGGACTTACTTTCTGCACAGAGCAACTGTAACAAAGTGGAACCACTAAAATGCAAGGTCTAACATTCCAATCTTTATCAAGAGTTCCCTTGCTTGAAAATATGTGCATTTCACCTCCTTTTTCAATCGAAAGGTACTAAAAATGGTGCACATACCAACAATTGGAGCAAGAAGAAATGATGAGTCAAGACTACTATCCCTCAACCAAAACAACCCATTGTAAATACTACCCTCTACTTTGATAGCACCTCCACTACTACTTTACTCAACACTTCTTGTATCCAAAGTGGCATTGCCATTCAAGGGGTATCAAATGTATTCATGTTTAGTGCAAATAAAATTGGCCACAAAAGGATACCATTCATTATATAATTTATGTAAATGTAAAAGGTCTTCTTGCATACATGTCTAGTTCGGATGTCATGATATGAGATTTGCAACTCTATATGTACAAATTCGGAAAAAAATTAAATGTACACATAGAACATTTCAATGTAATGTTTCATCTATATTCCTACACTACCACTATCAATCACACCCCTTATCAACATGTTATCGACTGTACAAAAAAAATATTCAATAAAAACCAACCAAACAACCGATGCAACACTAACACAATTTCCCGAAATAATTACAAACCACACCAATTAGTTGGAACACAAAGTTCTGCTATGCAAACAACCAAAAATCATGATTATTACAAATTTATGGGTAGTTTTAGGCATCGTAAATGGTGCTACAGAACAATAACCGACATTTTCTCGACACATCAATTCCATCACCAAAGATTACCTTTATTTGTTGTTGTCAAATTTAATAGATACAACGGCCCATGTTGCAATCCCTCCAACCTGTTACATATTCCCATACCCCCTATTTAGAGGTGGAATAAATGACAATTGTTGATTAAAATGGCCCAGATGGATTAACTATCCACAAGTCACATGGACTTACTTTACATAGAGCAATTGTCAATGGTGGAACCACTGAAAGGCAAGGTCTGACATTCACAACTTTCTCCAGAGTTCCCTCACTTGCAAATATGTGCATTTCACCTCCTTTTTCATTTGAAAGGTACTAAAAAATGGTGCATGTACCAACACTTGGAGCAAGAAGAAAGGAGGAGTCAAGACTATTATCCCTCAACCAAAACAACCCATCGTAAATACTACCCTCTACTTTGATAGCACCTCCACTACTACTTTACTCAACACTTCTTGTATCCAAAGTGGCATTTCCATTCAAGGGGTATCAAATGTATTCATGTTTATTGCAAATAAAATTTGCCACAAAAGGCTACCATTCATGATATAAATTATGCAAATGTAAAAAGCTCTTCATGCATACATGTCTAGTTCGATGTCGTGATATAAGATTTGCAACTCTATATGTACGAATTTGTAAAAAAATTAAATGTACACATAGAACATTTCAAAGTAATGTTTCATCTTTATTCCTACACTACCACTATCAATCACACCCCTTATCAACATCTTATCGATTGTACAAAAAAAAATTCAACAAAAAACCAACCAAACAACCGATGCAACACTAACACAATTTCCCCGAAATAATTACAAACCACATCAATCAGTTTGAACACAAATTTATACTATGCAAACAAAAAAAATCATGCTTATTGCAAATTTAAGGGTTGAGGTAGGCATCGTAAATGGTGCTACAAGAACAATTACCGACATTGTCTACACACATCAATGCCATCACCAACATTACCTTAATTTGTTGTCAAATTTTAATAGATACAACGGCCCATGTTGGGATCCTCAAACTCGTTATTATATTCCCATACCCCCTAATTCGAGGTGGAATCAATGACAATTGTCAATTAAAATGTCGTGACGATAAACTATCCACAAGTCACATGGACTTACTTTAGTGATAGAGCAAAATTCATCGATAGTGGAACCACCGACTTTGAAATTCAAGGTCCGACATACACATCTTTCTCTAGAGTTCCATCACTTGCAAATATGTGCATTTCACCTACTTTTTTTCATTCGAAAGGTACTCAAAAATGGTGCACGTACCAACACTTGAAGCAAGAAGAATGGATGAGTCCAAACTACTATCCCTCAACCAAAACAACCCATCGTAAATGCTACCCTCTACTTTGATAGCACCTCCACTACTACTTTACTCAACACTTCTTGTATCCAAAGCGACATTTCCATTCAAGGGGTATCAAATGTATTCATGTTTATTGCAAATAAAATTGGCCACAAAAGGATACCATTCATGATATAATCTATGCAAATGTACAAAGGTCTTCATGCATACATGTCTAGTTAAGCTATCAAATATATAAGATTTGCAACTCTATATGTACGAATTTGTAAAAAAATTAAATGTACACATAGAACATTTCAATGTAATGTTTCATCTATATTCCTACACTACCACTATCAATCACACCCCTTATCAACATGTTATCGACTGTACAAAAAAGGTTTTTTCAACAAAAACCAACCAAACAACCGATGCAACACTAACAATATTTCCTCAAAATAATTACAAACCACATCAATCGATTGGAACACAAATTTCTCGCTGCATGCAAAACAACAATAAATCTTTGCTTATTATAGATTTATGGGTTGAGGCAAGCCTCGTAAATGGTGTTACATAAACAATCACCGACATTGTCTATAACACATCAATGACATCACCACCATTACCTTTATTTGTTGTTGTCAAGTTTAATAGATGCAACATCCCATGTTAGGATCCCTCCAACCCATTACATATTCCAATACCCCCTATTTCGAGAGGGAATCGAAGACAATTTCTAATTAAAATGGCTTGGGGATTAACTATCCACAAGTCCCAAGGACTTACTTTACATAGAGCAACTGTCGACATTGGAACCACTGAAAGGCAAGGTTTGACATTCACAACTTTCTCCAGAGTTCCCTCGCTTGCAAATATGTGCATTTCACCTCCTTTTTCATTCGAAAGGTACTCAAAAATGGCACACGTACCAACACTTGGAGAAAGAAGAAAGGATGAGTCAACACTACTATTTCTCATCCAAAACAACCCATCATAAATACTACCCTCTTATTTGATAGCACCCGCACTACTACTTTTCTCAACACTTGTTATATGCGGCGGCATTTCCATTCAAGGGGTATCAAATGTATTCATGTTTGTTGCAAATAAAATTGGCCACAAAAGGATACCATTCATGATATAAATTATGCAAATGTATAAAGGCCTTCATGCATACATGTCTAGTTCAGATGTCGTGATATAAGATTTGCAACTCTATAGGTACGAATTCGTAAAAAAATTAAATGTAAACATAGAACATTTCAATGTAACGTTTCATCTATATTCCTACACTACCACTATCAATCACACCCCTTATCAACATGTTATCGAGTGTACAAAAAAATTCAACAAAAACCAACCAAACAATAGATGCAACACTAACACAATTTCCACAGAAAAAATTACAAACCACATCAATCACTTGGAACACAAAGCTCTACTATGCAAACAACAAAAAATCATGCTTATTGTAAATTTATGGGTTGATGCAAGCCTCGTAAATGGTGCTACAGGAACAATCACCAACATTGTCTACGACACATCAATGCCACCACCAACATTACCTCTATTTGTTGTTGTCAAATTTAATAGATACAACGGCCCATGTTGGGATCCCTTCATCCTGTTACATATTCCCATACCCCCTATTTTTAGGTGGAATAAATGACAATTTTCATTTAAAATGGCACGGGATTAACTATCCACAAGTCACATGGACTTACTTTGCATAGAGAAACTCAAACAATAAGTGGAATCACTTTGAAAGGAAAGGTCGACATTCACATCTTTCTCCGAGTTCCTCGCTTGCAAATATGTGCATTTCACCCCTTTTTCATTTGAAAGGTACTCAAAAATTTCGTACATACCAACACTTGGAGAAAGAAGAAAGGATGAGTCAACACTACTATCCCTCATCCAAAACAACCCATCGTAAATACTACCCTCTTCTTTGATAACACCTTCACTATTACTTTACTCAACACTTGTTGTATGCAAAGCGGCATTGCCATTCAAGGGTATCAAATGTATTCATGTTTGTTGCAAATAAAATTGGCCACAAAATGATACCATTCATGATATAAATTATGCAAATGTATAAAGGCCTTCATGCATACATGTCTAGTTCAGATGTCGTGATATAAGATTTACAACCCTATATGTACGAATTTGTAAAAAAATTAAATGTACACATAGAACATTTCAATGTAACGTTTCATCTATATTCCTACACTACCACTATCAATCACACCCCTTATCAACATGTTATTGGTAATACAAAAAAAAATCAACAAAAAACAAACCAAACAAATGGATGTAACACTAACACAAATTACAGAAATAATTACAAACCACACCAATCGGTTAGAACACAAAGTTATGCTATGCGAACAACAAAAAATCATGCTTATTTAAAATTTATGGGTTGAGGCAGGCCTCGTAAATGGTGCTATAGGAACAATCACCGACATTGTCTACGACACATCAATGCCATCACCAACATTACCTTTATTTGTTGCTGTCAAATTTAATAGATACAACGGCCCATGTTGGGATCCCTCCAACCTATTACATATTCCCGTACCCCTAATTTGAGGTGGAATTGTCGACACTAAAATTTTCCTCCATAATTTCTATTTCATTAATGTATGTATTAGGAATAGGATGTTGTTAAGTATAATTAGTTGTAGCGTCGATAGAAGATAACAAAGACTGCACAAGTCGATGACGCGCCAATAATGTGGAGTACGGTAGTCAAAGTACAATAGGAATGTTGTAAAAAGTAAATATTTGTCGTAAGTGGTCCGGTAATGTTAAAATGTCAAAGTTTGGGTAATTAGAGAAGTAGCGTCTACATGATTAGGAATTAGAAATATTATATTGGTAATAAGGACAAGGAGTGAGGTCATAAATATTTTGTGTATTTTATTTGTAAAAAGTCTAAAAATGTGGAACCCATGTAAAATGATAAGGTTTATCTTATCTTAAGAGATAAGCTTACATGTACATATAAGAGTTAAGGTATGGAATATGATTCGTCAGAGTGGATTTCTTATCCTATCTTAGAGATAGGATGGATAAGCCTGGAAGTTCTATAAATAGAGAGGCCACCCCCCTCATTTAGCATAGAAAGAAGTAGTGAGAAATATTGTAGAAAGTGTGCAAAGGAAGCCATCGCTTAAAGGTGTGTTGAAGAAGCCATCAAGAGGTGTAATTGTAAAGTTTCTCCCATAGTCTTGTTGAAGTACCTCATGGGTGAGATTGTAAATAATTTCATGTTAATATTATAATTACTTTGATATTTCAGATTTGTCATCATTCCATCTTATCATATTCATGGTATTCTTGTGTTCGGTTGTTGTTTTGTTTCCGATTACATCCACCAAACTAAAGGTTGTGCATTAGTAAATAATCATAGCACGAGGAGTTCCCGTGAAGAATTATCATAGTGCTTAGATTGGTGATGACATTTTGGTTCCGTTTGGACCATTCCTCGTTGGTGGATTTTCGGAGAGATATTCCCACTTAGTCAAAAATCAATTGGAGGATAACCTTGTTTTTTTACATGTGCATAGTAGTTACCGTGGTAAAGTCATTTTTACCGTGAATAGTAGTTACCATGACAAAGTCATTTTTACCGTGAATAGTATTTACCGCAGTAACTTCACTTTTTACCGTGAATAGTGTTTACCACAGTAAAATCAATTTTTACCGCAGTAAGTCAAGTTTTACCATAGTTTACCATGGTCATTTCTATAGTAATTCCAATTATTTGTGCACATAAGTCTTGTTGATTGTACTTGTGGGTTGGTATTTCACGGTGGTTACTTTTGAAAATGGGAAAGATTCCTATTTTTTCAGCTCAATCTAATGAAGATGCTTCTTCTTTCATTCAAGAGTTTAAGCGATCTTGTATTTGTAATGGCCTTATAAGAAGGGAACAATGGACTGAATTTTTTCCTACCTTTTTGGATGGTTCCGCACTTAGGTGGTTTGAAACACTAGGTGATAATGTGAAAAACTCATGGGATTTATTAACTGAAAGTTTTCTTGAAGAATTTGGTGAACAACAGAGATATGTAGACCTCATGATTGAGATCACAAAGCTAGCCCAAGGAGAGAAGGAGAAGATAAGGGATTATCATGCTCGTGTTCTAGAGCTAAGGAGGAAGCTCGATGCCCAGATCCGGAAGGAAGGATTAGCGGATGGGTTGATGAATGGCGTGGATAATCTCCTCTGTAAGCACTTCATTCTTGGGATGAAGCCAGAGATCAGACAACGAGTGAAGTATGACCGCCCAGCTACCATTGAACAAGCAAAGGAGATTGCAAGAAGGCAAGAAGAAAGCATGGAAGAGGAGCCCAAAGAAATTGTTGTTAAAGTAGAGCCTACACCAGCACCTTTGGTCCAGAATCCACAACCACTCCCGGTGAGCACAAATATTTCTCCTAGTACATCTACTGAGTATGAAGATCTGCTTAGGAAGATGGGCCAGTTAACTATTAATCTTCTTCAAGGAAAGGAATTTAGTTCTCAGGGAGGAGATAGAGGTCCAAAAAGAAATATTTCTGAAGTTGTTTGTTATGGTTGTTATAAAAAGGGTCATTATAAGTATAATTGTCCAGATAGAGCTTCTACATCTGGTACAAGAGATAATGATAAAGGAAAAGCACCTGTGAATTCTCTTGATGTAGTAGATAAGAGTAGAAATAATGAAGTAGATGTGTTTGTAACAAAAAGAAAGAAAGAAAAAGATAATCAAGATGGAACTGATCCTAAGAAGATGAAAGGAGAAACTAGTAAGAAACATAGGAGAAGAAAGTTGGGTGTGCAGGATTTTCTGATTTCACAGGGGCAAGGACCATACTCCATCTTGGAAGATCTATCCAAAAGGCCTGTAAATATTACATATGGTCAACTCTTGGCTATGTCTTCTGAGAAGAGGCGGGAGTTGCGAGGTGGACTCAATGCTCGAAGAAGGAAGGAGGTTGAGGTCCCTGTTTTGGAGGCAGAGGCAGATCCCTATGCTCCACAAGCTGAGGTATTATGTAATGGTATTTCAATTCATGATGTCTTAGTTGATGGAGGTGTTGTCGATTAATGTAATGACCGAGTCTATAATGAATATGTTGGATTTAAAATTGATCGCCCTTCAACACTTATGTTAAGGTCATTAAATAAGGGAAAAACTAAACCAGAAGGTGTAGTTTCAAATGTGGCAATATCTGTTATGGGTGTTGTATGTGTGGTAGACTTTCAGGTGATGAAAAATGGTACTGTTGCGTACCCAATGCTGCTGGGAAGACCATGGCTAAGGAGAGTTCATGCAAGAAACTACTGGAATGAAGGTTTCATGACACTTGGATGTGGTAGAGAGAGGGTGAAGATAAACATGATCCCTCGACATCATAAAGCAGAACCTGTGGATTCAAGTGATGAAACTGATGATTGGACATCCTCTGATTACTCTAGTACCAGTGAAGTGGACACTGAAGATGAAGAAAGCGAGGTGGATGTTTCAGTCATGGATATCCTTCTAGTCACACCAACTCATGACCCCATAAAATTATCTGAAGAAGAAGTTGATGATCGTCTCCAACAAATAAAGATTGGTGATGCTGTGATGGAGAGTGAGAAGGAATCCTACCTCCAGCTCTTTCGAAGGTACATACACCTATTCACTTTTGATTACAAGGAACTCCGTCAAGTAAGTTGGGTAGAACATTCTATTGAGCTGGTAGATGGTGCTAAGCCCATAAAGCAAATGCCATATAGAATGAATCCTAATTTTTCCAAGACTGTAAAAGAAGAAATAGATAAGTTGCTTGATGCAGGATTCATATTTCTGTGGAGAATTCAGAATGAGTTTCTCCCATTGTGATCTCAATAAAAAATAATGGGAAGCTACGCATTTGTGTTGACTACAGGAAGCTCAATAAGGCAACAAAGAAGGATCATTACCCTCTTCCATTTTCAGATCAGATCTTGGATGAAGTAGCTGACCAGGAGTGCTATAGTTTTGTTGATGGATATAGCGGCTACAACCAAGTTCGTATAGCAGAGAAAGATCAGCCGAAGACCACGTTCACCACTCCTTGGGGAACGTTTGCTTATAGAGTTATGCCTTTTGGGTTGTGTAATTCTCCAAAGAACATTCTAGCATTTGATGAATAGGGTGTTCAAACCTACATTGGGACCTTCATCGAGTATTTCTGGATGATTTTGCATCTATGGGAGTAAGTTGGACCACCTGCACTGATGGAGACAAAGATTTCAAAGGTTAGATGAAGCACAAGCCTCACTAAACCCTACAAAGTGTGTCTTTGGATGTTCTAAAGGCATTTTGTTAGGGCATGTTATATCTAGAGATGGTATTGGTACTTGATCCCGATAAAGTTTCAAAATCAAAGATTTACCATTTCCTATGAATAGAAGTAAGTTGAGATCATTTTTAGGCCATGTGGTTACTATAGAAGGTTCATCAAGAATTTCTCAAAGATTGCACTGACACTAACTCGCTTTTGAAGAAGGATGTTACTTATGAACCAGGAAATAAGGCGCATGAAGCTTTTGGACAACTAAAGGAAGCCCTGGTGTCTTCACCTGTTTTGAAGAATCCAGATTGGAGCAAGCCATTCATTGTGTACGTATGATGCCTCGGATGCAAAGCACTAGGAAGTACTTTGAGCCAAAAGGATGAAAATGGGAATGAACATCCAATTTACATTGGGAGCAGACAAATGAGCAAAGCTTGAGGTAAACTATACTCAGAATCAAAAAGAGGCTCTGCTATCATTTTTGCTTGTAAAGAAGTTTAGAAATTACTTGCTAGGGCAGAAATTTATAGTTGTAATGTATCATCGAGCTCAAATATATTGTCAATAAGCCTAACCCATCGGGGAGGATAGCAAGATGGATAATTTTGGTACAAGAATTTGAATTTGATATTATAGATAGGCCAGAAAGAAGCATGTCAATGCAGATGCACTCTCTCGAGCCTATGATGGTTTAGGATCATCTTGTGATGATGATGATTTTTCCGATGCAACATTTTCTCCCTCGACACAATCCCTAGTGAATACATAGATATTTGGAATTATCTCGAATGAATTCAAGTTTCCCGATGGTGCCAATGCAAAGACTAAGAGAAAGATTACTCAAGTCGAGTTGTCCATATTCTATTCTCGCATGGAGCATTATTTCGAATAGGACTCGATGGACAAAGATAAGAGGGTAGTTGGACGTGATCAAGGAAAGGAGCTGCTAGAAGAATTCCACAATGGTACATATGGAGGGCACTTCTCTGGACAACTTACAGCAAGAAGGATCTTGGATGCAGGTTATCACTAGCCCACTCTTTTTAAAGATTGTTATAATTATTGTAAAACATGTGATATTTGTCAAACACATGGTAACCGTAAGACTTCATCACTCCATTATGTCCTATTCTTCCACTTGGTCCCTTTGAAAAGTGGGGAATAGAAATTGTAGGTCCACTTCCAACTACATCACACAAAAATAAGTCTATTGTAGTTGCCATGATTATTTAACCAAGTGGGTTGAAGCTAGGCCATTGAAAACAACTTCCATGGATGAAGTGGCAAGGTTCATATATGAACGCATTGTCACCGTGATTTGGTTGTCCATTAGAAATTGTAATGTGATCAAGGAAGCCACTTCATTAATGAGGTGGTAGAAGCCCTAGTCAATAAGTTTTCTATTAAGCATAGGAAGGCAACAACATACAAGCCAAGCACAAATGGACAGTGGAATGAACAAATTTTGTCTTTGTGTCAAAATTCTAGCAAAAGATGCGCAGCTTGCGAGGTACATAAATGGGATAAAAGGATTCATGCAAAGATTGTGGGCATATAGGGCAACATCAAAGTCAGCAACAAGATACTCCCATTTCAACTGGCCTATGGCATTGATCCAGCTTCTTCCTATTGAGTTTGATATTCCCACCTGTGAGAGTTATGAAAAATGAAAGGATGGATGAAAGTGATTCAAGAAAAGAAAGGTTGATACATCTTCATTTGCTAGAGGAAATGAGGGAAATAGCAAAGGATACAAGCCATAAAAAGAAAATGAAGCAGAAGGAATACTTTGATCAAAAGATCCGATGGTCTCCATTTCATGTGAATGACTTGGTCCTAGTATATGATTCCAGATACAAAAAAGAAGACAGAGAAAATTTCTTCCAAAATGGATGGGGCCCTACAAAATAGCAATGTGTGCATGAAAATGGTACGTACTGACTGGAGGAATTGGATGGCACTCCCATTACGAAATGGGTCAACCACGACAAGTTGAAGATTTTCCAAGCACCATAATAGTCTACTCCGAGGACGAGTAGAAGCTAGGAAGGGGGAAGATGTCGACACTAAAATTTTCCTCCATAATTTCTATTTCATTAATGTATGTATTAGGAATAGGATGTTGTTAAGTATAATTAGTAGTAGCGTCTGATAGAAGATAACGGCGCGATGCGGCACAAGATTTACGCTGCCAATAATGTGGAGTACGGAATACCAAAGTACAATAGGAATGTTGTAAAAATTAAATATTTGTCGTAAGTGGTCCGGTAATGTTAAAATGTCAAAGTTTGGGTAATTAGAGAAGTAGGGTCTACATGATTAGGAATTAGAAATATTATATTGGTAATAAGGACAAGGAGTGAGGTCATAAATATTTTGTGTATTTTATTTGTAAAAAGTCTAAAAATGTGGAACCCATGTAAAATGATAAGGTTTATCTTATCTTAAGAGATAAGCTTACATGTACAGATAAGAGTTAAGGTATGGAATATGATTCGTCGAGTGGATTTCTTATCCTATCTTAGAGATAGGATGGATAAGCCTGGAAGTTCTATAAATAGAGAGGCCACCCCCCTCATTTAGCATAGAAAGAAGTAGTGAGAAATATTGTAGGAAGTGTGCAAAGGAAGCCATTAGTTAAAGGTGTGTTGACGAAGCCATTATGCTTTCCCATATGAGTAGTGTCAAAACCAGTTTGACTATGAAGCTTATTAAGGAGAAGGGGTCGCATATAACGGCGATAGTTATGCAGAGGATGCTAGTTTACTAGAAAAGATCCAAAAATAGAGGCTAGCATGGTTCAATCAAGGGCAATAGCACAAATGAAAGCATTTCAAATTGGTTTCAGGGAACCTTGTCCATGGGAAGGCCCTTTTCCAAGACACTACAGCCCTCAAGAGAAGCTAGACTTCATGATTGGAATGCTGCCCCAACTTGCACAATGGGTAGAAGAGATAGAGGCCTATGAACTTGGTGTCAAGCAACCTTGTCAATGGGTAAATCCTACACCATTATCTGGTAATTTTCTCTCTACTCCTCAAGCAGCACCATCTCAATTTGGGCTTCAATTTCCAAGCTTCCCATTGAATGTTACCCCAAGTGTGAAATCCATTTCTCCATCCCCTAGTCTTCCACCTCACCTCAGTTTCTCTTCCCTTTTACCTTCCAAATCCAATTCCCCTCTACAAGAGCCAAAAGAAACACCTTCCCCTACACCATGAACAATTGCAAATTATGTTTTAAATCAATCCATAATTCCTCCTACTTTCCCAAACCCATGTTGGGAAGAAAATAATAAAAAAACTAGCCAAGGAGAACATCAAATAGAGGAACCGAACAAAGAAGAAATGATAGAAAATCTGAAGAGTTGGGCTGCTAAATTTGAGTTTTCAAAGGTTCCCTTGTTGGTTAAGCCTATGGAAGAGGCTGAGGTCAAGCCGTAAGTGGTGGAAGCTCTAGCTACAGCACAAACAGGGGAAGAAGGAGCTACTCCTAATCCAAAAAAGAGGAGTACATTCCAGCTTTGGAGTACCATACGCTTTCAAAGGCTTCAAGTGTAGAGTAGGCCATAGAAGAACCTTCAGTTCTTCCTCCCACTTCATCCCCTTCAAGCTCTGATGTTGAGGAAGAGCTTGAGCTTTCAAACTTCATGTTTGAAGATGAGGGGAACCATGGTGAGAAAATTACAGATTCGAAGGACACCATGGAGGAGGCCGAACACACGTAGTAAGACAACGAGGAGGCGACATTTGTCCGACTTGGAGGATTTCCTTGATAGAGGGGAGCCCGAGGAGATCACATCATTTTTTCCTCCATCTCTCACATCCCAAGCATATGAGTCTGCATTTCCATGGAGGAGAACATTAAAGAACAACAACTCACGCACTTCGTAATGACCCTCTGGAACCAAGATTGGAAGATCTTGATCTTCCATGTTCTTCAAAGGAGGAGGAAGAGAAAAGGTAGAATGATGTCACTGTTTCTCCCATGCCATCCATCCAAGAAGGTCCACAAGAAGACTCTATTTTTGGATTTTAATTTTAGATAAATGGGCACATCCAAAGGATTAGACCATGCCCAATCAAGTACTTGGATTCATTAGAGCCAAAGGAGAAACCAAAATAATTCATGCCTACTTCAGGGCATGAGGATGAGCATCAAAGTATCGAGGGTCACCATCAATACCTCTAAGAGCCAAATACAAAGTCAGCTTAAGGAGGTATTTTCCATTAATGTTAATACCTTGATGATTTGGGTGGAGGATTGGCTTATTGTCATTTTTTCACTCATCCAACCAGCCATGTTCAGTGCAAATCAGTTGCATGGCTGCCATTTTTGAGGAAGGGAAGCTATTTCTCCCTGCCAGTTGCAGGCTTTGTTTGAGCTCCCTTTTCTCTTGGTTAGAGTAGTGTAGGTAGGTTTTTTTCATCGGAAGAAGCGCTTATGCACACTTTGCATGTCTCATTTGAGGCATGTATGATTTGTTCTTCTTATATAAGTTTTGTTCGCATTGTTCTAGAGGTGCACAAGGTCGCTCTTCACTATTTATGGCGAATCGATTCATAGTTGCTGTAATAGCTTGCAAATTTCAAAAAAATAAAACAAATGCAGAGCAACTAAAGTCATTTCAAAATAGTCCATTTTAGGGATAGATGAAAGTCCCAGAGTTAAAATAATTTTCTACTCTCAGAAATTCCATTTCCAAGATTTCCTTATGAAAATTGAGAGTGCAGACTCAGGGTCAGACAAAACATAGAAAAGGCATACAGTCAGGCTCACAGTGGCTCAAGGATCAAACCTTCAAAGGTTCAGATCAGTTTCATGTTTATCAAGTAGACTCCATGCCCAATGGATGCTTCAAGGCCACTGGTCTCTTCATCTAGCAGGCAGATGTCCCCGTGAGTCGCCAAATTGTTATCCCAAATTTCCCCAAAAATTTTGGTCAGAACAAGCCTTACACATAAATAAAACATGAAGGGAAATGATTCAAACCCATGAGCTTAAGTTCTAGAACCAGGAAAACTAAAAACAAAGGCCTGAGAAATTCAAATTCGACCCTGCACAAGAAGAAAAAGAAGAAACGACTATGTCAAGCCGTTCCGTGTCTTAAATCTATTTTGCAAGCTTTGGGAGGATGCAACAATGGAATTACGGGTCGAGAAGAATGGGTAGTGCCGCAAGAGAGGCTAGGAGCAAGAAAGGAAAAACGGAAAGGATCCAAGGTCTTGGGCTCAAAACCATTCAAGAAAGAATCCAAAATTGACTAAGTATGGAAGAGCCAACAGAGGGAACCACATGTCCTAACGGCACTCCTCTAAAGGTGAATCCAAAAGAGAAGCTCAAATAAGCACCGCATCTCCATGTGTCTCAGGATGAAACAGAGGTAGGGGAAAATGGTCAAGCAAATTCAAAAGATGGAGCTTCCGTGTCATGGGGGTTTTCTGAGTTTTACGTTTTGCAAGAAGGGGAAAAGGTAAATTACAAACCCACAAACCCAATTTTACTCTAATTTGGCTGCCATGTGTCCCATCTCAAAAGGGGGACCCATTTTCAAACTATTTTCCCCATCCATTCGTATGGATCTCGATACAAACTTCGAAGGGGCATATCTTTCGGCTCAGGGCTCGAAATATTACAAATCTAATGTTGTTGGAAAGATCTCGGCCTCACCAACCAAATGGAGGAAACATCTTTGGGACTTCAATGCAGGATCCATCTATCTCAACAACCAGATCAGATTCAATCTGTTTCCACTGTTTCCTCTTCTTTCAAGGCACCGAACCAAGGATTGATGCAGTAAAGATGGATTTGGGGAAGATTTTATCAAAAGCATTAACAAGCGGTTGAGTTTCGACCTGCTTTTCCCACTTCTCCCTCTCTCTTTCTTCTCTCTGATTGAATCTATAAATACATGGGCAGGATTCATTGTAAAAATTTGTTGTTCATTCTCCTTCCCTACCCCCTCTCTCTTTCTTCTCCAAGGTCGAATGTGGAGTTTAAACCTTCCTCCCCTGCTCTATAAATGGAATTTTTGCCTCTTGCTCATGTATGATGCTCTATGCAAATTTCTGAAGCAATAAAACTCATTTTTGTGATGTGTTTGTCCATCCTTCACTTGTTTTCATTGCATCTTCTTGCCTCTCATTCTTTCGGAGTATTCTCAGGCATGTTTTGATGTTTCATTTGTAGATCATGTGAATCTGACATTTGGTTTGTGATGTTGTTGTCCATCCTCTCCATTGCTCACCTCACCTCCCTTCATTTCATGTCGGTTTTGATAAATGATCAACACTTCCCTTTTCTTGGTGCCATCAGCTTTGTAGTGTAGGATTTCCTTATTTTCATGCTCACTCTCTCCTTGGTCCCTTGGAATTGCTAGATTAGGAATAGATAGTCGCATTTCCTTCCTTAGAAGTAGTTTAGTGTTAGGATCGGGAAGAATTTGGATTTCTCCCGAGGGCTATCTCAAGTCCACAAGTCCCACAACTTGAGAGATGGTCCAATGTTATGCAAATCACACCAAATAAGTCTACCTTAGAAAAGAAGAGCCGTAGAACTCATTTGGGGGTGTTGTGATTTCGTGTTAACACTACTACTTTACTCAACACTTCTTGTATCCAAAGATGCATTTCCATTTAAGGGTATCAAATGTATTCATGTTTATTGCAAACAAAATTGGCCACAAAAGGCTCCCATTCATGATATAAATTATGCAAATGTACAAAGGTATTCATACATACATGTCTAGTTCAGATGTCATGATATAAGATTTGTAACTCTATATTTACAAATTTGTAAAAAAATTAAATGTACACATAGAACATTTCAATGTAATGTTTCATCTATATTCCTACACTACCACTATCAATCACACCCCTTATCAACATGTTATCGACTATAAAAAAATTCCAAGAAAAACCAACCAAACAACCGATGCAACACTAACACAATTTCCCGAAATAATTACAAACCACATCAATCAGTTGGAACACAAAGTTCTTCTATGCAAACAACAAAAAATCATGCTTATTGCTAATTTATGGGTTAATGCAGGCCTCGTAAATGGTGTTACATGAACAATCACCGACATTGTCTACGACACATCAATGCCACCACCAACATTACCTTTATTTGTTGTTGTCAAATTTAATAGATAAAACGGCCCATGTTGGGATCCCTCTAACCACTTACATATTCCCATACCCCTATTTTGAGGTAGAATCAATGACAATTGTTGATTAAAATGGCCTAGGGATTAACTATCCACAAGTCCCATGGACTTACTTTGCATAGAGCAACTATCAACATTGGAACCACTGAAAGGCAAGGTTTGACATTCACAAATTTCTCCAGAGTTCCTCGCTTGGAAAATATGTGCATTTTGCCTCGTTTTCATTCAAAAGGTACTCAAAAATGGCGCACGTACCAACACTTGGAGAAAGAAGAAAGGATGAGTCAAGAATACTATCCCTCAACCAAAATAACCCATCGTAAATACTACCCTCTACTTTGATAACACCTCCACTACTACTTTACTCAACACTTCTTGTATCCAAAGCAGCATTTCCATTCAAGGGGTATCAAATGTATTCATTTTTATTGCAAATAAAATTGGCCAAAAAAGGCTACCATTCATGATTTAAATTATGCAAATGTATAAAGGTCTTCATGCATACATGTCTAGTTCGATGTCATGATATAAGATTTGCAACTCTATATGTACGAATTTGTAAAAAAATTAAATGTACACATAGAACATTTCAATGAAGTGTTTCATCTATATTCCTACACTACCACTATCAATCACACTCCTTATCAACATGTTATCGACTATACAAAAAAATCAACAAAAAACCAACCAAACAACCGATACAACATTAACACAATTTCCTTGAAATAATTACAAACCACATCAATCACTTGGAACACACGAGTTCTACTATGCTAACAACAAAAATCCTTCTTATTGAAAATTTATGGGTAGTTTTAGGCCTCATAAATGGTGCTATAGAACAATCACTCGACATTGTCTATGACACATCAATGCCACCATCAAGCATTACCTTTATTTTTTTGTTGTCAAATTTGATAGATACAAATGCCCATGTTGGAATTCCTCCAACCCCGTTACATATTCCAACACCCCCTATTTCGAGAGGGAATCAAGACAATTTCTGATTAAAATGTCTTGGGATTAACTATCCACAAGTCCCAGGGACTTACTTTTCATAGAGCAAATTGTCGACATTAGAACCACCGAAAGGAAAGGCTGTCATTCAAAAAATTCTCGAGAGTTCCCTCACTTGCAAATCTGTGCATTTCACCTCCTTTTTCATTCGAAAGGTACTCAAAAATGGTACATGTACCAACACTTGGAGCAAGAAGAAAGGAGGATTCAAGACTACTATCCCTCAACCAAAACAACCCATCGTAAATACTAACCTCTACTTTGATAGCACCTCCACTACTACTTTACTCAACACTTCTTGTATCCAAAGTAGGATTACCATTCAAGGGGTATCAAATGTATTCCTGTTTAGTGCAAATAAAATTGGCCACAAAAGGCTATCATTCATGATATAAATTCCAAAAATGTACAAAGGTCTTCATGTATACATGTTTAGTTCATATGTCGTGATATAAGATTTGCAACTGTATATGTACGAATTTGTAACAAATTTAAATGTACACATATAAAACTTCAATGTAATGTTTCATTTATATTCCTACACTACCACTATCAATCACGCCCTTATCAAAATGTTATCGATCAGTATAAAAATGGTTTTTTCAACAAAAAAACTAGCCAAACAACCGATGCAACATTAACACAATTTCCTAAATATAATTACAAACCACATCAACTACAAAAGTAATTAACTATCCAAAACGGTATCAAATGTATTCATGTTTAGTGCAAATAAACCACTCATGATATAATATCTTCACATGTACGGAAGTCTTCATGTATTCATGTTTAGTTCAAATAAACTACTATGCAAAACGCTACCACTCATGACATAAGATTTGCAAATTTATATGTACAAATTTGTAACAAGTTTTAAATGTAATCAATCACACCCTTATCAACATCAACTACAAAAGTAATTAACTATCCAAAACGGTATCAAATGTATTCATGGTTAGTGCAAATAAACCACTCATGATATAAAATATGTCCATGTACGGAAGTCTTCATGTATTCATGTTATTGTTTAGTTCAAATAAGCTACTCCACATAACGCTACCACTTATGATATAAGATTTGTAAAACAAATTCCCACAAAATGCTATGTCTCGTGATATAAAATTTACACATGTATGGAATTCTACATGTATTCATGTTAAGTTCAAACAACCTACTCCACAAAATGCAACCACTCGTGATATAAGATATGCAAATGTATATGTACGAATTTGTAACAAATTTGAAATGTAGAAATAGAACCT
The DNA here is from genome assembly GCA_018340775.1 of Taxus wallichiana var. yunnanensis. Taxonomy (NCBI): domain Eukaryota; kingdom Viridiplantae; phylum Streptophyta; class Pinopsida; order Cupressales; family Taxaceae; genus Taxus; species Taxus wallichiana. The sequence goes on along the minus strand of CM031238.1, from coordinate 653,105,717 downwards.
TTAAATGTAATGCTTCATCTATATTCCTACACTTAAAAAATCAATCACACCCATTATCAACATCAATTATAAAAGAAATAGCTATCCCTCTAAATCAAATAACATATACAGTTCGGCGTTCACATTGCATTGTACACATGCAATTGCTAGTGAGCTTCAAAACCTCCAATTACTACCTAAATCTTTCAAGGTTGCCACATATTGCACGGTTTACATCATACTTTCATAAACTTTCCATTTTCTTACTAATATACTTCTTTCAAATATTCATACCTAAATCATACAAAATTGCTCATATTTGCACATATAATGGCAATCAATAATAGGTAAATAATAAAAGGTGCTCAAATACAATGATTTTTCCCTAATTAATATTTATATATTTGGTCGCAAGGGCTTATTTTATAAGAGTGACATATCTTACATGTTTATGATGTTTTGATAAAAAAAAGTCACTCATTATCTTATGATTATGTATTTTTCTCTATCTTATGCCATCCTAGTGTAATCATTTGGTCTAGAGATATTATATATCTTATGATTTGCATAACAATATTGATCACAAATTTGAGCCTTCTTGTCATCATTTATAACTTATTTTTTATGAATTTTTCTTAGAAAAATATTTAATAAATAAACCAAATCCACATGTTAATCATAATTTTATAATTTCACCAAAAATTATGGCTAAGGTCACTTAAAATGCATCGTTGGTCGTTCAAAGGGTTGTAATGGTCAGATATAGTGTTCTTAAGTACCACTATACAAAGAAGCAACCATATTAGGCGTTTTATGTTCCTTCTTTAAGAAATATTACATCCTAATTGTTATAGTTATTTTATCTTTGATTCATCTATTCACGTATTATGTGCATTCCCTCAAGAATGCCTTCTAATGTAATAAATAATGTAAATACCACATTATGCAAAAAAATCATATTCTTCATAAATCAAATAATTTTGAAGTATTTAATATTTTTTAGCTTAATATGATTTATTAATTACGTTAAAAATATTCATCAAAATTATAATTACAACCGTACCAATTAAAAGTGTGTCAAGAATATCCATAAAATATTGGCCAAAATAAAAATAAAACTTCCCGAACTTTTGACCACTTATTTACAATAAAATATTTTCATTTTACAAAGGAATGTGTTCCTAAACTTGAATGCTTACCCCATTGATGGAGGTGTCTTAAAAAAAACCATATACAACCAGGATCAAATTTGAAGGGTTTGTCTGAATTTTATTGTGAAGGGTAAATATTGAACCAGTCCTTTGATAATGAAAAGTAGTATGAATATTTTACACTTTATATGACAAGAATAAATCAAGTATCCACATCATAAAATTTAAAAAACATTAAAAAAATTGAAGTAAAAGTTGATTAACACCTTAAATAAAAGGAAAATTCAGTAATCCAAACAAAATGACCCTCAATGAATGGTGTAAAATTAAGATGCATTTAAACTAGTAAAATAATCAAATTATGATGAAAGCCCAAATTTGCAATATTCTAATTTCCTAAAAATCATCATAACTAAAATAAGCATTAAATAAATTTAATAAATAAATACATAAAAAAACAATTGAAATTAGACGAGAAGACACAAATCAATAAACACATAAAAACCATCAAACTGCATGTGGGACAATGGGATCTCTTATCAAAATCATTATGAAAAACTTGTAAATAATAAAATAAATAAATTTAACTTCTACTTGGATTTTAATGCTAAAATTAAAACCCAGATGTATATTTTAACTAGTAAAATGTATTAAATTAGATTTTTTCCAACTAAATTAAAGAAAATGTGCATCCATACATTGAAACACCCACACTAACTATGTCACCGATAGATACATCAAGATATTCTTGGTCGATTTCAGAGCCAAGAGCTTCACCTCATGCACAATATGCATTCATATCTACTACACACAAATGATGTATTATCAAATTAGACTACTCCATTAAACAAACAGACTATTAATAAATTTCCCTAAATCTGCTCACAACCCTTTTCCTCAAATCCTTACACATATAGTTAAACCACGTTATCTTTAAGCACAACCGGGCCACATATTTGTCTATGGATGGGGGGAGAGGGGACTAGTCTAGAGAGTCATTGAATATCGTGGGTCACTCGTGCTGACATTAGGTCATGACCCTATGGATAGAGTCGTACCTAGAAATGATTCTAGGTAGAATTCAACATATTAAATAATATGCCCCTAACTAAAATGTAAAATTCTTGTTGGCCTCCACATCACTACTATTGAACAATAGTTAGAGAGAAGATACCAATGATGACTTGGAGGGGTGCTTTCAATGGAAAAATAATCTTATCTCTACCTATTTCCCCCTTATGCAATGAGCTCCTCTCCTCTACCCTAAATTTTACCATCTTGGATAGGTCCAATCAACCTTTATATTAGGGAGCATCTCGAAATTTAGCTTGATTCTTCTTTGCAAGGGTCATAATGGGTGAGCTCCTCAAGTGACTCAACCTTTGTTTTTCTTGAAAGCAAGCCCCAACTACCTTTTCCTTGAGCTCCTTCTCCATTGGATACAAACCAAGCTAATGCAATCATCCCACCCTTGGCTTGTTTATACCCCTACCTCGAACCGAATTGGGCGATTTGGATCAAGACCATTGCGAGCCCATCCCACCCTTTGGCACCAACGTGACTCCCATAGAGCCTACTCAACACCCTACATTACGAGTCATGAATTGAAGTCACCCTTTGAGATCAGTTGAACACTTTTCTCCAAGCTCTTCCCCGACCTCAAATATCCATCTCAGCCCATATCCGAGCTCGTGGCCACTCTGCACACTTGATCTATTCCAAATCATGTTATGCAAGCTCCCAAGTGGGAAAATATTTATGTGCAGGTCGATCCTAGATTTGTTCTTTTCCTCGTAAGGCAGCTCTTGCAAAAGAAAAGAAAAAAATACAAGGTGATAGATAAAACATCTGAATGAATCCCAAGAAAAGGCTAGAACCCTAAACGGTAATATTAAATGCATACAATTTTTGTCACACCAAAAGCTCGAACTAGTAATGGAGAGGGATCTCATCATGTTAACCAACTACTACACCAACACACCCCCACATGATGGAGCCAGATGTAACCACGTGAGCCTTGAGTTCACTATGTATTCACCAAATTAGGCCCGACGACATTCGGAGGAAACGAAACTAGGACTTCCCGGGAGGTCACCCATCCCAGTACTACTCCAAGTCAAGCGCACTTAAATGCCTCGGTATCAAAGTTGCACAACTTGTCTCTACTACCAGCTTTGAGATTTGATGGGATCCGGTGCACAAACGCTGGTATGATCGCACCTTGATCCCATTAGATCTCTAGGTTGGGCGTGCTTAACCGCCTCGGCTCGATACCATATTATAATTTTCCGTCACACCAAAATCTTGAACTAGTAATGGAGAAGGATCTCATCGTATTAACCACCAACTACGCCAAAAAAACTTTTTTTTAGGTATTTGTGCTCAAGTATTCGTTGAGCTGGCATCACCAACTTGCTAGAAACTTGGGATTTGACCTTAATAATATTATAGTAGTAGTATATTTATTATATTAAAACTTTTGATAATTGCTTAATACATCTTGTCTAATGTATCTATGAGTCATGTGTAGAGCCTAGAAAGTTGGAGGTGATCATTGTTGGTAGAATTCATCAAAAAAATTTAAGAATTAAAAATTTCACACAAATTGTTGACAAGTGTTTTTCACCATAGCCCTTCTTTTGACAATTTTAAAATTAACTTGCACTTCTCTATTGTCAAATGAATTTTGGTTGTGAAGGGCTCAATTTTGAACCACGTATACAAATCATCACTCAACAATATGGAAGTATACTTGTCAAAATATTTTAGATAATTGTTTAAAACAAGGTTTTTGTGGAGAAAATGAAAACACCTTTTAATAAGATACTTGCATGTTATGCACCATGCATGATGTACAATGCCTAATTTATGAGGGGGAACATATAATTTATCCAAAACCTTTTTGTGGTATTTAATTAATTAATTTTTCAAATTCTTCATCCCCGTAGAGCCTGCACAAGCAAATGATTTTTAGGTGCCTAAGTTTGAGGGGTATGAAATAATCTTTAGTAGCTTTGAAATCGGAAAAACCATCTTGGATGAAGATTATATGTAACCAATTTTTTGGCGCCTTGTATGTGTGTGGAGCTATTCAATGCCAAACAAAATTGTAGCCCTTGGGTTTGAGAGGCAATAATAATCAATTTCAACATCTTTTCCATACCTTGTCACCTATTTATCATATAACAATAAAACAAATCAGCACCGAATTTTCCTTCTCGGAGCTGCAATTTCTGCAAGCAGGAGGATGTTTGGGTGTAAAAGAAGCTTTCAACGCTTCACAAAAGAACATTAACAAACCATAAATGGGAATCAATTTCCAATAAATATATGGATACCTATTCTACCTTAGAGGTTGCACTAAACAAGAATTGATTGTGGTATAAACACTTCAATGCCAAATTTGACTTCTGAGAGACCCAAAATACAACCACCGAGTTTGTTTAAAACATATGTAGGAAAAAATATTATCCACAACATACATAATATCCTCTACCAAGGACCCAATATTGAATATTATTGGCCAAATATCACATATTTTCCATTGATAAAAACTCAAAATAATTTAATTTAGAAAATAAATATATCATAAATCGACAACTACCAAAATTTATAGCATAAGATGATTGATTGCAATTAATTCAAGAATTTTAGTCTTTTAACATTATGGTGGTGTTTAAAATATTTAAACACTTAACCCGTTTTTTTCTAAATACAAATGAGGCATGGTGCTCTAAACAAGAGACAAAAACCAAAAAAACAAGGGATTGATTCCATTTGTGTTTCATAGTTGTAGATCCCTAATAAAACCTCATTGATCAAACCAAGAAAATTATTTAAAAGGTCACTCAAAAATAGCTTTAGCAAATGTCTATCTCGAAAAAAATGCAAGAATAGCAAATGTCAAATGCTAAAATTTTCTTTCCATAAGAAACTATTTACAACTACCCATATTCTATTAAAATGATATGAAATATCAATAAAATACAATACACATTTGTATCCACAAGTTTCTCTCAAATTCATTTACGAATCACTTTCTTGCTTCTTTCCATGCATCTATAATTCCAAATTGGACATACATGGCAATAAACTGTTAACCACTCATTAACACAATTAAAGTGAAAAAAATGCTTACATGACAACACTTTCCCCACCATTTCGGCCATATCCTCTATAAAAATTATACACTCAATTCCTCTTCAACCTTTATTAATTCCAAGTTCTCCGCATCATCTTCATCCGATGGCTTCCATTTAAATTCTAGATATTCATCTTCATCCTCCTCGTCGTCATGAGTGTGTGCATGTGTAATTTTCTTAAGCTAAATTGAATGAAGTAAGAACTACCACCTAAAAATAGTTCTATAATCTAGCTAAGAAAAATCCTAAGCACCATCAAGATAAAGAGTTAAACAAGATCTATACTAAACATCATAACTTTGAAAACATAAGATCAAAACTAGCATGTTATTCAAAATCTCTACTCTCCTAGATTACCAAAAATGAATGGTCCAATTCAGCTCCAATGGTAGTCAAAAATTGCTTGTTTGATCCTTAAAGAATGCAAGAATAGGAAGCTTAGCTCTTAACAATGGTGACCTCTCAAGAAAACAAAAGGCAAGCTCTTAGTCTCTTTGCTATATGCTTTGCATTTTCTCTCTCAAGAAGTTTAGGTGTAGGTATAAAGGTAGAAGGAGGGCTCCTTATATAGCCCAATGGATAAAGGAAACACTTCATCCCTTTGCATGTGGGATAAAGGTAAAACATGATTAGGAATGGATAAGGTTGCTTTATAAAAGTTAACCTTACTTTAGAAGGGTTTAATTTATGTTTAGAAATTCATGGGAGTTGGGGGTTAATTAATCAAAGGTGCTTAACTAATAAGTAGATGTAAGCTTATAGAAGCTAATTAGAGGAATATTAGTACGATTTAGGCTATTAGAAGGGGATTAAATAAATTAAATATTGACTTATTGGTTAAATGGAAGGGAGAGTTAATTAATTAATAATAATGAATTAGTCTAGATAGAATGGGTGATTAATTAACAGAAGATCGTTAATCGGGATGTTAGTTGGATAGGCGACTTAATCAATTAGTGTATTGTAATTAATTAATGACAATAAGAGGGAATATGAGTGCTTTTGATGATATGTCATCGATTTACGAGAAAGGTGATAATTAGCACAATTTAAGTATTTAAATTGCTTAGGTGTAATTATAGGTGTCTACATTTTCCCCTCTTTGGGGTGGCATAAGTGACTCCACTTCAAAGATAGTAGACGGAAGAAAATTTTGAAGGGATAGAAGAAAAAAATAGTAGGAGGGAGATATGCCCCCTTGAGTGTCGATGGGGTGACGAAGGAAGACGATTGACGATTGAAAAAGGTGAGAGATAGATAGAAGAATGGGAAGAGGCAAGATGCCCCGGTGGTGAGACAGAAGATTAGGGGTGAGAAGAAAGTGATGCAGAAGAAATATGGAGGAGGGGAGAGAAGATCTTAGCCTCTAGCCGCTGTGTATTGGAACAATTTTGATGTCATCATATTACCACAAGAGCTATGTCATCAATCCTTATGAAAAATATAAGCATACGAAAAAGGTAGAATGACATGAAAAGCCATACTACAAACAATTTTCCATTGCTGAAAATACCAACTCCACGCAACATACAACAATGCAATGCAATACAAGAAGGAAACAAGCTCATCTAATAGGGAAAACAAGTACGAACACACATACCTAACCCAACAATGGTCAAGACAGTTGTACAAATGTTTTGTTATTAGTGCTGAAGAGATCCACAAGTTCGTGATTGATGACAAGGGTTAAAAATGATGCCTCGAGCAAGGATACATGCAAGGGGAAATGATAATGGACACGTGGTCCAAGAAAAGTGTTGTACGTAATGAAATAGAACCGTGCAACAAATGTGCCCCGTGAGTACGGCATTTAAGCAAGCAGCTAGCTAGCTTAGTGAATGGTTGTGAATCGCGATCCACGAGTTGTATTAATCGGGAAGATGTGAGACAAACCAAGAGGATATGGAGAAAATACCATGCGCAAGACACAAGTTTCAGCCATAATCTACCCGACAAGTATGACCATAGCTCGCATGAGTGCATTTCTAACCCGAAATTGCATCGGGGTCTCTACATTATGTCTCTTATCAGTGGGTTTTTACTCACTGATAAGACAGGGACATCATTCCCGAGAGGATTATTACCTTTGGTACATGACATCTTCAGTGGTGAGAGATACTTTGTTGGGGACAGTGCATACTGGCCCACTTATACTGGGATTTGCATTTGATTACATACCACGGTCAGAAGACCGTGGGTCCAACTTCTTTACTACAGATATGGTCATGGGACCACATTGCGATTGGATGCCCTGTGGGCACTTTACGTGTCCGAGACCCAGAGGAGCCATCTTACATGGCATGGGTAGCAGCAGTGGTGATGTACACAGCCACCTCGGCAACCTATTCAGATATAGGTGAGAGTTCGACAAGTTGCAGATGATATATATTATCTAGCAGCCTTATAGACATTTCCAATGGGCTAGAGGATGCCACAGAGCTCAGTGTGTGCTCAGTAGAGCACCACATCATTGGTAGTTGTAGCTACATTATAGAGATGTATCAAGTTGACAGGTGCCAGTGGCAGCTTGGTAGAGTACAGGGGGTTCCCAACTAGACATTTGGTATGCACACAGAGATTCAAAGAGGCACACCATGGGGCCTCGCATACCGGTGGCCCGAGCTAGGGTGAGTTTTACATAGGTGGTCCCACAGGCATGGGATCCAGCACAACAGGTGCAGGATCCGAGGATGACAACAAATTATGCAGCTTGGTATGCCACTGTGTTACCCCGACATCTCACTATCCCGAGGAGGCCTAGGTAGCAAGAATCTGTCCACCTATAGAGATCTAACATGGTTCAGAGCGGCGAGAGAGAAAGCAAGTGGGTCCTGACCCAGAGGATCCTTTTGATGGTATTCCACATGATGGGTAGGGTGCCTCATAGGCATAGGGACCAAGGCCACAAGGCCCAGTATAGGCACCAGTTCATCCTCCTAGAGCGAGGGTCCTAGAGCAGGGCCAGTCATCTAGAGCACCCCAGAGACTAGTCCTAGTGGCATAAAGAGTCACATAGCCAAAGGGCATAGATAGCCATAGTACAACAGTAGCTACAACAGGCTTTAGCTGAGAGAGATATAGCTAGAGCAGAGAGGGATGAGGCCCAAGGCTGGTGTGTGACCACGACAATGGAGTGTGATGAGGCCTAGACCCATATTGTCACATTACTTTCAGAGTGAGATCATGCTCTGGCCCAAGAGGTGATAGAGTGGCATGGAAAAGTCGATGTGAGAGACGGTTGCACAAGGGCTCAGATATTGAGCCTCCTACACCAGTCCCAAACTCAGGTGTGGATGGTCATTTCTCAGAGGGATCATGTATACACACGGTCACAAGGCCTTCTTGCACAGAGGGATCAAGCACGAGCCGAGGTACAGACTGTTACCGTAGAGAGAGATTGAGAGCCCGCCTCCTTGAGATAGAATGAGGTTGATTTAGGTAGAGTGCCAGAGAGCGCAATGTTTCCTTTTTAGTAGCCCTCACCTCTGGAGATGCTAACTTGATACGTGATGCTATGAGGCTCGGTGGTGAGGCTTTATTTTATAGGACTACCTACTTCAGGTAGTTTTCCCAAAGCAGCAAGTGGTATTACCTCGATAGTCAGAGATGAGCATGACAGTTCCCGATCATAGAGATCAAGCCACTTGACGAGATCAGTTAGGAAGCCTATGCTAGATCAGACGACTGGACAGGGGGCCATCTAGTCAGTTTAGTGGCCCACCTAGTGCAGGTCCTTCTTAGCCACCATTGTTTCATCGACTAGGTGACAGACCTAGGAGTCCTGGTGAGGGCAAGAGCTGTGGTTGAGCTCTACATTCTTTTTTTTGTACAGATTTCTTGTATGCATGCCTCTTATGAAGGTTGGATTCTCGATGTATAGTTTTGTATACCATTATTTTGATGATGCCTCGCAACGAAGGCTTGATTCTTTCTGATGCATGCCCCCTTTTTTATGGCACATTGTATTCAATGATGTATTGTTTTGAGTACCGACCGACACAGTTTATACTTGTATATATATATATGGACATTTTGATGTATCATCTTTGTACGCCTCAGCTGAAGGCATTTTTGATATAGAGTAGTTTTGATACATGCCTCTGATGAAGGCTTTTATTCTATTATATGTATCATTCTTTTGTATGCCTCAGATGAAGGCTTTTATGATGCACTGTTGTGATGTATATTCATTTTTGACACAGATATACCATACATGTATGATTTGGACATTTGTGACATGACATATGTGTATATGAGATGGACACTTGTTTATTATTTCTCATGGATAGATAGATGTGTTTATGATGTATTCTGATTTGTTTGACATGTATATGTATCATGATCTTGTTGATGTATCACATGTGTTTTGATATCTAGATGATGTGATCTTGTAGAATATATCAAATGTGTTTTGTTTATGAGATGTGCCATACTTAGTGGATGGGATGATATGATGATAAGGGTGCGGGGGATAGATTTTGATATTTGCGATCCCTCTTGCCCCCATTTGATGATACGATATGTGATGATTAGCTTAGCATTCATGTATGATGTATACTTAGCCTTTCCTTGATATATGATGTATAGATGATGTTAGATGTGATGATAATGATGGTAATGTGATGTTATGATAACAAAACAATGCACATGCAATAAACACAATCAAATGCTAAGAAAGAACACAATGAATTAACATAATACACCATGATTCACTAGCATGCAAAAACACACCTCAATATGCACAAGCAAGAATAAATCTAATCTAAGCAAGAAAAGATGAATCCTAACAAAGTATGCCCAAGCAACAACACAAAAGCACAAATACAAAACAACTATACAAGCAACAAGCAAAGCAAGAAACAAGACAATGCAAGTAAATGTAAGTAAATGTTTTTGTAAGATTTGTTTTCATGCAACAATTTTCTATTGTTTTTGGTGTTTTGAAACAATTTTCTATTGTTTAGGTTTATGTGAAACAATTTTCTATTGTTTAGGTTTTTGTGAAACAATTTTCTATTTTTTTGTGTTTGTGAAACAATTTTCTATTGTTTTTGTGTTGTTTTCTAACAGTTTTCCAGAGTTATGCATAGGTAACCAAGAAAGTGTGGATGCCCCCAGCGTTAGATGGAGAATATACAAGGGTAAAAGCCATGTGCTTATGAACAAGAAGGTGAAGTCATTGAATTGTCCCCAGCGTAAGATGGGAAATAGCGAAAGACCATGCCCCTCACAGATGAATAAAAGAAGACAAATCCGGATCAAGGCCTGACAGATGGGGCTCACCAGGAATCTCGAAGGTAGAGCCAAGGCTAGGCCAAGCAAAAGTACCCTCCAGATGTAAGATACTTGTGACCAACGAATCCTCCCAAGGTGTCAAAAATCGGTTTTCACCCAAGGACTTATCCAAACTGCCACAATTGCATGGTTTTCACTAGCAGACGACCTGTTTTCCCTTTTTATTTTTCTCTTTTTGATTTTTTTGTACTTTTGATCATTGTACCATGTTTTTGAGTTTTTTTCGTTTTTTACTTTCAGCGCCATGTTTAAGCATAGAACCGCTTAAGATGCATGGCATTCATGGGCTCACATATCTCATCACCATTGGGGTGAGCAAGTTTGTATGCCCATGTGTTGTATTTGGTGACTATAACATAGGGTCCCAACCAATGTGGTTTGAACTTCCCTTTCTTTTCTCATTCCGCTCTGGTGTTGAATTGGTTCTCCTTCATGACTAAATCACCAACCTCAAACTGACGAGGGATGATTCTCTTGTTGTAGTTTCTGGAGACTCTGTTTTGATACATTTTTAGGTGATTAAGAGCGTGAATGTGCCTCTCATCTAGGAGCTCCAATTCAACCAATCTTGCTACCCGGTAATCTTCATCCTTATCCAGATAGTCCCTAAGAGAAATTCTCTAGGGAAGGAAGTTCGATCTCTAAGGGGATGATAGATTCTGTCTCAAACACGAGGGAGTATGGTGATGTACCCGTAGGATTGTGAATGGAGGTTCTATAAGCCCAAAGAGTTGAGTGGATTTTCAAGTGCCAATTATGACATGTTTTACTAGACCATCTTCTCCATTATTCTCACCAAAGTCTTATTTGTGGCTTCGGCCTATCCATTACCTTGGGGGTAATATGGTGTGGACCATTTTAACCTAATTTAGAACCGTTGACAAAGACCTTTTACAGTTTTGTTTTTAAATGACTTCCCATTATCTGTAACGATGGTCAGGAATGCCATATCGACAAATGATATGATTCATGATAAATTTAGAAATATGAGCTCTTGTTACATAGGTTAAAGGGACAGCCTCCACCCATTTTGTAAAGTATTCCATAGCCGTGATGATGTGTGTATGACCATCAGACGAGGTAGGAGTAAGTTTTCCTATCAAGTCAAGTCCCCACTTAGAGAATGGCCATGGGGTAGTGATAGGTTGCAATGGTTGTGATGGAGCATGGATGAAGTTTCCATACTTTTGGCAAAGTACACATTTCCTAACATAATTGCAACAATCGGTTTCCATGGTAGGCCAATAGTATCCTACTCTTAACAATTTCTTAGCTAAGACCATTCCGTTCGTATGTGCTCCACACATGCCTTCATGGAATTCTTTAATCGCTTGGATTAACTCCGTCACATCAAGACAACATAACAGATTCCCATCGTAGCCATGATGATAAAGTGTACCTCTTAAAAGGATGTAACAGACTATTTGGTGAATCAGGCTTTGCTTTTTGGAACGGGAGATATCGTGAGGGAACGTGTTGTCCTTGAGATAGGTAAAAATGGATTTGTACCATGGGGAATTGGGACCAACAACATCACAAGCCAGAAAATATTCTGGCATGTCATATGCGGGATGGCATAAATTTTCTACAAAGAATGAATGTTATTATTCCCTGGTGGAATACGAAGCATAGAACCCACTATTGCCATGACATCTCGCTGATCTGTGCTGCACTTTAGGGATTTGTTCAATTGTATTGCACATGAAGTACTTCCCAATGGATAAAGGAAACACTTCATCCCTTTGCATGTGGGATAAAGGTAAAACATGATTAGGAATGGATATGGTTGCTTTATAAAAGGTAACCTTACTTTAGAAGGGTTTAATTTATGTTTAGCAAGTCATGGGAGTTGGGGGGTGTTTTAATTAATCAAAGGTGGTTAACTAATAGGTAGATGTAAGCTTATAAAAGCTAATTAGAGGAATATTAGTATGATTTAGGCTATTAGAAGGGGATTAAATCAATCAAATATTGATTTATTGCTTAAATGGAAGGGAGAGTTAATTAGTTCATAATAATTAATTAGTCTAGATAGAAGGGGTGATTAATTAACTAAGATCATTAATCGGGATGTTAGTTAGATAGGTGACTTAATCAATTAGCGTATTGTAATTAATTAACGACAATAAGAGGGAATATGAGCACTTTTGACGATATGTCATCGATTTTTGAGAAAGGTGATAATTAGCACAATTTAAGTATTTAAATTGCTTGAGCATAATTATAGGTGTCTACAATGAGCAAGCATAACAATTTCTTCATGTGCCTCTCTTAAGTCATTCATACAAAAATGCCTAGTCTCTCCTCCACCGCTTATAATCAAAATCATTGTAAGCTACCTCTACAAGGAGCAATCATTATTCATTTAAGTGTCAATTCCTTTTTTCAATGGGCTCTACATGCATTCTAATAATATCACATTTTTGAAACGTTTCCTATGATTTTACAAAAAGAATATATGCATCAAAATATAGACTACAAATATGACAATTCAAATGATTTTTACTTGTTAATCTTGATTTGTCCTTCTCGCAAAAAATTATTCGCCTAAAGTCAAAAATTTAGATGGGTTTAATTCACGAAGTTCTTTTTCTTTATCTCTAGATTTGAAAACGTAAACAAAACTTGAGAAAAATGGTCACGAAAAAATTTCCAATTCAAGCATGTAAAAGGCACTGAAATCATGGCCACCTCAACTTAATTTTTTTAAATAGAATAAATGGAGGACGACTATGAATTCTTTTTTAAAATAAAATAAATGGAGGACAACTATGACAAAACGTTCTCTCTAAGTAAGGGCTATAGGTCAATTATATGTGGGCCGAGAAAATAATACTATAATTATATGGGAATAACACTACAAAAATAATATTACAATTATATGGGAATAATACTACAAAACTATACTAAAATTTCTAGATTTGAAAATGTAAACAGAAGATGAGAAAATTGTCAACGAAAAAGTTTTCAATTCAAGCGTGTAAAAGGCACTCGAAATCATGGCCACCTCGGCTTACTTTTTTTTAAATAAAATAAATGGAGGATGACCATGACTTTTTTTTAAAATAAAATAAATGGAGGATAGCTATGACAAAAATTTGTCTCTAGTAAGGCCTATGGGCCAATTATATGTGGGTCGGAAAACAATACTACAAAAATAATACTACAATTATATGGGAATAATACTACAAAAGTATACTAAACTTTTTAAGTATTATTGTAAATAATGTTGAATATTTGTCATTATTATATATGTTGTCATTGATGTCAAGATGGATGAGTTGATATCCAGTTGCATTGATGGCAAAAGGAGTCATTTGGTAAAGTGAGCAAGCTGAAAAGATGAAGGTTGATTGGTAGTGTCAACCCACAGAGGCTTTGAGATGATCAAGGATAATCCCTAAAGGACTTAGACAACATTTGAGCAAGCCGCAGATATAAGGTGCAAGCCGCCAAGTACATAGAGAGCCACAGAGTAAAGAAGCTCAAGGAAGGGACCACAGACTAAAGGAAAGCTCCAAAAGAAGTCATCGAAGGCAGGTGAGTACCGCAGAGTGAAGAAGGTCAGAAGGTAAAGCCGTAGATATGAATATTTGGAGAATGCCACGTATAAAGGGAAAAGATGCAAAACCACTAATAAATAGAAAAGTCACAGATATGAAGATTTGGAGAATGTTGCGTGTAAAGGGGAAAGATGTAAAACCCTAATAAACAAAAAAATCGCTAAGTATAGAAGATTTCTGCACACATAAGGAAAGATACAAAGAACTAGAAAAGGAGAAAAGTTGTGGAAGGTAGCAAATAAGGAGAAAGTCATGAGAAGTTTAAAAAGTTTCACAATGCATAGAGATGTTGTGGATAACTAAAAATCCACATAAAGAAGGGAAAATCCGAAGGACAAAATGAGAAGTTGTGATATGAAAGAAAATATCAAAGACGCCAAAGGAAGCCACAGAACAAACAAAGTGAACTAGAGTGGATCAAGGATAATTAGTTAGAGTTCAAATTGAAAGAGTGAACGTTTTCATTCAGATTTCAAAGAGATTTGATTGATAGAGAATTGTGACTGCAAGTACAACTGGAACTTCACACAAACCAATGAAATTATTTGTTCTAGCTACTAGCATTTAATGCATGTTGACCATGAGGCATATGGTTATAAGCTCGATGGAGATTCCCGATTTCAAGGAAAATTAAAATAATGCAAAGAATATGGGTCGTCGTTTTAATTTCATGATGCAAATTCTAAACAATGCAATTTTTCTAATTTTTGAAGTCAGCTAATAAATTGGTTTGTTTGATGCGTGGAAGAAGGAGGAATGAAGCCAAACAAGGAAAGAATAAAATCTGGACTCAACTAGAAAAATTTAATGATCTGGATTCACAAGTGACAGATCAGGAAGAGTACACAATGCAAATTTTGAAGCAAGATTTTTGAGAAAAAGGTGCAATAAAAGAAAAACTCTAAGTGATTCGATAGTTATTGCTCATGAGAGAAAAACTAAGGAACTAGAGTCAAGAGAACAGCAGAGAGGTAGAGAGAAGAAACTACAATGCAATCAAGCTAAGAAGAGCTATAGTGGTGAAGCAGAGAGAAAGGGTGAGATCAAGCAAATAATGAAGAACACAATTAGATAAGTATAGCATAAAGGTGGCAGTTTGAATGAGTAGAAGAGAGTGACAGAGGAAGAACACAAATCAAGCTAGGAAAGTGATCATAATTCATTGTATTAGCAATTTTTGTAACTACATGATCAAAATGTATATGTAAAGAAGTCTAAGTTGTAGCTTAGCACATTTAGGGAGTTGTAGCTTCCTTGTAGGTGGGTGCCTACAAAAAAGAATATCTTATGATGCATAATATTCACTTGAGTCCTTTGTTGTGTGTAATATCAGCATAGGTGTAGGGGTTGGTGCTCCTTGTGGGATTGGTGTCTCACTAAACAAATCTTGTAAGATGTGTTATATTCTTATGAGTCCTTGATTTATGTAATATAAGCAATGATTTTGGTGGGTTTTTCTCCCGAAAGGGTTTCCATGGTAAATATTTGTGTTCAGTGTTTATGTGTTTGATGAATACTTGATTGATTATATGTTGCTCATACATATAGATTGGTAAAGAATATAAAATTGAATCAAGAGTGTAAAATTTTTAATATGCACTAATTCACCCCCTCTCAGTGTTTGTGATCTGCAACAATTGGTATTATAGTGAATCTTTTTCCGTAAGCCTAACATCTTTAAGTCGTTATCCCGTAAAATTGACAAGGGCAATTTTACCGATAACCATACGTGAAAATTTTGTTTCGATCCCTTATTAGGGATCCCCGCGTTCGAAACATCGTAAAATCCCTTCCCGGGAAATCTAGTTTTCGAACTTAGTCTTTTTGAGCCTTTTTTGGCTGGGCGCATGGATTTTCCTTGTAACACCAAGTTTTGGTGCGCCCTTAAAAGCCTTTGCGCATAGTTTTCCATGTTAACACGTCTTTCGGTGCCAAAGGGCGCACATAACTGTGTGTTACACCAATTTTTGCGCGCTAAAGGGCGCACATAACTTCATGTCGACAATATATACGGCGCGCCAAAGGCGCGCTCATTCTTCTCGTTGTCGAAAACTTTCGTGCGCCAAAGGGCGCACACTTTCCCCCTGCCGACAAGCAGCTTTCATGCGCCATTTCAAAAGTGGTCATGCGCATTAATGACAAGTTTTTCTATAAATATCAATGCGCGCCCAATGTCATTTTCATTCCTTTTTGTCAAGGCACGTGATTTCTCTCGATTTGTCACCTCTGCTCTCTGTCGTTGTCATCGCCCTATGGACCCGCTCTTCAGATTTTTGCTATATATTCGAGATCAGAATCGAGTTCGAAAGAACACATGTCTACGCTCAAGCAAGAATCCCACCAAACCAAGAGGAAAAGCTAAGTTTGATTGTAAGAAGAGATGAAATACAAATATCGAGGGTCGATGCCCGAATCACAGCCGAGTGCGATGGATGTCGAGACTCGAATGGGTCACATTGACATGGATGAATTCTAGGTTAGAACTCGAAAAGTTACAAGAGTCCGTGGATGGACAAGTTAATAGGCAAAGGCCCTCGCACTTCGCCGAGGAATCCCCGTCGCACCGTCAACAACGAATTCATGATGGTGATTGCCCAATGTTACAACAAAGACACAAGATGTGTCGAGAATAGCAAGAAGGGAGGTAGTCATAAACCTCACCGCCCGTCATTTTGAAATAATGTTCTGCATCCCTCATCACTGAACTACGTGGTCATTAGCCAACGAGAATGCATCAAGGCCCAGGAAGACAACAAAACCAAGGTGCATGCTTGATGAATGAGGTCTACCTAAAGAATAAGAAGGCGGTGACCCGGTGGCCTCGCACTATCCACCGCAAGTGATTTCTCGTGAGGAACTCAAAGATACTATCACCTTCCCGAGCAGAGTCTTCGGCTTTCGATGCCCACTATTTCCATAAGTGGATGCTTCATGCGGTACTGGAGACAATGAATAAGAATTTTCCCGATCGCGCTTTTGTTGGGGTGAAATAATCAAGCAAAGACCATCATCTCTCGAGCAAAATTCTACAACAGTTCGCCACAACAGAGTGTTCCATATGAACTCCTATGTAGTCTATGCTTTGCAGCAGTCGCAAGGGATTATCCGGCCTGAACCGAAGTGGAGTATGGCCTCGTGCCAAGATATTTGATTACTATCCGTAGCCGAGGTCGAGAATAGCATCCAACATTTCGCAAAAGTTAACGATGCATTCTTCTATCATGTCATCTCGCCTACCGAGGCCAAACATGACTCATAAATGGACGAACCAAGAACATAGTGGCAACACACAGAGAAATGGGGGGCCCTGTTCACCCAATTTCCCACGTTCACCTATCTAAGGGCTGCCAACTTTTTGGGAGAGCCAACCAGGCTACCGAGGTATGCTGGACCAAGGCTGATTCTATTAGAACTATCAAGACAGCTGGTCACATACCATGAGAAGTGCCTCAAAAGAAAGAAGGGCGGAACTCCTTTCCCCTCACAGTGGGCCGGTACACATGCTCCTCCTACCATAAGGCGAAGGAAATGTTCGCAGAGCTGGAGCTACTCAATTTGAAGCATGACTTCCCAGCCAGGCCTACCTTCGACCCAAGAAGCTGCCTGCCAAAAGCGAAGCTCGATCCGATCCATGTCCCTCAAATCGAGGATATTTACATCGACGCGTTCTCCATGAGGTGGAACTCAAGAAAGGATCATTCGCGCTAGCATTGGAGGAAATCATCCAATACGGAGTGGCCATTGTCCCCGAAGGCTTCCGTACTACGGAAGATGAAGTAGATAAGGTGTATAATGACACGATGGGGACAATTGGCCCTTCCCGCCATTGATAGAATAAGTCTCCTCAAACAATTGAGGAGAGGGTCAAGGAGACTATGCGGAGAATGTGAGCATCGGTGCCGCATGAACGGACTAATCTACCTCGGGGTAGATTTCACAACTTCCCCTTTGGGCAACGCACCTCCAAGGTCAAAGAAGCAAATTAAAGGCAAAGGTGCGTAAGGTGAACCTAGCACCATTCAGAGGAAGCCCCGAAAGTCCTCTTCCTTCGAGCCGAAGGAGTAATAACTCTTCGATGAAAAATAATCGACAGAGGATAGTCCTATACGCCCATCCACCCGTGATGTCGGTGTCGCTGCACAACTTCGTAGGTCCCTTCTATCCCTTCTTCTTCTCTTCCTTCCTCCTCCTCGAGTGACTCAAACGACCACCCCTTTCGTCGTGTCCTCTCGCCCCTTCTTCTACCCTTTCCCCTGCTTCTTCATCTATCTTCTCCTCCCTCGCCGATTTGTCTTCCTCTATTTCTTCCCTCATCTCCGAGCTCCCTTCCCTTCCTATGTCTTCTGCAGTTGCGGTTCCCCTTCCTCCCGTGGACATTTCTTCGGCTATTCTTTCCATGCCGCCGCCGCGTGTCTCCACGTTTTTCCCCTCTTCTACCGTTGCTGCCTCCCCCTCTGTCTCTGGTCCTTCTTCTATAGGACCAGCTTGGATCTCTCAGCAGCTGAGCCAACAAAAGAGGAAAGTTCCCATCGCTCCGATGGACTTTTCGGTCATTCCAGCTAAAGGAGCAAAGAAGCACAAGCCGGTTACACGCTTCTCAAAGAGCGCTGCAGTGAGAGAGTCATGGAAATAGCGTAACTCCCAACCCCCTCAAAGAGAAAGAAGATCTGTCTCCGACAGATTTCACCGTGACTCAAGTCACAATGGGGACATCCTCGAAAGTCTCCAGGGGGGAAGCTCTTTCCGCAGCTTGATGCACTCGCAAAAGCTTCAGAAATGAAAGAGGAGAAAAGGCTTGTCAAAGGAGCAGAAACAAGTACTGCCTAAGCCTTACAGAAGATGGGAAGTGCACCTCCCACAACTTCGCCGAGACTCCCGAGCTGCTCACCAGAGAAGATCAATGAGTATTCAAAGATCGGTGAGCGAGGTATGGTATGGTCTTTTCGCTTGAGGAGCCAGATCCTCAAGGATAGTGAAAGAGTAATCGCCGAGTATATCAGTTTATACCTAAACATCGAGAAGGCAAATAAGGAACTCCAAGCATTAGCAGGTCCGATATCAGAAGAGTTAGAACATGCTAGACTCCAGCACGAGACCTTCCAACAAATGTTCGACTGTTCAGTCGAAGATCTGGTCAAGTTCGGAGTCTTCGGTCATCCAAGGGCCCTCAACAAAACTATGTCCACTCGACTATCGATATAGATCAGCTGGAATTTGTTTTAGAAAAGATAGACAAGGTAAAGGAAGAGGCCCTGGATGCAATGCATAAAATGGAGAAAATTGTCCTCACCATGACTCCAAGGTTGCTCACTCCTTCCCTTACCTTAAGATCAGCTGATGACACTATCCGGATCTTCAAGGAGATAGCTTCTCGAGGGACAGGGCCAGAGGTCACATTCGACACTGAATCTATCAACAACCTACTGGCCTGTAGGGACTTCATCGGGTTCCTTATCGAGGCGGAGAAGATTATTCCAAACTCCCTGAAAAGCTCATAGACGAGCGGGAGACTTGCAAGCAATCAAAGAACGGCACAAGGATCCATCACAGATCAA
The DNA here is from genome assembly GCA_018340775.1 of Taxus wallichiana var. yunnanensis. Taxonomy (NCBI): domain Eukaryota; kingdom Viridiplantae; phylum Streptophyta; class Pinopsida; order Cupressales; family Taxaceae; genus Taxus; species Taxus wallichiana. The sequence goes on along the minus strand of CM031238.1, from coordinate 653,086,032 downwards.
TTTGGGCCAATGATCAGCAAGTTTTTGAATACCGCGCTCGCCCCACATATCATCACCCGAGCAAAGATCGTAAATATGCAACCCCTTTTCGGCCACAGGATGATGATGATGAGTAGCTTCTTCTTCTTCTTCTTCTTCTTCTTCTTCTTCTTCTCTCTATTCTCCGACTTTCTTTTCGAAATGTCTAAAATGTGTTGGCACAAATGATGACATCATCCATGTTGCATCATGGGATGATGTCATCCACTGTTGTCAAAGTCAACATGACTTTTAGATATTTTGTAAATATCTTTGTAAATAAGTGGTTGGCTCCATTTTGCCTTCTCTCTCCCTCATCTTCTATAAATATGAGAATACTTGTTGTATTCAAGAGTGAACATTTTTTAGATAGAAATAGAAGTGAGGAGAGAAAGACTTTGAGCTTTCTTGTAACAGAAAAGAACAGTAATACAATTATTCGACTTTGTGCTCAATAGTCATGTTATACATTAGATCTTTCTTACGTTAGATCTCGTATGTGTTTAATCATGGATTCATATCTACTTTTCCGTCATTTGTTTATCAAGATTGCTTTGTTTATTTATGCAAGTAGGTTTGGCTCTGTTTACTACCAAACTAAAAACATAAATCTTCCGACCTTCTCGCTTTAGAATTCATTTCTTTTCTCCCTTCGATCTGTTCTTTCTCTTCTCCCTCTTTCATTCCTTTCTTTTCGCACTGAACACTCTACCGGGATGAGATCCCAACCCCGAAGGCGAATCTGTGAGACTTGCATAGGTTCCCGCTAGTAGAAAATAGCAATAAACCGGCCGCTTTGCTTGCCTCAAAGAGGGGCTAAGCCCTCGCAACACCGTGCTGGCTCGCCTATCCATAGATCTATCCACGCGATGCATTTTCGACCAACAGCTTTTTGGCGACTCCACTGGGATCGAATAGATCTGCTGATCTATGGTGGTGGTATATATAAAAATCGTAAAAATATAAGAAAATCACCGCTGCTTGCAAATCACTTTTGTTGAAAATCCAAAAAAAAAAATTTTGCAAAAGTGCCTAAAATTGAAAATTTTCTTCGAGATCCGTAGATCGGGCATAGTTACAGATCTTTAGTTCGCTGAGTTTTTATCAAAATTAACATTTTTCCGTAGATCTGAATTTTTGACTATTTTCCAAAAAGTTCAAAACCCTCTGAAAAATTAAAAATCAGATCTGAAAATCAGCCTGCTATTCTTCCCTGCCATCTTATCCTCGCTGCTATTTGTCATTAACCGCAATCGGTTTTTCGAAGAGGATAGTTTTTAAATATCTAGAAAAGTGCATGCTGCTGGTTTTTGTCAGAAAAACCAGAAAATCAGCAAGTACACCCAAAAATAAAGTTTAAATCTGCGCCATAATATCGCAGATCTGGAAGGTACGCTTGCAAGTGAACCTTTTACGCGCAGCAGGAGAGCCCGTGGAGAAGTTGATCCCACTTTCGATCTGCTTCAAAGGCACAATTTCAGCGTAACACCGGCACGTTTTTCAGCACTAAGCTCGGCTAGCCGGTCATCCAGGAGTGTCTCACCTCCACGAAGAAAAAGTCTTTTACAAGGAGCATCTACATCCCTTTGTAGTGCCTTGCTGCTCAGTGGAACCACCCTCCCAGCTCGTGTGCTTTTTCCAGCTTTTCAAATGGCGGTACCATGGGGAAATGCTATGGGTCCTCTCGCATTACCACATCCAGTTCACGCGCTCCCTCACGGAAACAGAAAGAATTTTCCCAAATTCGACGGGAGCGGAAATCAAAGCACGGATTCCCACATATCTACTTTCATTATGTCATGCAGTATTTTGGACGTGACTCACGAAGATGTGTCGGTTCACCTTTTTCTGGAAACTCTACAAGGGCCCGCAGCTGAATGGTTTCAGCATTTGCCACCCGCTCTATCACCGCTGGGCAACCTCATGGGAAGCTTTCAAGACAGATACAAGCCTTCAGAAGATGCATTTGCATTGCTATCACGGATCACCCACCTGAAGAAAGAGGCCAATGAGACTATGCGCGATTTTGTCACCCGGTTCAATGCATTAATCAACCGTGTCCCTACTGCCATGCTTCCAACACCGGAGAATCAGAAGTGTTTCTTCGTGAACGCCATGAGCTCAAAAGTCAGCTTCTTGCTCCTTCAAGAGCGAGTAGCTACTCTACCTCTCGCTCAGGCTGCCGCCATCCGGATAGAAGACAATTTGATAATATCTGGCGAGTTGAGAAAGGAATCATCAAAGTCCAAATCTTCAGATCCCTCGCCTACTACTTCGTCTGATCCGGCATTCCAAAAGATGGCGAATGATCTGCTCGCATTGAAAAAGCAGTTGGCCCAGGCTCCTAGTTCCTCATACCGAGACGTTCCACGAAGGAGTTTTGTTCCCAACAATGTTTCACAAAGACCGCGTCTACCTGCAACTGCTCCACGGTTGGCGCTTGAAGCTCCTCCAGTCAATGCTTTGGCCGAAATTGAAGAGGAAGAGCAGTACTATGAAGAATCTTCGCCTCAAGACGAAGATGATCAAGATGTCGGTGAGCCGACTGGTGACTCCACTATTGGATACATGGAATTTGATGAGGATGAATCTGATGAAGAAGAGAGTACTCAAGGCTATGCAAGCGGACAATCATATGCTGTTTTTACCCGCTCGCAAGGAAAGGAAGCGGAAGTTGCTGCCCATGCGCAGAAAGAGAAGGTCGTGTCAAACGCGCCTCCAACCATTGTTAAAAGAGGTAATCCTCTTCCTACTCAACTCCCTGCTAAGTCTTTTCCAAAGAAGTCCTTTCCGCCCATCTCTCCTCCGAATCAGCCCCCTCATATTCCTATCAAGATCAGTAACCCTATTCCACCATCGCGAAGTGAAGGACTCATTCCCTCACCAACGCAACCCTTGGCCGCATTCGATATAATAGATCATGCAAAAAAGACCAAGATCCAAATGTCTGAAGCTGAGTACCTTCAGTCAAATCCCGAACAGCTTGTAAGATTAACTAAATATATTCAGAGTCAAGCTGTTACATCTAAACAGGTTTCCCCAAAAGGAATCCTTTCCACTCCCCCTGAATCCCACATAAATGTTGCTTCAACATCTGCATCAGGCAAGATAGAACCTTTCTATCTCTCTCTCCTAATCAACGGCCATAAGTTGAGCAACTGTATAATTGATTCCGGAGCTTCTGATAACGTCATGCCGGCAAAAGTCGCCCATGCTTTGGGCCTCACTCTTACCAAACCTTTCGGCAAGTGTTATTCATTGGAAACCAAGCAAGTGCCATTGATTGGCCAAATCAAAGACGCGCAATTTGCGTTCGCAGCATTCCCTGAAAAGAGGGTAAAGATGACCGTTCTCGTTGCTGACATTCCAGCAGCCTATGGAATTCTGCTGGGAAGGAGTTTTTGCAGCGAAGTTGGTGGAGAAATTCACATGGACTGGTCTAAAGCTAGAATACCCGTCAAAGGTGTGATGCAGACTTTAGAACCAGAATCGCAAAAGAAGTACTTGGTTACTAGCTCTGAGGACCCCAAAGCCCAAATCCTTTTTGAATCATCAGGGATGGGGAACTACTTCTTATCTACCGAGACGGGTACAAAGGGCGTTTTTGTTCAAGAAAAGGATCTTAATGAGATCTGGACCTTGCAATTTGATGGCAGTTGCGCGACTAGTGGATGTGGCGCCGGAATCGTGCTAATATCTCCCGAAGAGGAGGTAATTCCTCTTTCTTTCAAATTGCAGTTTTTCAACACTAACAATACTGCTGAGTATGAATCTCTGTTGCTCGGTATGCAAGCCGCAAAGGAAAGAGGAATTAAAAATCTAAAGTACAAGGTGATGCTGAGCTAGTTGTAAATCAGGTCAAAAGGATTTACCAAGTGAAAAATGAGAGGCTCAGGCACTACCGTAACGCAGTATGGGACAACATTGAGGAATTTGATGCCTTTTCGATAGGGGCAATTCCAAGAGCTCAAAATGATATGGCCGATTCATTGGCCGTTTCAACATCTCTCATGCTCCCGCACCCGGGTTTGAAAATGAACAAATACACCATTGAAGTGGTTTTCCGCCCGAGCGTGCCAGACAACTCTCAGCATTGGCAAGTATTCAACGATGATAATCACCTCATTGCCTTTCTAGAAAAATCAGAAAATTTTGATGAGTTGTATTTCGAAGGATCCACCTCTACATGCCGTGAATCAATCAACAGTCAAAACCATGAATCAGAGGAGAAAGACGGCATATGTCAGCTCAAAGGAAATAAAATTCCGAAGGGCCTGGTTTCTCTGGAGCGCCTGTTTGACAGGCACGACCGTTTTATGAAAAAGAAGAAGCAAGATGTTCCTGACTCATCCCCAGAAACAGAACCAGTCAATATAGGTTCTGAGGCACACCCGCAATTTGTAAACATTGGCAAATGTTGTACGCCTGAAGAGAAGCGGAAATTTGTCAAGTTGCTGAAGAAATATATAGATGTGTTGGCATGGTCCTATGCCGATCTAAAGTCCTTCAAGCCAAAGGACGTTCAGCATGACATACCGCTGAAAGAAGATGTCAAAGCCTTTCGCCAGAAGCAAAGGCACTATAATCCTAAGATTTCGGCACCATCCAGCAGAAATTCAGAAGATGCTGGATGCAAGAATCATCTTCCCTATCCATCACAGCACTTGGGTGGCGAATATTGTGCCAGTGCGCAAGAAAAACGGTGAGATACGCATATGCGTAGACTTCCGAAACTTGAATCAAGCTTCACTGAAAGATAACTACCCTCTTCCGATAATGGATCAAGTTCTGCAAGCAGTAACTGGATCAGAAATGCTGTCTATGCTTGATGGTTTTTCAGGCTACAATCAGATTGAAGTCTCGCCTGAAGATCAATTCAAAACAACATTCACTACTCCCTGGGGTACATTTGCCTACAGCAGATGCCTTTTGGCCTAGACTAATGCAGGTGCTACTTTTCAACGGGCCATGGACTTCGCATTTAAAGGTATGATGGGAAAAGTCATTGTAGTTTATCTAGATGACTTAACCGTGTTCTCTAAACAACGAAGTGATCATTGTGATCACTTGGAGCAAGTATTGGCCAGGTGCCGAGAACATGGAATTTCCCTAAATCCCAAAAAGTCCGTTTTTGGAGTTACTGAAGGGAAGTTGCTAGGGCATGTGGTTAGCAAAGAAGGAACAAAGATAGATATTGAAAGGGTTAAGGCTATTCAGAGCCTTACTCTGCCTACAAGCAAGACTGGTGTTCATTCTTTCTTCGGAAAGGTGAACTTTCTTAGGCGTTTTGTTCCTGACTTTGCCGAAAAGACTCGCCACATACTGAACATGATGAAAGGATCACCCACTTTCAGATGGAGTGAAGAAGGGAAAAGGTCATTTGAAGAAATAAAAACTTCTGTTGCCCATGCACCGGTCCTGGTATGTCCCGACTTCTCCAAGGACTTCATCATGTATAGTTACGCCTCCGAACATACTGTGTCTGCAATCCTAATGCAAAAGAACTCGGAGGATATTGAATCTCCAATCGCATTCATGAGTTCTCCTCTCAAGCCTCACGAACTGAAAATGACTCAATTGGAAAAGCATGCCTTTGCCGTTGTCAAAGCAGTGAAGAATTTCAGGTATTACATTCTGAACTCGCATACGGTGGTGCTGGTTCCCGACACCGCAGTGAAATCAATTCTAACTCAGCAGGAGTTAGGAAGCTTGAGAGGGAATTGGATCGCAAAGGTCCAGGAATATGACCTGGATATTAAACCTACCAAGCTGGTGAGGGGCAAAGGCCTGTGTCAGCTAATGGCTGAAAATGAAAATTTAGAAGGTCCTAAAGGAAAAGAAGATTGTGCCAACGAAGAGCAAAGCCCTCTAGAGGAGCCTGATTCTCTAGCCTCTAGTTCTATTTGTTGCAACTAGTGACGAGTGGTACTCCGACATTGCTTTCTTCCTTACCTACGGCGAATGCCCAATGCACCTAACTGCGAGGGAGAAGCGCACTATAAAGCTCAGAGCAGCTAAATATGTCATCTGGGATGACGGTTTATATAAGCGCGGGATAGACGGTGTCTTCCTGCGATGTGTTGACAAGCCCCAGCAAGTAAAACTGCTGGAAAGTTTTCACAATTCAGCCTGTGGAGGCCATTTTTCTTCTTCCGTGACAGCACACAAGATCATTCGAGCCAGGTACTATTGGCCAACGCTCTTTCAAGATGCGGCTACCTGGGTGGCAAAGTGTGAACCCTGTCAGCAATTTGTCGGCAAGCCCAAGTTGGCTGCCCTTCCCCTAAGGCCGGTCATCATCAATGAACCATTCAGGCAATGGGGAATTGATTTTATTGGCGCACTCAATCCTCAATCGAGTGCTGGACATAGCTATGTCCTTACAGCAACGGATTACTTCACCAAGTGGGTGGAAGCCATACCTGTCAAGCATGCCACTTCTGAGGTGGTTTGCAGTTTTATCAAAGAAAATATCATTGTCAGGTTCGGCGTTCCAAACAAAATCGTTGCTGATAATGCTTCTAACTTCTCCTCCCGAGAAGTTATTAGTTTTTGCTATGAATATGGGATAACTTTAGCACATGCCTCGATTATTACCCTCAGGGAAATGGTCAGGCGGAATCCAGTAATAAGAACTTGGTGACCATCATACGGAAATTAGTAGATGAGAATCAGCGGATGTGGCACAAGTCTTTGTACGATGCTTTGTGGGTGGACCGCATTACCCCCAAGAGATCTCTCGGCATGTCACCTTTTCAAGTGTTATATGGCACTGATGCCGAACTTCCCATTTCTGCTGAACTTCCTGCTCTACGCTTGGCACGAGTGATCGAAGATGAAACTTTTCAGAGTTCTCTAGAAAAGAGAATTATGTATCTTGCGGAACTTGAAGAAAAGAGAGTAAGAGTGGTCGACAGGATCACTGAACATCAGAATCAAGTAAAGAGGCTTTTTGACAAGAAGGCCAAGCAGAGAAATTTTCAAGTGGGAGATCTCGTCCTCTTATGGGACAAGCGAAGAGAGCCAAAGGGCATGCACGGAAAATTTGATTCCCTATGGAGAGGGCCCTTCAAAATCAAGCAACTCAATGGAGAGAATAGTTTCTATCTCTCGTATCTGGATGGAGCTGAACTCCCGCTTCCCTATAGCGGGCAACATCTCAAGATCTTCAGGAAGTAGAGCTTGCTCTCTTCTTTGTACAGTTTGCTTTTTGTTGTGTGTTTGCTTTCGTCATGTGTTTGCTTTCGGTTTGTTTTGTGTTTCCTTTGTTCTCCCTCCGGTCCCCCTTGTTTTTGACTCCGTACCCAATGGATAGGCACATGTGAACTGGGATTCTCTACCCCCGAGTTCGCTCAGGAGTAGTCCCCAGAAGGAGCCAGCTGTTATCCCGTAAAATTGACAAGGGCAATTTTACCGATAACCATACGGAAAATTTTGTTTCGATCCCTCGTTAGGGATCCCCGCGCTCAAACGTCAGAAAATCCCTTCCCCGGAAATCTAGTTTTCAAACTTAGTCTTTTTGAGCCTTTTTGGCTCGGGCGCATGGATTTTCCTTGTAACACCAAGTTTTGGTGCGCCCTTAAAAGCCTTTGCGCATGGTTTCCATGTTAACACATCTTTGGCACATGCTGCGCGACTCCTTAAAGGCGCACATAACTTTTATCCATGTCGCATAACCACATACTTCGCGCCAAAGGCGCACTAATTCATGTCGACAATGCATTGGTGCGCGCAAAGGCGCACTCTCATTCTAATGTTGTGTAAAACCTTTCATGTGGCGCCAAAGGGCGCACACTTTCCCCCATTTGTTAATGACAAAATTTTCATGCGCCATTTCAAAAGTGGTCAATGTATGACAAGTTTTTCTATAAATATCAACCTCGCTTCATCCATGCGCCATTCACCTGCGCCCAATGTCATTTTCATTCCTTTTGTCAAGGCACGTGATTGCTCTGATTTGTCACCTCTGCTCTCTAACTCTTGTCTTCATCGCCCGTGGACCCGCTCTTCAATTTTTGCTATATATTCGAGATCAGCAATCGAGTTCGAAAGAACACATGTCTACGCCAAGCAAGAAGCCCACCAAACCAAGAGGAAAAGCTAAGTTTCGATGAAAGAAGAGATAAAATACAAATATCGTAGAGGGTCGGGATGCCCGAATCACAGTTTCCTCCGAGTGCGGTGGATGTCGAGACTCAATGGGTCACATTGACATGGATGAATTCTCGGGTTAGAACTCAGAAAGTTACAAGAAGTCCATGGATGGACAAGTTAATAGGCAGTGCCTTGCACTTCGCCGGAGGAATCCCCGCGCGCGTTGTAAACAACGAATTCATGATGGTGATTGCCCAATGTTACAACAAAGACACAAGATGTGTCGAGAATAAGCAAGGGGCGAGGTAGTCATAAACCTCACTTCCCGTCATTTTGAAATAATGCTCGGCATCCTCATCACCGAACTACGTGGGTCATGTTAGCCAACAAGAATGCATCAAGGCCTCGGGAAGACAACGAAACCAAGGCATGCAATTGATGAATGAGGTCTACCTAAAGAATAAGAAGGTGGTGACCCGATGGCCTCGTGACTATCCACCGCAGTGATTTCTCGAGGAACTCAAAGCCGATACTATCACCTTCCCGAGCAAAGTCTTCGGCTTTTCGATGCCCACTATTTCCATAAGTGGATGCCGCAGTACTGAGACAATGAATAAGAATTTGCTCGATCAGCGCTTTTGTTGGGGTGAAATAATCAAGCAAACATCATCTCTCGAGCGCTACAATAGCCGCCACAACAGAGTGTTCCATATGAACTCCTATGTAGTCTACGCTTGCAGCACGCGAAGGGATTATCCGGGGCTGAACCGAAGTGGAGTATGGCCTCGTGCCAAGATATTTGATTACTATCCGTGAGCCGAGGCCGAGAATAGCATCCAACATTTCGCAAAAGTTAATGATGCATTCTTCTATCATGTCATCTGCCTACTGAGGCCAAACATGACTCATAGCCGGACAACCAAGAACATAGTGGCAGTCACAGAGAAATGGGGGGCCCTGTTCACCCAATTTCCCATGTTCACCTATCTAAGGGCTGCTAACTTTTTGGGAGAGCCAACCAGGCTACCGAGGTATGCTGGACCAAGGCTGATTCTATTAGAACTATCAAGACAGCTGGTCACATACCATGAAAAGTGCCTCAAAAGAAAGAAGGGCGGAACTCCTTTCCCCCTCACAGTGGGCCGGTACACATGCTCCTCCTACCATAAGGCGAAGGAAATGTTCGCAGAGCTGGAGCTACTCAATTTGAAGCATGACTTCCCAGCCAGGCCTACCTTCGACCCAAGAAGCTGCCTGCCAAAAGCGAAGCTCGATCCGATCCATGTCCCTCAAATTGAGGATATTTACATTGACGTTCTCCATGAGGTGGAACTCAGAAGAAAGGATCATTCGCGCTTAGCATTGGAGGAAATCATCCAATACGGAGTGGCCATTGTCCCCGAAGGCTTCCAGACTACGGAAGATGAAGTAGATAAGGTGTATAATGACACAGATGGGGACAATTGGCCCTTCCCGGCCATTGACAGGAATAAGTCTCCTCAAACAATTGAGGAGAGGGTCAAGGAGACTATGCGGAGAACAGAGCATTGGTGCCGCATGAACGGACTAATCTACCTACCTCGGGTAGATTTCACAACTTCCCCTTTGGGCAACGCACCTCCAAGGTCAAAGAAGCAACAAAGGCAAAGGTGCAGTAGGTGAACCTAGCACCATTCGTGAGGAAGCCCCCGAAAGTCCTCTTCCTTCGAGCCAAAACAAGGAGTAATAACTCTTGATTCGAAAAAGAATTGACAGAGGATAGTCCTATACGCCCATCCACCTGTGATGTCGGCGTCGCTACAACTTCGAGGTCCCTTCTATCCCTTCTTCTTCTCTTCCTTCCTCCTCGAGTGACTCAAACGACCACCCCTTTCGTCGTGTCCTCTCGCCCCTTCTTCTACCCTTTCCCCGCTTCTTCATCTATCTTCTCCTCCTCGCCGATTTGTCTTCCTCTATTTCTTCCCTCATCTCCGAGCTCCCTTCCCTTCCTATGTCTTCTCGCAGCCAGCGTTCCCCTTCCTCCCGTGGACATTTCTTCGGCTATTCTTTCCATGCCGCCGCCGCCGCGTGTCTCCACGTTTTTCCCTCTTCTACCGTTGCTGCTGCTCCCTCTGTCTCTGGTCCTTCTTCTATAGGACCAGCTTGGATCTCTCAGCAGCTGAGCCAACAAAAGAGGAAAGTTCCCATCGCTCCGATGGACTTTTCGGTCATTCCGGCTAAAGGAGCAAAGAAGCACAAGCCGGTTACACGCTTCTCAAAGAGCGCTGCAGGTGAGAGAGTCATGGAAATAGCGTACCCCAACCCTCTCAAAGAGAAAGAAGATCTGTCTCCGACAGATTTCACCGTGACTCAAGTCACAATGGGGACATCCTCAGAAAGTCTCCAGGGGGAAGCTCTTTCCGCAGTTGATGCACTCTGCAAAAAGCTTCAGGAAATGAAAGAGGAGAAAAGGCTACTGAAGGAGCAGAACAAGTACCTGCTTCAAGCCTTACAGAAGATGGGAAGTGCACCTCCCACAACTGCCGCCGAGACTCCTGAGCTGCTCAGTCAGGAGAAGATCAATGAGTATTCAAAGATCGGCGAGCAAGGTATGGCTGTTTCTGCTTGGAGGAGCCAGATCCTCAAGGATAGTGAAAGAGTAATCGCCGAGTATATCAGTTTATACCTAAACATCGAGAAGGCGAATAAGGAACTCCAAGCATTAGCAGGTCCGATATCAGAAGAGTTAGAACATGCTAGACTCCAGCACGAGACCTTCCAACAAATGTTCGACTGCTCACCAAGATCTCGGTCAAGTTCGAGTCTTCGGTCATCCAAGGGCCCTCAACAAACTATGTCCACTCGACTATCGATAGATCAGCTGGAATTTGTTTTAGAAAAGATAGACAAGGTAAAGGAAGAGGCCCCGGATGCAATGCATCAAATGGAGAAAATTGTCCTCGCCATGACTCCAAGTGGTTTCTCACTCCTTCCCTTACCTTAGATCAACCGATGACACTATCCGGATCTTCAAGGAGATAGCTTCTCAAGGGACAGGGCCAGAGGTCACATTCGACACTGAATCTATCAACAACCTACTGGCCTGTAGGGACTTCATCGGGTTCCTTATCGAGGCGGAGAAAGATTATTCCAAACTCCCGGAAAAGCTCATAGACGAGCGGGAGACTTGCGAAGCAATCAGTGAACGGCACAAGGATCCATCACAGGATCAATTTGGGCCAATGATCAGCAAGTTTTTGGAATACCGCGCTTCGAGCTTCCACATATCATCACCCGAGCAAAGATCGTAAACAGCAACCCCTTTTCGGCCGCAGGATGATGATGATGAGTAGCTTCTTCTTCTTCTTCTTCTTCTTCTTCTCTCTATTCTCCGACTTTCTTTTCGAAATGTCTAAAATGTGTTGGCACAAATGATGACATCATCCATGTTGCATCATGGGATGATGTCATCCACCAAGTTGTCAAAGTCAACATGACTTTTAGATATTTTGTAAATATCTTTGTAAATAAGTGGTTGGCTCCATTTTGCCTTCTCTCTCCCTCATCTTCTATAAATATGAGAATACTTGTTGTATTCGAGAGGAACATTTTTTAGATAGAAATAGAAGTGAGGAGAGAAAGACTTTGAGCTTTCTTGTAACAGAAAAGAACAAGTAATACAATTATTCAGACTTTGTGCTCAATAGCTGTGTTATACATTAGATCTTTCTTACGTTAGATCTGTATGTGTTTAATCTGTTGGATTCATATCTACTTTTCCGTCATTTGTTTATCAAGATTGCTTTGTTTATTTATGCAAGTAGGTTTGGCTCATTTACTACCAAACTAAAAGCATAAATCTTCCGACCTTCGCTTTGGAATTCATTTCTTTTCTCCCTTCGGATCTGTTCTTTCTCTTCTCCCTCTTTCATTCCTTTCTTTTCGCAGCCTGAACACTCTACCGGGATGAGATCCCAACCCCGAAGGCGAATCTGTGAGACTTGCATAGGTTCCTCGCTAGTAGAAATAGCAATAAACCGCCACTTTCTTTGTCTCAAAGAGGGGCTAAGCCTACAACACTTGTTGGCTCGCCTATCCGTAGATCTATCCGCGCGATAGATTTTCGACCAACATAAGGATATCCTCCTATCACAAGCATGGAAGCAAATCAGGCACAAGGTAGATTATCTCTATCCAGATCACCTCTATTCATAGGGACAAATTACACTTTCTAGGAGAATAAGAATGAAGACATATCTGATGTCACTCGGTTTTGACATCTGGGAGTGCATCGAAAAAGGATATACAAATCCACCCACACCAATCACCTCTTTAATGGATAAGGTAGAATATGAGTGCAACTCAAGAGCTATGAATGTTATTTTATGTGGTTTGACTGAGACAAAATTCGTGAAAGTAATGCACTACACAACAACAAAGGAAATATGGACCAAATTGTAGAGTATCTATGAAGGAGATGAGAAATTTAAACTGACAAAGTTACAAACTTATAGAGCTCAATTTGAGAATCTGAAAATGAAGGATGATGAGAGCATTATGGCATATATGCAGAGAACATATGAGGTCATAAACATGATCAGAGGCTTGGGAGAAAAGCTAGAAGAATCTATCATTGTTCAAAAGTTTTGAGATCCTTGACCAACAAGTATGATGCAAAGGTTTCCACCATAGAGGAAGAAAGGACATGAAGACTCTTACAATGGATGAGCTACATAAAACCCTTGTTGCATACGAGATGAGAATTGTTAGAACCAAGACCACCAAGAAAGAAGTGGATTTCAAGGTCAAGAAAGAAATAAAGTCTAGTCAAGAAGATGAAGAAGAATCAGGTTCGCAGATGAGCTGGATGAAGAAAATATTGAGTCATTGTTTGTGAGGAAATTGAAAAGAGGCTCACAGTAAGTAAAAAAAAACTCCCATTGAAATGATTTTCTTGCGGATAGGTAGGTCATTTTTTCAACGATTCCTAAACGATAATAAAGACAATCATTCGAACATGAAGAGCATAGTCATAAACATAATAGAAGAGAAACTAAGTATAAAAATAAAGATAACAAGAAGAAATTATTCAAGAACAAAATAAACTTATACTCTAAAGAAGAATCTAGTGAATCAGAGTTGAGAAACACAAAAAAATCAAAAATGAAGATAATGAAGATCAATCAGAATGTTTGTTTATGGCTATGGATGCAGATGAAGAAAGTAGCTCTAGAGGGAAGAACTCAGTTGAATATGAATATTTTGATGAAGAGGAAGTTGAGGTAAATATTGAAGCAGATTTGGTAAGTGCACTTGAAGAACTGCAACTATGCAGAAAGAAAAATTAGAAACTAAGATGCACATTAAAGGATTATGAGGAACAAATCTACATCTTTGAGAAAAGACAAGCACAGAAAGAAGAAGAGGAGGCTAATGAGCTAAAGGAACTTGAAACTCAGCTAGAGAAGATCTCTAAGTCCTAAAAATCAAAAGAGGAGGAGTGCTCAAAGTTGAAAAAAATTGGAGGAGTTGAAATCTGAGATGGACCAAATGTTCAACAAACTAATTATGTATGAAAAGCTAAAAAGATCTCTATCATGCTAACGGATATACTCAACAACCAACGTGATACAATTGACAAGTCTAGAATTGGTTTCAAGGGAGAAAGTAAGGAGAAAGAGTTAGCAAAAATGAAGAAAATAAGTTATAGCTACACTAAGTACTTCCCTTGCAAAATAAAGATTTCCCAAAATCCACGTTAAAGAAAGAAGTGTTCCTAGGATCACCTATGCAATGAGGTAAACACATTCCTTTTATGGGTATTGTTTCTCTTGTAATCAGATTGGACATAAAGCCACAAAGCAAATAGTTACACCATTTCAAACTTTAATGTTGCTTAATACACTTATCACAAGAAACGAAATAATCCACCAATAAGGAAACAAGAGCCACATAAACAAAAAAGTGGATATATGTGAAGAAAGATGTGAATAAGAGAAAAGAATGTTACTTAGTAGTATAGAATGTGTTCCATGTATAGAATGAAGATAAAATTTGGTATTTAGACAATGGTTGCTCCAATCACATGACAGTGATAAAAGTAAATTTATTTCTCTGTCAAATAATGCATCAGGTGTTGTGAGATTTGGTGACAACAACTCTGCCAACATAGTTGGAAAAGGGACATTAAGTTTGGATAATGGAAAGACTATTACAGAAAATGTTCTATATGTTGAAGGCTTGAAACATAACCTGTTAAGTGTGATTCAAATGTGTAAGAGAGGATACAATGTCATATTCCATGACCGAGGATGTGATATTATCAAATGGAAAAATATTTGCAAAGGCCAAATGGACAAAGAACAACATGTATGTGCTGAATGAAATAAACAATGAGAAATGATTCACTGGTAAATTTGATTATAGTTAGTTGTGGCATAAAGACTTGGACATATGAGCTTTGAGAATTTGGTTAAACTGAGTGCTAAAGGGTGTGTGAGACACATGCCTAAGATTATCAAACCCATGGATACACTATGCAAGGCATGTCTACATGGTAAACAAACAAGGAGGTCATTCAAGTCAAAAGAGTACTCTACAACAAGACCATTGGAATTGATCCATACAGACCTGTGTGGACCTACCAAAACTAAGGAATATCAGGTGAAGTATATTTTATGTTGCTTATAGATGATTATACAAGAATGACCTAGGTAGCATGTTTAAAGTAGAATTCTGAAGCCCTAGATAGATTTAAGAATTTCAAGGCATTAGTTGAAAATAAAAAGAACAAGAAAATCAAATTCCTAAGATCAGACAGAGGTGGTGAATTCTGGTCAAATGAGTTTGATGAGTTATGTGAAGAACATGGAATCAAGAGACAATTCTCACCACATGGATTCCTTAGAAAAATGGAGTTGTTGAAAGGAAAATTAGAACAATGCAAGAGATGGTAAGGACCATGCTAAATGAATCCAAAATCCCAAATAGGTATCTGAGTGAAGTAGTATATACTACGGTCTATCTTTTGAATAGCGCTTAATTGAGAGTAAACAGTGATAAGACCCCCTATGAACTATGGAAGAAGAGGCCTGAAAATGTGAAGCACATTAGAGTGTTTGGAATCAAATGCTACATTAAAAGGGATGAAGAAAACTTAGGAAAATTTGACTCAAGGAGTGATGAAGGCATTTTCCTTAGATACTCAGGTTAGCGCGGCCTACGAATGCTACAAACAAGTGGTTGCAAAAGATAGTGGAAAGCACTAATGTGAAGGTGGATGAGGCATAATATGGAAAAACCAGCACTCAACATACTGGAGGAAATGAAGAACAAGAAGATGATGAGACTTACGTGAAGAAGCAGAAGAAGAAGAAGAAGAAGAAAGACCAGACACTAAGGCACCCTCCAGCAAGTCAAGAAGGATCATCCTGCAAATCAGATCATTAGAAACAAGGATGAAGGCATCCTAACAAGAAGGAGACTCAGAGAGCAAAATATTCATAAAGATATAACACTCCTATCCATGATAGAACCCAAGAATATTGTTGAAGCAAGCAAAGATCAACATTGGGTAGACACCATGAATGAATAATTAGATCAAATCAAAAAGAATGAGACATGGGAACTAGTACCTAGGTCACGAGACAAGAATGTGATTGGAACCAAGTGGGTCTTTAGGAATAAGATGAATGAGAAAGGATAAGTTACGTGCAACAACGCTAGATTAGTATGCAAAGGATACATGTAAATGGAAGGGCTTGACTTTGATGATACATTTGCACTAGTTACAAGAATGGAGGCAATAAGGTTATTTCTAGCTTACGCAACATACAAGAAGATCAAAGTGTTCTAGATGGATGTGAAATCAGCATTCCTAAATATTTTCTGAATGAAGAGGTATAAATTAAAAACCCCAATGGATTCTCACTAACTCAAAGATAAAGATTATGTGTGCAGGTTGAAGAAATCTTTGTATGGATTAAAGCAAGCTCCTAGAGCTTGGTACAACATATTAGACTCATACCTCATTGAGAAAGGTTTCAGAAAAGGAGTCGTGAACAAAAATATATACATAAAAGAAGAAGGAGAACATCTTCTCATTGTAATAGTATATGTGGATGACATCATTTTCAGTGGAGATCATGAAAAGATGACATATGAGTTTGCAAGCTTGATGAAAGAAGAATTTGAGTTATCAATGTTGGGGATCTTTCATTCTTTTTGGGTTTATAGATTAGTCAAACAAATCAAGGTATATTTATATCCCGACTAAGTATATCAAGGAAATGTTGAAAATTTTCAAAATGGAAGAATACAGACCAATTGGTACACCAATGGAAGTTGGGTGCAAGTTGAGAAGAAATGATGATTCGCCAAAGGTACACAAAATATTATACAAGTCCATGATTGGTAGTCTACTTTACTCCACATCATCAAGACTTGATATCATAGAGGAAGTAGGAATTTTTAGAATATTTCAAGAAGATCCAAGGGAAACATGCCTTAAGGCGGTCAAGAGAATTTTGAGATATCTCATGGGAACACTTGAGTATGGATTATGGTACCCCAAAAGCAATGACTTTAGCATAAAAGCATATACAGATGCAAATTGGGAAAGAAGTGTTGATGATAGAAAGAGCACAAGTGGATGATCATTCTTCATTGGAAATTGCACATCTTGGCTGAAAGAAAGAAACAATCATTAGTGGTTCTCTCAACATGTGAAGCAGAGTATATAGTTTCCGCATGATGTGTTGCACACAAGTTCTGTAGATGAAGCATACATTAGAAGATTACAAGGTGAAATCTAAAAACCAATTCCTTTATTGTGTGATAGCACAAGCGCAATAAGTGTCTCCAAGAACCCTGTGTTCCACTCAAAAACCAAGCATATACCTATAAGGTATCACTTCTTGAGGGAACAAGTAAATGATAGGAAGATCAGTCTAAAATATGTGAGCACTAAAGAATAAATTACATATATAATGACCAAGCCACTACCAAAAGCAACATTTGAGCACTTAAGGAATGAGTTAGGGGTCATTCCTAAACCTTCCAATAACTAATAAGATTTACAAGAAACACAAGGGAGCATACTCAGGAAATATCAGCTCCTAAAAATAGTGCCAAAGTGAGGAAGATATAATCTATTAGCTCAAATTTATCAAAGCATGAATCAGCTCAAGGGGAACATTATTACGAAATTCCGAATAGATGGATAAGAAGCATAAGCCTAGGGGAGCCTCTTGAGGTAAGCACATGAAGAAACTAGCTTACAAGTATATTCAGCTATCTCGTGTGCATAAATGGTCATGTTTCATCGTTGTCAAATGGGGAGAGAAAGAAACCAAAAACTAGTCTCATGGATATAGAAGAACAAGAGAAAGGCAAATTCAGGTATGCAATCATTTTGCCATCAAAAGGTTATAAGGTTATACAGTTTTACAAGAGGGATTGTTGCTATCAATGACAAAGGGGGAGATTTTTGAATATTTTTCATTATTATATATGTTTTCATTGATGTCAAGATGGATGAGTTGATATCTAGTTGCATTGATGAAAAAGGATTCATTTGGTAAAGTGAGCAAGCTGAAAAGATGAAGGTTGATTGGTAGTGTCAACCCATAGAGGCTTTGAGATGATCAAGGATAAGTCCTAAAGGACTTAGACAACATTTGAGCAAGCCACGGATATAAGGTGCAAGCCGCCAAGTACATAGAGAGCCGCAGAGTAAAGAAGCTCAAGGAAGGGACCACAAACTAAAGGAAAGCTCTAGAAGAAGTCTAAAGGCAGGTGAGTGCCATAGAGTGAAGAAGGTCGAAGGTAAAGCCACGTAGATATGAAAATTTGGAGAATACCCCGTATAAAGGAAAAGATGCAAAACCAGGATAAACAAAAAGCCGTGGATATGAAGATTTGGAGAATTTCACGTATAAAGGGAAAAGATGCAAAAATGCTTTGATAAACAAAAAGTCACTAAGTATAGAAGATAGCCATAGATAGAAGGAAAGTCATGAAAGAACTAGAAAAGGAGAAAATCCACATAAGGTAAAAAACAAGGAGGAAGCCATGAGAAGTTGAAAAATCCGCACAATGCATATAGATTTTGTAGATAACTAAAAAGTCGCATAAAGATGGGAACATCTCAAGGACAAAAGGAGAAGCCACGATATGAAATAAAAGATCAAAGACACCAAAGGAAGCCATGGAACAAAAAAAGTGAACTGGAGTGGATCAAGGACAATTAGTTAGAGTTCAAATTGAAAGAGTGAATGTTTGCATTCAGATTTCAAGAGATTTGATTAATAGAGAATTATGACTATAAGTACAACTAGAAATTTACACAGACCAATGAAATTCTCTATTCCAGCTACCAACATTTAATGCATGTTGACCATGAGGCATATAGTTATAAGCTTGATGGAGATTCCTGATTTCAAGGCAAATAAAACCCATGCAAAAAAGACGGGTCGATCTTTTAATTTCACGATGCAAATTCTAAGCAATGCAAGTTTTCTAATTTTTGAAATCAACTAATAAATTAGTTTGTTTGATACATGGAAGAAGGAGGAATGAAGCCAAATAAGGAAATAATAAAATCTGGACTCAGCTGAAAAATTTAATGATCCGGATTCACAGTGATGATCGGAAGAGTACATAATGCAAATTTTTAAGCAAGCTTTTTGAGAAAAAGGTGTAATAAAAGAAAAAATTGAAGTGATTCGGTAATTTTTGCTCATGAGAGAAAAAAACTAAGGCACTAGAGTCCACATAGTGACAAAGATAGAGAGAAGAAAAAACACGATGCAATCAAGCTAAGAAGAGCTACAATGGTGAAGCAGAGAGAAAGGGTGAGATCGAGAAAATAATGAAGAACATGATTAGATAAGTAGAGCATAAAGGTGGCAATTTTGAATGAGTAGAAGAGAGTGACTAAGGAAGAACACAGATCGAGCCAGAAAGTGATCATAATTCATTATATTAGCAATTGTTGTAACTACATGATCAAAATGTATATGTAAAGAAGTCTAAGTTGTAGCTTAGCACATTCAGGGAGTTGTAGCTTCCTTGTAGGTGGGTTCCTGCAAAAAAATCTCTTGTGATGCATAATATTCACTTGAGTATTTTTCTTTGTGTAATATTAGAATAGGTGTAGGGGTCGGTGCTCCTTGTGGGATTTGTGTCTCACTAAACAAATATTGTAAGATGTGTTATATTCTTATGAGTCCTTTCTTTGTGTAATATAAGCAATGGTTTTGTTGGGTTTTTCTCCCGAAAGGGTTTCCCATGTGTTGGTTGCATATTTTGTCAATCCAAAATATGAGGTTCAACCACAGTATATGGGATTAAATCCCTCCTCAAAGACAGGTGAGGCTGCCTACTTATTACTAATCTAAAACACAAAGAAAAACAATAAATACAAAGATTCACACTAATCTAACCATTGGGGTTGGGATAGAATCCTGAAATCCACATCCACACGATTCAAAGGTATTGCTTTCGTAAATGAACTGGGTTGGAAACTATTACAATGAAAGAAGAACAATGGAAAGGAAATGAGAGAAACGTATTTTCTTTCGAGTAAACACAGAGCACAAAATAATCATACGGGCTTTAGATCATAAATATAATGTCTGAAATGATTAGAAACACTAAGGTGCTAAACAAAGAATAGCTTAAGATTATGGACGTAAGAACAATGTCTTAAGAAAGATATATCCCACAACACAAAGTTTGCAAAATAATATCAACTCCTATTCTTCACAATGATTAAAAGAAAACACAAAGTTTTTCTTCTTTCCAATAGCTCCCAATATTTCAAAAATCTTGACCCTTTGGAATGCATAAGCATCCCTTATTTATAATAAAAGGAATCGAGAGAAAATAGGATAAATCCTAGAAAATAGTGTTCTTTAAAAAGAGTTCTATTTTGCTTGACTCTCACGCACGAGACCAAGTCAAAATATGATTCAAAAAATGTGATGAAATAGAAATGAAAAAGATATGTCAATTTCAAAATTGAAATGACATGAAACATCAAGACTTAATCTGAATCATCATCTTTCACTCCTTCATCTTTCTCTTCCTCCAGCTGAGCCTGTTTGTTCCGAAATTCTTGGAACTTTCGAATTATGCCTTGCATTTCGTTTTCATCAGGCGCAGTGGAATGATCATTCAAAACTTCACAGGTTTCATGGGTATCACTAGCACTACCGGGAAGCTTTTTCAATCTTTTGCTGAGCCTTCTCAAGGCCTCCAAAGAATGTTCAATTCTTACAAACCGGTCAATGATCTCAATACCAAATCCGTGCGTTGGTTCATGCTAAACAGACCCTTGGACTTGTTCAAAAATATCATCAGCTGATAGGAGGCCTGAGTTTCCAACTGACACCTTTGGACAAATCTTCAGCAACTCTTCTTCCAGATCACTTTTGCCATCAATCAATTTATCCCTTGATTCTCTCAACTTACCACAGGCTTCGTTAAGAATCTTCAGCCTGAACCTGATGGCTTTGGTTAGCTGGAAATGCTTATCTCGCATGTGGGATGATGCCTTCTTCTACCAAGAGTTGTGATGGTATTTGCTTTAATGCCTGGAGAGCTTCGAAATTCAAATCAAGATGTCCAATTTCTTGAGAGAAATCATCGTCCATCTTCTCTCCATCACTCTGAATGTCCCCCAAAGATTGATAGATTTTCACAACGTCTTGAATCACTTCCTTCCCTTGTTGGAGCAGCCTTTGGGTCCATTCATCGACCACCCTTCCTTTTTTATTAATCCTCTCAATCGTAGGCACTGATGAGAAATCAAATCCGACAGGGACAGAAGAAGATGGTATGGATTCAAGGGGTTTTGAGAGCTTAAGCAAAACCTCTCAACTGCTCCACCTTTCCCTTAAGCTCATCTCTGCTGTCTTTTGTTTCTTTCAACTTCTGGCATAGCACATTTATAGCATCCCGTGCATCCTGTTGTGCCCCTTCTGCTGTCACTTTTCCTAGAGCCACCCTGGTTATCTAATAATCAGAGGCTGTTACATCCTCTTTAGTTTTGTCAGTCACGGGAGTGGCGATCTCTGCGAACTTATGCCCTGAAGCGTCCACCAAAACCCTTGAAACTGTTTTGGGTTTCTTGGCCGATTTAGCAGTAGGAGCCTTGAGTGAGCTAAAATCAAAGGCCGGTATGGGTACAATCACCTTCCTCTTCCTCGGAGTTTGCTCGAGTAGCCATTGCAGCGTATCAGAGGGAGTTGCCACTGTTGTAGAAGTTGGTATCATACTCTCCAGGGGAGAAGGTTCTACTAGTGAAGGGGGAATAGTTACCAATGTGGTAGCAGATTCAATAAAAAGAGGCACAGGAGGGGGCATGTTGGTGATTACTTGGGTCCTAGCAGAGAGGGGTGAAAGTCCAGAGAAAATACTGGCCATGATTAAAGAAGTTGATGGAGAATGAGGAGGTAGGAGTGGTTGTGAGGGGAGAGGCGCAGATTCAGACTCCAAAGCCTGGGATGCAAGAGATAAGGTCTCTTCAGTTGGGCAATCAACAAATGATGAAACCAGAGGCTGGCTTCCTTCTCCTTCCAAAGAAATTGCTCCTATTTCTGGTGGTGTTGGTGATTCTGGCACATCCACCGTTTCAACTGGAGAAACAATTGAAGAGATTTCTCTTTCTTTTCTCTTTTTGACAAACTTGACCTGTATAAGCCCCTTAGAAGATCTTTTGTCCTTTTCCTTTTTGGAGGGCCCCGCCTCTGAAGCAACCAACTTTGAAAACTTATCATCTTTAAAACTCATCCCCCAAGAGGTGAGCCATGCTTTGGTGCGTGCAAGAATCAGAGCTGATCTATCTGTAATGGAGGCTTTTTCACTGATTGACCAATCAATAGGTGGGAAGACATATTGATCTTCATTCAATCCATCATAAGAGGGATCCATAACACTTTCATTGTCGCTAGTACCTTCTGGTAAGTTAGCGAGGTCAACTGTTTGAATCTCAGCAAGTGTCAATCTGCTATGATCCTTTCTACGAATAGCAACCTCATCACGTAGATCAATCCAGATGTCTTCTATGCTTGGTCTGCAGTGCAGTGCGAGTTCCATACACCCTGAGGACTCCTTGAATATCAAACCCATCTCAGGGCTTCATGTGCTTCTTCAACTTTTCCTAAAGCTCATGGACAACATTCTTGGCTTTTACCACTGTCGAACAAGTATACCTTCCAATAGAAATTGGGAAGGATACAGCGGCTTTATGTTTACTTTGTTGGAACTTGTGAAAATCCAACAATTTCCTAACCAATTCCATCAAGATCAGTTTGTCCCCTGGATATCGGGGCAGACGGAAAGGATCCCCTGGGTACATGACTACCCGTAGATATGTGAACTTCTTAAATTGTAAGAAGACACAACCCCATTTTGAAACCTCAGCCCATGCTTCATCAGATACTCTTGTTTTCCTCAGTTCAGGATTTAACCTGCAGATGTTTTCGTAAAAGAAGGTGTCATTCACCCTTCTGAATTGATCTTCGACCCTTTCCTTGTCAGCTGAGGAAAATACTGATAAACATGGTCCACCGTCCTGTTTCCCTTGGTATCCAACCCAGGATAGTTCCTCATACCGGCCACTGCATAGGTGACATATGAGGACATATAAAACTTTCCCGTAGACAAGACTGTTGTCATTTGGGAATCTATCTCATTACTAATGAGAGTGCCCCAATCAATTCCTTGTTGATTCTTCTTAATGGTGATCATGAACTGATACATCCACCCTTGGAAAACATTTGATTCGGGTAAACCAAAAACCCGACTCAACAGAGTGATGATGTCATTGATTTCCTGAATGAAATCACTTCTGGGGACAAGTCTTGGGAATCTAGAAACAACCAGTTTGGCTTTGATCAGGAACTTCTTATTTACGTGCTTGATACAATCTTCCTGATCATTATCCCAAGCTTTCTGAGCTGACTTGATATCTAACTCTCCATATTCTTCAAAATTGGGCAGCTTGAGGAGGTCATCGAAGTAACCTCTGTCCAACTTGATCACAACTTCTCCCACCTGGTTTTTCACAGAATGAGAAGCAGAGTCATAACTCGAAGCGCAGGCTAAGATGAATTCAGGGCACTGAGTGGACATAGGGAAACCCGCTGCAAGAGGTAAACCACTATCGACTATCGATTTCATCCATGGAGTTTGGGAAGAGCTCTTTACCCTACTCCAGAAATCATCCATATCTATATTTCTGAGCTCTGTATCTCGATGTCATAATTGCAATCGATATAGGATGGAGACTCCACCTTTCTGAATTTTTATTTCATCCTTCCTGAATTTTCAGTCTTTTCTTGTGATGGACCAGGGTCCGACATGAGGGATTTCGAAGGAGGAGAGTTTCGAGATCAGGAGATGTTGCACACTGTGAAAACCCCGACCTACTGGAGATGCCGGAAGGGTGGAAAAGCCCGACACACTGAGGAGGATGTCGGGGAGTCTAGAAAACCCGACACACTGAGGATGTCGAGAGATTTTAGAAAACCCGGCACTTTGAAGATGTCGAGATTTTGGAAAACCCGGCACTTTGAAGATGTCGGAGATTTTGGAAAACCCGGCACTTTGAAGATGTCAGAGATTTTGGAAAGCCCGACACGTCAAATTTTCTGATATACTGCGGGTTTTTGATACTGCACAGCACCCTGCGAAACCCGAGAAGAGGGAATAGGGTTTTTGTTGATTTTAAAACATGCAAGTTCTTTCTTCATCATTTATATCCAAAACATATTTTAATTACAACAACATTCCGGGAAATAACACAAAGTGATAATTCCAAAGAGATAAACCCTAAAACATAAACCTGGTTTTAGAAAACAACCCTTAAAATGGAAAAGAGAAAATCCCAAACCCAGATGAGAAACTTGGATGAATTCCTCACATAATTAATCCATAAAAACCACAAAGAAAGACTGAAGAAAAATACCTTCAACTGGGACAACGAATGATCAAAAATGAGCAATGCAATCGAGTACAGAGGAAAATTTCAGGTTTCGGGGTCAAAGAAGCATACGTGAAAATCCACAAGGTAAAAATTACGTCTGGTAAAAATGACGTGGAAATCCACATATATATGAAAATTTGCAGTTAATACACTTCGGTTGGCACGTGCCAATCCACCCAACAACTCGGCATTAATGTCATGTCAAAGATGCTCGAGAAGATCCTAAACCGAACACAAAGGTGTTTAGAGCAATTCAGGTTTCGGGTTGCGGGAAACAATCGACTTGAAGCATGATGCTTAGATGCTTCAAAGTTCCGAAAACCCGACATGAAGGACTTAGGCAATTCGGGTTTCGGGTTGCAGAAACGATCAACATAAAGCATGATGCTTAGATGAAGGCATGCTCCGATGCTCTAAGGTCCGCAAACCCAACTCGCCTTACTCGATGTGGGTTTCGGGTTTCGAGGAACACAAGACATGAAACATTTAAGACACATGTTGTCCTCGCTTGTGAAACCCGAAAACTGATAATCTCTCATAAAGGAAATTTTGCAAAACCAGCTTAAAAATTTCGTAGGGTTATCTAATAGTTTTGGCATAAACTCAAACCGAGATAACACTGTGCAGTAAATCTTTGTGTTTAGTGTTTATATGTTTGATGAATACTTGATTGATTTTATGTTGCTCATACATATAGATTGATAAAGAATATAAAATTGAATCAAGAGTGTAAAAGTTTTAATCGCACCGATTCACCCCCTCTCGAGTGCTTGTGATCTACAAATGACAGATAATAGTTAGAGTTATAATATGGATAAATGGATTATAATTAAATTATATACAATTTTTATTTACATTGTCTAATCATTAATAATTGAGTGTCCAATAATCATATACTAGTAATTGCACCTTGAGTGTGTAGTGGAAATGCCGATAGGTGGGCATGATGAGGGATGTGTGTTCAATAAATGAGTGTGGTTAGAATCATTAATATAATTAGAAGTAATGATATTCCAAGTATTATTCCTTTAATAATAAACCATGTGTTTTAAATTATTTCTTCAAAGTAGCAGACTACCAAAGTAACATCAGTGTACATTGTTTGATTTTTTGTACACATTGTGTTGATATTGTCTTATTATAATGTGTATAGTGAAGATTTTACTCACTATAATGACATTATCTTTCTATAATTGGTGTGTATATTGCTTGAAAATGTCATTGAATATTGTGTTGCAACATCAAATATGGAAAATATATGATAGAAAAATCCTTCGAATATTTGGACAATAAGTTTGTGAATATTGCATATTTTAATGATGATTTCTTAGATCTAGATTCTTATTTAATTAACATCCAATGGTATTTTTGGGGTATTACTCATACACCTTAGAAATCAATATTAACTCAATTGAAGAGAACAAATATTAAAGTTTCAAAATAATGGAATAAATATATATTTCAACAATCAATTATGTGTGAGTAATAATGTAAAACATGATTTTTGTTCACATTTTAGTAAACGGACTTCCTCTCTCTTCCTAAGAGATACATACACATTGTCCTTCATCTTAGAATAACACTCAAAAGAGAATGGAGGAGATATACGTAATTTTTAAGATATTTGACTCTTGATATTGTCATAAATGTCAACCCTTGCTGCTCCCTGCTACCTATGTCAATTGTTTCTCTATTGAGAGTGATTCCTTACGACTTGTGAATTGTTAAAGCCCATGACATCATCGAAGGTACTTTTTGTGACATCCCCTTAACACCAAAGGCATAGGTACATACTTTGGGTGATTCAAATCCCATGGGATGTCAATCTAATTATGTAATTCTACTACCAAAAATATAAGTAAATCAGAAGGCTTTATTCTGGGAGAAGTTCTTAAAAGATATGATGTTTTTTAATTGCCTTCTTTATATTAGAGGAAAACATAAAAATTAAATATATGTACATATAAAAAAACTTGATCTTTTTAAAGTATTCATCACAAAATTTGAGAAGAGTATCTATAACATATTTTTGCAAAATGAATTATGAACCATCAACAATGTGTTGTTTACAATTTTGATCATTGATTGATCAACAATTCAAGTTACTAATATATGTAATGTTTACACTCACAAGAAAACACCTACCCCAAATTTAAGTGTTTTTACTTTAATATTTACCCAAACAAAAAAATATTATAAGTACTCCAAGTATTAAATTTGGTATTTCAATGTATAATAAAATTATGTTTATCGAGGTATATAAATTTCCACACATCTATTTCTTATTGAACTTCACAACAACACTAAATTTAAAACCAATGGGCCTGTCTTTAAAATTTTGAAAATATTGTTGAAATTGATATTTATTGGAATAATTTAAATACACAAATTCCATATTAATAGAAGCAATGTATCATAAGCATTCAACCAAACACATGCAAGAGAAATATGACTGTTTCACCTGATTCTTAGAACATTTCTTGGAATGTGACGAAACAGATAAGGGTAAAAGGCTAGGGGGAATACCTGTTGAAGCTGGTTGAAGGTTGTTGCACGTGAGTTGACTTCTCAATCCACAGCTAATCGTGAGAGCTTCCTTTTGGCTAGGAGGAACTACCTGAAATAAACAACAAGACCACCAAATAGAAGTTAAACAACATATGCAATGGATTGCCTAGTGTATGCTAGATCCGGGAAGTACGATACTCCCTAGAAGGCTATCAATCCACTATTGTAAACAAATTAATGCAAGAAATAAGGTAAATATTGTCCTACTATAGTCAATATGATTTAGGCATCTCATATAAACACAATAAGTAAAATATAATCTAACAGCTAGGTTAGGATCAGATCCGGAGGTTGGGTAAATGGTTCTGGGTTTTTACAAGTCTGATAGAGTTCTAATGAAGGTCACAGGTGATTATAGGTAACTTGGGAATAAGTAGGTAGGTTTCTAGTCTGTACTATGTTGATAGACATAGAGACTGATGTCGGTCAAGTCCTGACCGATGCCGGTTAATTGTGACTGATGGTGGTCGTTGAAGAAATGATAGGGGTCAAGAACAGGGGTCTGGTCTATTTTCCAAGTTGATGGGGAGCTGAGTGAGGTGTCTATGAGGTGTGGGTAGGGATGTAGGTTAATGGGTAGGTCTAGTGGGGTTCTGGTCAAGGGGGAGGAGTTATGGGTTAAGTTGATGAATAGTAACAAAGGCCAGAATCGGGTAGGTAGACCGACACCGGTATAGGCTCGACCGATGGCGGTTTGGGAAGACCGACACCGATGACTATGGGAAAATGGAAGATGTTGCAAAACGGAGTTTAGATCTTCTTTGTGATTACACAAAGGGTTGGGTAGGTCGGAATGGGATGTTGGATTGCTAGGACAGGGTTTTGAGGGGTTTTGGAAGAGGTATAGGGGGATAGTTATCAGAGAAAAGTAGTGAGTGGTTGGAAAAGCAATAGCACACAAAAATATGTAAATACTGAGAGTATCTAAACAAAATGGATTGAATAGACAAGTGTACTTACTTGGAATCTGCTACCAGTCGATTGTGGGTGAAGATAGGAGATGGTAGTTGGAGGTTTCTTCTATAGAGGGTCACTAGTTGATAGGAAATTGTTGCTTGAGCTGTCTGGCTTTCCTCCTTACTTGGATAAATCAAATCTTGGCTTGGATGGTTGTGGATGTCTGGGTGTGAATGGATGCTCGCTCTGGTTGCATGCAGATGTGATTATTCTCTCCTTGCTCTTAGAATGTGCCAACCTCGAAATAAGGCTACCAAAAAGGAATAAAATGTGAATGACGATGGTTCCAGGTTGATCGACATCGGTTAGGGAAGGATTCCCTAGGTTTACTAAAATGGGTAGATCTTCTTGATTTCTTGGATCTAGTTAGTTTCTTTTCATAGATTATAATGGAAGCTTCTTTTCTAATGGGCAAGAATGTGGTTAGAGAGGTTGTAGGGATTGATTTTTAGGGTTAGGCCAAATCTTAGCTCATTAAGGCAAGTAGGATTAGGTCTTAGTTAGTTATGGAAACATGTTAAGAATAGGTCTAGGGTGAGGTGGTTGGATGAGGTGTCTAGGTGAGGTGGAAATTAGGATAATTAGATAATAAATATTGTGAGGATATGGATTAATTAAATTAATATTAGTGTAGGGTGTGAGGGGCCATGGTTAGGTGAGTGTGTTCAATTTGGTTATTTAACGAGGGTCAAGGAGCTTGTGACCCAATTTGGTGTCTACATTTTCCCCTTTTGTTGTGTAGCTTGTATTGGTAAGTGACACCGACAAAACTAAGATGTGGTTGCCCCATGTGTGGGTGAAGGTGATCCCCTCAAACCAAAAAAATAATGAGGCGAAGATTTAAATCGGTGAGTGGTTTGATAAAAGGTGAATGTGATGAAGAGGAAGGTGGACAACGGGGTAAAGGAGTAAAGGTACAATCGGGCAATCTAGGTAATGGGTCAGGGTCAAAGGTAGTAACAGTCAAACACACGCACACGTATAAACTACTAGCATGATACTAGGTTGAAGAGTAGGCAAACTCTACATTGTCTAAGGTCGATAGGGCTATCCAAACAAGGTTGAAGTGATTCGATATCCAAGGTATAGGATATGGTTAGGAAACATGACGTAGGTCAAAGTGCGAGAACATTTAGGTATGTTCTGCACACCAGGATGGGTTAGGATAAACATCATGGTAATAGGAAAAGTAAGTTCATTAGGTTGAACAACATAGGAAATAGTGTCGCAAGGTATAGCGAGCACATAGGGTCAAAGGTCATGAATAGTGTTCTAGGTCTAGGTATATAGGGCATGGCACAGGTAAGGCCGGGTAGGGGAAAATAACGAGTCCCCAAATGATGATGAGGTTAGGTGATAAAGGATGAGGTCAAGAGGATAAAGTGGAGTGTCCAAGTCAGGTGTGGGTGAGGTGGAAAGGATTCAAGATTCGATTAGGGGTAATGGGTAGTAATGAGGCTGAGCAGGATAACCGACAGTGGTCAGATTTAACTAATGTTGGTCACCATGAACTAACCACGGTATGCTAGGGCACAAGACCGATGTTGGTCTAGGTGAAACCATCATTGGTCAAGTCGAGAAGGTTATAAAAAGAAAAAGTTCCACGTTTTTTAAAATCATTTGTCATTTTCCACATAGGAGAAAATGACAAGAGAGAGAGAAAGAGGTGGAAAGTGACCAAGTGACACAGAGAGCTCAAGCTCGGTTGGTGGGCCACATAGCAAGGGATCGTTGATAAATAGGTGGGTCTATGAGCTCGATGTGATTGATTTGATTGGGTGGAGAGCCAGAGGAAGTTGGTGATGGCAGAGGTAGGAGAGGGATCGGGTGGACCCGTGTAGCGGCCCGAGGTACCACCTCGTAGACAGCAACGTGATGAGGTAAGAGTCAATTCCTATCTTTTTGTGTTTGAGTAGGTGGAGGATAGAAATCGGGTAGGAGGAAAGTGAGTTTTGGGGGAAAATATTAAAATTTGAATGTGGGGAATTTAAAGAGAAAAGGGGAACAAGGGAGGGTAGATTTAGGTAAAGGAGGGGTGGGGATAGGTGTTGGGTAGGCATTGGTGGGGGAAATGGGTAGAAATGAGAAATTTAGGTAGAAATAGGGTAGGGCGTCGTGGGTTTGTTGCCACAATGCATGATTGACGTCGATTTAATGGTAGTCGGCATCGGTGGGTGAGGACTAGTATCGGTCACAGTGCGATGATGTATGCCGGTTGTTGTTGGACCGTGGTCGATCACGGATGACTAATGCTGATCAAAGATGCTAGAGAGGTAGGCCCAAAAAGGGGGTAAAATAAATGGGGTAGGGGTATGGAGAGTTAGGTAGGGGGAAGAGTTATGGGTATTGGTAGGTGGGTGAATAAGTAAGATCGGTGAGAGGGTCAAAATGAAAATAGGTAAGGGTCCGAGGTGTGGGTAGATAGGTAGTGTTTTCTTAGGGCATAGGTATAGGTGACAGGTATAATGCGAAGCAATATAGGTAGGGTAAGTGGTATAGTGGGGGTGGCAAGGTTGAATGTAGGTGTGGGAAATTTTTAATAATATGATTGGTTGTTGGCTATAGGTGAGAGATCAATTGTGGATGAGAGATAGGGTACCACCACTGCTAGTGGAGGTATGAGTGAGAATGACACGCAAGGAGTGGTGCCATGTTATAGAGGTGGGACTGATTGGGGTTAGACGCTACCGACATGTAGTCCAAGAGGTGAGTTTGATGGTTGCCCTCATCGATAGATGGGATTCGGTGACCAACACATTCCATCTACCAATGGGTGAGATCACGATCACCCTGGAGGATGTCTATAGGATCCTACGACTACCGATAGCAGGTACACAGGTTTATTTGATCTCCTCAAAGGAATCTAAGGAGTTACTGTTACCAGTGTTTAGAGAGGGGATGACATTGTTAGGATTCCACAGTGCCAGTATGAACTATGGAGTGATGTACTAAGCCTACCCCGAGGAGATGAGGCTGGTAGTGCTTCTGATGGAGGCAGTCTACTATTTTTCACTTCTAGATATAGAGGGTGGGAGATTCCCACGGTCACTAATGGGGGTTCTACTTGACATGGTGGAGAGCAGGACTCGGTTTACATGGGCACCTGTGTTCTTGGTGCAGCTATACAGGGAGTTGTGGGCTTATGGGCGGCTACGGTGGTTCAGCCTTTGTTGTACGTTCTTACTGCATTGATGGGAATATGAGCATATTGTGTGTGTGTGGCGAGTTGGGATACCCCAAGATGATGCATTTAAGGTGAGGTTGTTACGAGTAGGCTACAAGCATTGGGTATCGGCTATTAGGGAGTGCCAGCTACGAGAGCTACACATGATGTAGCTTATTACAGGTGATTACTTGGAGGGGTTGTCAGCGTGGACATCATTTGGAGGCCATATGTGGGCTTCCCCTCATATAGGCAGATGGCGGTGGAGCTGGATGGGTTACAGATCTACAGGTGGATAGAGGGGTGGCAGGTAGGGGAGCATGAGATGATACCCGTAGACCGGGTCAGACGGCAGTTTAGATTGCCACAGGATATACCCCCACCTTTCCCATAGTATAGGAGAGATGATGTGGAGAGGCCTATGTCTCCGCCATGACCTACAATTCCAATCGGGTAGTAGGAGGAGTCGGTCGATCAACAGATACATGATGTCGGGGTGATAGACATTGGTGGGCTGCACAGCTATGAGCAGTACCACCGAGGCCGAGGCAACTAGATTTAGCTACTATCATAGTTTAGAGAGATGCCCTACATGGGTAGGTGGCTACCCTAGTGACCCAGTTGGGCATAGTATAGGGACATTTGACAGGGCCGAGGCACATGTGGCTAATTTTGATGCACATGGAGTATAGGGACCAGTACCCACACCAGGGGGAGAGGGAGAGGGTGGAGATGGAGATGGGGTGTAGGTAGCCACCCTACAGGTGCAAGTGACAAGTTTGTATGGCTATTTTCCCACGGTGCGAGGGACAAAGTTACAGGTTTATAAGGCCAATTGATGTTACACATGCATAGATAACGGCCCTTCAGGCCCAAGTATAGGTGTAGGTTTTGGGGCTGATAGCACTACCACAGGGGCATGGACAGGGTCTCATTGTTCGAGCAAGATCGGAGCAAGGTCGAGGCTGATGGCACCACCGTAGATAATACCTATAGTTAGGTTGAGAGATGCCATGGGCGAGGTGAGATACTATCAGGATCACTTGATGGTAGCAGGGATATATGTCTTATCATATGCCGAGCACAGAGCACAGTAGGCCTCGAGTGAGAGGATCAGATCCTGCACACAT
Source organism: Taxus wallichiana var. yunnanensis (assembly GCA_018340775.1). NCBI lineage: Eukaryota > Viridiplantae > Streptophyta > Pinopsida > Cupressales > Taxaceae > Taxus > Taxus wallichiana. The sequence continues at coordinate 653,054,132 of CM031238.1, read as the reverse complement.
AGTGTGGAGAGTACAGGGGGCCAACGAGACCAAGGGCCAAGTCAAGGTGAGGCCATGAGTGCATGGATGCCGGCTCGTGGGTAGGACCATCGAGGCTAGACCAGGTGAGATGGAGAGAGGTCAGCCGGACACCAGGCTAGAGGAGCGGAGGAGGAGACAGATGAGACAGGCTTGGATATCAAATGGGGAGATGATTGAGCTCCATGTATGATCATTTTATTTTTGACATCATGTTTTTGACATATATACCGACGCATGTCTTGAAGATAGTGAGGATGTGCATGAGAATTTTTTAGATTTTGTTATATATATCGGCCTACGTGCAAATATATTTGAGAGTCATGTATATGGATACACATGTTTGGATGATTTATTTATAGAGATGATGGTGATTATGGCATGATGTATATATGGTTGTGTGTAACTTGCTATTATGATTTGTATATGTGATGGAAACCAAGTAGTGTAGGCATGATAGAGCCAGGTCATAGGCATGGATCGAGTCAGTTGATGTAGGTATGGATTGAGTTAGGGTGGTTTAGGCATGGATGGAGTCAAGTCATAGGCATGGATTGAGTCAGGTTTTGGTTTAGGCATGAATTGAGTTAGGTCGGTTTAGGCATGGATGGAGTCAAGTTTTGGTGTAGATTACAAGTAGTTGGTGATACAGATAACAAATGGTAATGTAGATATACGTGATGATGTAGTTTTCCAATTTTTATTGTGTGTGGAAATATGAAATGATGAATTGGTGAATGTTATGATGATGTTTGAAACATGGATGGTAGATATGTGTATTAGTTATTGTGTGTTGAGATCGTACTTCTAGTTGTCGATATACAAAAGGAAAAATCAGGTATAATGTGAATAGGAAAATAGGGGAAATTGGTAAGGGTAGAGAGTGGCCAAGCTAACCTTCAAGGGCCCCATGCCCTTGAAGTGTTGCCTACATAGTCCCAACAAAAGGGGACCTCAGGCCGATGTAGTTCTCCCATAAGCTAGGGAAAAATGCGAGGAGGTAGGAGAATGGGTCGGTAGGTTATAGGCATGATTGAGTCTAGGTTATTTAGGCTTGGTTGAATTGTGGGCAAATAGGTATGGGTGATTTTAAGTTGATTGTGGTGAAAGAGGAAAATTTCCTAGAGATAAGCGATCGAGGGTCTAGTCCTATATAGGATAATCAATACGTAATGAAGAAGTTAAAAGATAAGAGGAGGTAAGAGAGCCACCTGATTGGTGAGGATCATAACGGGTTGACCATACCTTAGGTAGGCTGGTGAACGTAATACCCTAAAGACATTGCATGATTGATTATTCTAAAGGTGAAGAATAGTCACAGATCACCAAATGTCATAGTTTTAGCAGTCCCTTGAGGCGGTATGAAATGAAGGTGCAAAGGGTGAGAAGGTGAAAAATGGTTAGGTTATATGGTATGAGATAGCATGCCTTTTGGCAAGAGATCCAAGATCACAATGAGCAAGTCCATGACAAAAAGTTTTTATTTTTTACTTGTATTTGAGATAGACTGATCGATGCGGGAAGTCTATATGGGATGAGGAAATTATCTCCTTGAGGTCTTCACAAAGCTGATCGATGCAGGAAGCTTCGGATTTTTTTTTTTCATGAAGCAGGCTTTACATAGTTGTCCTTCGAGGGAGCAGTCTATTTATAGTAGTGATGTAGAGAGAAAGATGTCCCTTTTGAGGGAGTCATCTTTTTATTGGAAGTTTGACTCAAGGAGTTGGATCCCATGTGGAAATTATTTGAAGGCTTTTAAGTCATGGACATGACTAGGGTGAAGAATCGGATTCTTGTTTAGAAAGAAAGATGAAATGACCATGGGATCTCATCTGAAAATAAGACGAAAAGTATCCATGAGAATCATGCCATGTGCAGAGCCATGGTACACATATTTAAGAGAGGGTAAAAGAGTGACGGGTATGCACATGATTCTTGTTTAATCGTTGGGGATGGCATAGTGAAAGGAGGGAAGTGAATGGCGCTCAAGGGATGAGCATGAAAAGAGGCAGAAGGTGAGGTAGGACTGAAAGTCAATAGTAGAATGGTCAAAGATGCAAGGCATTAAGGGGCTCAAGTTTGGGTTTACCATTGAGTGAAGATAAATGATAAGCACCTGATCCATAGGCATGAGTCATGATGTATGGTCCAAGCCAATTAGGAGAAAATTTTCCCCGTTTACTTTTTTCTTCTTTGGTTACATGTTGATTTTCCTTCAGGACGAGATCACCAACTTGGAAGGTTCGTTCATGAACACATTTTTCATAGGCACGTTTGATATGTTTTTGGTAAACTTGGAGATGGTCAAGAGCATTAAGATGGCGTTCATCTAATAACTCAAGTTGTGCTAAACGGTCCTGGTGAAAGTCATCATCATTGAGCATGTCATGGAGAGAAATACGAAGAGATGGAATTTGGACTTCGAGAGGCAGAATAGCCTCTATACCATAGACCAGAGAAAAAGGAGTAGCAGCAGTGGAAGTGCAAATACTAGTACAGTACACCCATAAGGTGAAAGGAATGTGAGTATGCCAGTCCTTCCTAGTATTGTTAAACACTTTCATGAGAATTTTTTTCAGGGTTTTATTAGTGGATTCGGTTTGGCCGTTGGTTTATGGCTAATAAGGTGACGAGAAACTTAGCTGAATGTTGAAGGTGTCGTAAAGTTTTCCCAAGGTTTTATTTTTGAATTGTTTTCCATTATTAGAGATGAGGCGATGTGGAACACCAAAGCGACAGATAATGTGATGATTGATGAACTCACATATTTTCTTGGCTTTTGTGGAGATGAGAGGTACAAATTCTACCCATTTGGTGTAGTATTTGGTAGCGGTAATGATCCATTGATGTCTCTAGGAAGAATGGGGATTGATCTCTCCGACAAGATCCAAACCCCATTGAGAGAAGGGCCAAAGGTCACAGGCAACCTGTAAGGCATGACTGGGTGTATGATGAAGGTTGGCATGTTGTTGGCATTTTACACAATGCTTAACATAGTTGCAACAATCATGGTTAAGGGTCAGCCAATAATAGCCTAGGCAAAGAATACACTTAGCAACTGTGAGACCATTGAAGTGACCTCCACATATGCCATCATGAACTTCCTTAATGATATAGGGAATTTCAAAACTCATAAGGCACCGTAAGAGAATACCATCAAAGCCACGCTTATAGAGGAGGCCACCCATGATGACGTAATGAGAGGCCCTTTTGAGAAAGGTGCATTATCCATTACGAGTGAGGTCGGGAGGTAAGATGGAGAGGGAAAGATAGTCTATGTATTTCTTATACCAAAGGTCACTCCACCAAGAGCGGTGGTTTCGATAGAGTACACTTCACGAGGTAAATAAGAGGGTGATTGTAGTCTTTGTATGGTGACAAAGATTTTAGAGTCGGCAGGAGACAAAGTGGGTATATGAGAAGCCAAGCGAGGCCATGGTATCTGCAATTTTTGATAGAACATGGGGTTGTTTAAAGGGTGTAATAGTTGAAGGTGGTCAAAAGTATATCTACATGATGCTTATACTTTTGAAGTATCTCATTATGACACTTGGTATATACCATTGACTTAGTTTATGACCAATTTAGAATCGCCAAAGATGTTGATGGACTTAACATCTAAGGCATAAGCACTTGGAGACCCAATATGAGTTCTTCGTATTCAGCAATATTGTTTGTATAATCAAAATCAAGTCTGAAAGACAAAGGCATTGGTTCAACATCAAGTGGAATGAGTATAACACCAGCTCTACCTCCAAAATGACACTTGGAACCATCGAAGAAGAGTGTCATTTGGTAAACAGTTCATCTAGGGAAAGGGTAGTAATAGAATCATATGGAAAGTCAAAGTTAGAGGGTTGATCCCGGAAATAAGTGCATCACCAATTGGTCGATGATATCTTGGCCCTTGATGGAATTTTTATGGATGAATTTGAGGTCCAGGTGTTGGCGGAAGCATAAGCCAGTGTGCGGCATGTTGATTTTGGTAAGGTTTGGCATACATGAAGTGTAAGGGGTCAGTGTTGGTCACAACATAGGTTTTTAGTTGAGTAGGTAATAGCGAATTTGGTGGCAACAAAAACTAAGGCTAAGTAAAGTTTTTCATCATGGGTGTATCAGGTTTCGTAGTCCAGAAGAGTACATCTTATGTAATAAACTACATGCTCCCTATGTTGTTCATTGCGATGAGCGAGCATGGCCCCTAAGGAGTGATCGGTAGCAGAGATGTGTAGGTAGAAGGGTTGATTGTCTTTAGGTGGAATGAGTATGGGTGGTTGGAGAAGGTATTGATTTAAGGCCTCAAAATCTTATTGGCAATCATCATCCCATTTAAAGGAGACATCCATTTTGAGAAGATGATGAAATGGCTGACATCAATTGGAAAGTTACGAAATGAAACAGTGAATAGCCTGTAACTTAGCTTATAAGCTACAAAGTTTCCGCAGGTTAGTGGGCGGAGGAATTTCAAGAATGACCTTGACTTTAGCAAGGTCAACCTCTATACCACGTAAGGAAATGATAAATCCTAGGAGCTTTCCCGAGAGAACTGCAAAGACACACTTCTTAGGGTGAAGGCCAACATAATACTTAATGAGGCGGTCAAATATGGTCTTTAGGATGGTGAGGTGCTCAGAGAAGCATTTAGATTTGGTAAGGAGATCATCTACGTACTCTTCTAATATACGGTGCATGATGTCATGGAAGATGTAAGTCATAGCCCGCTGATATGTGGCACCGACATTTTTAAGGCAAAAAGGCATGACTCGATAGTAGAAGGTCCCCAAGGGATGATGGATGTGGTTTTAAGTTGATCCTATGGGGCAAGCAAGATTTGGTTATAACCTAAGAACCCATCCATGAGTGATAGCATCTCATGACCAGCAGTAAGATCAACTAGCTGGTCAATACCGGTAGAGGAAAGTCATCTTTTGGGCAAGCTAGGTTGAGGTCACAAAAATCTGTGCAAATGTAAAGTCCCCCTATCACCTTAGTGACAGGGACAATGTTAGAAATCCATCGGGGATAATCAATGGGTAAGATGAAGGAAATAGAAAGAAGGCATTGAAGTTCTTCTTTAACCAGAAGAGCAATGTGAGGGTGCATTTTCCTCACTTTTATTTTACAGGTTTGGCATCGGGAATGGTTACGATATTGTGGACCACTATGGTGGGGTCAATATCGGGCATGTTAACATAAGACCAAGTGAAAGAATGGTTATGATTTTTGAGAAAAGAAGTGATGGCTTCCTGTTCAACAATATCTAAAGATTGGCCAATCTTTAGAATGTGCGGGTCGTCCTGAGTATGGATGTTGATTTCGATAGTCAATTCATTCAACATGGTTTACGTCTCAGATGGTAATGACCGATGAATATAAGAGTCTTCTACACCAAGATAGGTGAGTATAGATTCATCATCCTGACATTGAACAACATTAATAGAAGGTGTATCGTCATCAATCATTTCAGGATACAGGAAGGGAAGAGAAGAGGGAGCCTCACCCTCACATTGATAAGTTAGAGGCCCTAAGGAAATGGTGTTTATGAAAAAAAATTTAGGAGGAATGGATTCTAGATCCATCGACTCTATCGGTGAAGGTGGTGAAGGTGGTGAAGAAGGTGGAGCAGGTGAAGAAGGTGGAGAAGGATCAATATCCTCAATGAGTTCAATGCGAACCTTCTTGGTAGGTAGTTCAGCAAAGTTGATACCACTACGGTCGTTATGTTTACATTTAGTACATGGAATAACATTGTGGTGGCCTTTCTCGTAAATCCAAAACCAAAACCTTTCCACGCACATCGGTGCTGGAAGGTGTGGGTGAAGCAGTGATTGGTGAGTGACTGGAGGTCGGCATAAAAGGGGTGGGTTTTTTATGGCAATTTAGGTGTATAAGTGGAAGTATGATCATGTCCCCATATGTGATATTGGTGTAAAGGTGGGGAGGACCGTCAAGGAGATGCTCTCCTATGTGGTGATCATAGTGATGGTGTTGGTGAAGGCTTCCATACTCTTTTGGAGTGAAGAATGTGTTGACATTATATAGGCGATACTCCCCCAGAGTGAGATGTTGAAAAACATCTTCCAAGGGATCGATGGTCGATATGCGGGTAGCTGGGATAGATGATGTGTTAGAGGTTGGATCGGAGGTGGAGCCAGCTGATTGGGAGGATGACGGTCAGCCGTGGAGGTTGTGGCAGCGGTAGGAATGGAGGATTTAGGTGTGGTTGAGGTAGCGGCGGCATTGGTGAGTGGAGGTGTGGGTGAAGAGGAAGTGGTCATGGAGGTAGACACACTAATGGGTACATGAACATCATTGGGTCAATAAAGCATGTTGTAGGTTTTGAAAGGTGATGGGTCAATCGAATGGTATAGGTGTGTCCTTCATGCTCAAACTTTACACAACAATGCAAATTGGAAGGAACATAACCCATGACATGAATCTAGGGTCTACCAAGCAACAGTTATATTGAAATTCCCCCTCCAAGACATAAAATAACTCTGGAATAGTACGAGGGCCCACGCAAACATGGAGGATGACGGTGCCAAGTGTAGAAGTGATAACATCATTAAATGAACGTAACATGATGGGATGTTTATGCATGCAATTTTCGAGTATGCGCATTTGGTTGAATGCATGGGAGGAGATGATGTTAATGCTAGTGCCCCCATCAATCATAACATGTCGTACATGTATATTATCAATATGGACGGAGATGAAAAGGGATGGATCAGTTCATCAGTTTGGTGTGGTGCGATCTCTTCATTTGAGAAGCTGAGGGTGGCTACTTGGTGAGTAGGTGGAGGTGTAGAAGAAGGTGGTAATTTGGTGAGAGAGGCTACATGATGAGGTGTAATAATGGAGGCTACGGGTGTAGGGTCATTGGGTAAAACCTCAATAGACTGAAGAACCTCCATGAGAGCTTGGCGATGGGATTCAAGAGGTTTGGATGAGGTCATATAGGGACATTTTGAGGGAGGATTGGTGTAATTGTTTGAGCATCGCGCGATGTGTAACCCCATTAGAAATAGGATATGTGGGGCTGCGGATAGTGACTTTAGGTGTGGGTGCAGATGGTATGTTGGGTATAGGGTTGGTTGGTGGGTCGGTTTCCTTTTCCTTGCCTTTTTCCTTCTAAGCACGGGTAGCAACATGGATCATGTTGATTTGAGGTGGGGAGGTAGATGAAGTAGGTGAGCCATGAAAGGTGTAGCGACAGGAAGGGCAAAAGCCAAGAGGTGGGAAGGAACCTTGTGAAATGAGTTGGGCACACCAACATTTGGGTGGAGGTTTGGCGAGTTCTCTAATATGAACCATGTTAATTTTGAATCTTGGGGATGGATCTAAGAGTTGTGGGGGTGGAGATTTTGGTCACTAAGTAGGAAATGAGGGAAGAACTGTGGAAATTGGTGCTAGCAAAATGGGGTCCTCATCAAGAAGATCATCATCATCAAAGTTTTCTTTAAGAGGACACAACTAGACAAGAGTGGCTTTCAAAGTTTTACAATTCTCTACATCGTGTCCTGGCACACGATGGTAGGTGTAAATTTTGGTTTCGTCAAACCCTTTTAGTTTGGGTTTGAGTGAGTCATAAGGTCTAAGAGGTGGTAATGTGATGACAGAAGTTTCAAGGAGATTGGTTAGGATTTTGGCATAGGATCCCGCTAGTGGATCAAAATGGGAGGTGAATTTGGGTTTGGGTGTAGGTGCAACTGACTGTATAGGAAGAGTCTTTGTAAGAGGGGGAGTGGGTTGGGCTATGGTCTTAGGTGTTGGTCGTGTTCTGCTTGGGTAGGGGCATGGTAGATGAACTAAATAGAGTGTGTGGTTGGTTTAACTACCTTATTGGAGGGTAGCGGATTTTTCCTTTAGGTTACACCTTCTTGGGTAAAGGTGATATAGGTGCACAAGATGTAGAGGGAAAAGTGGATGGTGGAAGAGGGTGGGTTACCCATGGGGGTAACGAGGTGTTGTGGAGGTAGATGGCGTAGGTTGGGTAGGAGGTGTGAGGGAAAGGGAAGGAAGTGTCATGGGTAGTGAAGAAGTTATTGATGGTATTGGAGGTATGGGTGGTAAAAAGGTTACAGTGAGGCGGAGGTTGTGTGGGGTGCTTGGGTATATTAGAGGTCTGCGATGGGGAAATGGGTTGCTGCATTCTTGGTTTACTAGTGGATGGGGTTTCTTAGCCAGGGTTGAGGGGTGAGGTCCTAGGATTGACGAGAAGAGGTGGAGGTGATAGGGGTGTGGTTGGCAAGGTTGGGGTATGAGATCTAGGATATTGGTTCTTTTGTTTAGGGGTCGATTTAAATTTGGTGTTAGTTTTGGAAGACATGGCTAAATCTAATTTGATGGGTGGATGAGTAAGGTTAGCCATTGGTATGACTCCTAAAGTAGTAATAGGTTTAAGTAAGGAAGATGATGTAGGCGTGGGTTTAGATGCAGATGCATGTTGGGTTATGGGTAGAGATGTGAGTTGAGCCATGAGTGGTGTCGTGGGATAATTTTTGATAGTTTTGGTTATTTATTTTGGTCGAGACGAAACAATTTTGGATAGATAGTAGAGGTGTCAACAAGTGACATATGCATTTGTGTTGAGACATGAAGTAGAAGACGCCCCCAAAGTAAGGCTCTATCAACATAATCTAGGAGATTGGCTAAGCATGAGAATGGAATTGTTGTAGGTGAGGTCAATGTGGATCGAATGGTGATTGCTATAAAATGTGTTTTAGAATCGGGAAATCACTAGCTTTAGCCTCTGTGGGTAAGAGAGCCAAAAGTAAGTCAGCAGGATCTTGGGTGGTTGATGGAGAGTGCTCACCTAGACGTAACATCATTTCTACGGGATCTTTGATAGGTGGAGGAGATGATGGGTGCTCCTCTGTGGGTGGAGGAGATGAAAAAGTTTCTCCCATGGGTCGGAGAGGTACTACTGGTGACGACTCTCTAGGTGGAGAAGCCAAAGGTGAAGTGGTCTCGATGTTAACAGAAGGCTCTTTCACAAGTGAGGGAGGAGATGAAGGGTGTTCCTCTGTGGGTGGAGGAATAGGTGAAGTGGGTTCATGTGTAGGTGGAGGACTTTAGGCTAGGATTTCCTCTATGGAAGGAATATGAGGCAATTGGGAAGCAACTGGTGCATCACTGAAAATAGCATGGACCTCACAGGTATTGCTATCATTAGTTGAGGTCTCCCTAGTTTGGTTAGAAGAAGGGGCGTGATTAGGAAATGGTTTCTTGAAAATGTGTAGGTTTTGGTTGGCAGGTGCATTCGGATTATCCAAGACTAACTCGCCATTCTCGAGCATTTCCTAGACAATGTTCTTGAAAGTGATGCAATTTTTGTCATTATGACCTTTTACCCGATGATAGTTGTAAAAGTCGTGCTCTTTGTACCACACAGGTGTGGGGCGAGTAGGATCAAAACCAGTGTGTGGTTTTATAGGAGGAAGGGTGATGGCCCCAGCTTTAATGAGCTTTTCTAAAATAGAAGAATAAGGCTCTCCAATTGGGGTGTATTTCCATTGTTCTCGTCTGAATTGAAAATTCTAGACATGGGAAAGATTAGATGAGGGCTTAGCCTGATTTGATGGATGAGTTGGGCCGACCATGAGTACCACCGCATTAGCGAGTTCCCTTGGCTTTTGAATAATTATTATGTGGTTTCAAAGAAGAAGAGGTATCATTTGACTTAAATTCCATGTTCTTATTTCGTAGTTGGATTTTATTTTCTTCGATGGCCCGAATCTCTAGTTTTTGTGCCATGGTGAATGCCTCATCAAAGGTTTGGAAAGTCTACACCTACAGGGTCGAGTGAAATATGTCTAGCACAAGCCCAAGTGAAGATATCTATGAGTTTGGTTTGTGGTAATTGGAATGTGAGTTGATTGATCAGGCTATGCCAACGAGCAACAAAATCTACAATAGACTCGTCGTCATATTGACGCGTAGAGTAGAGGTCAGTCATGGTAACCTTCTTAACAATGTTGATGGAGAAGTGATCCAAGAAGGCTTGGGCTACCTGATTAAATGAGTAGATAGAATGTCTAGGTAATCCACTATACTAGTCTAATGTGGGCCCGGTCAGAGACATGGGAAAGGTCCTCAAAAGCAAAGCGTCATCATGGGCGATCAGATAACACCCATGTTTGAAAGACCGAAAATGTTGTTATAGGTCCTCTTTGTTGTTGAAGTGATTAAATTTAGGCATCTCCCAATGTACAGGCTATGGATGAATAGGAATGGATGGGTATATGGGCTCATTACAAATTTCATCATACGTAAGAGAATTGCGTGAGCTACGATGCCTCTAGTGTCTACATCTTGTCCATCATTAACTTGATGAGGTCATTGGTAGGTGGTGATGGATGGGTACCTCCTATAGTGTAAGAGGGTTGGTGTTGGACATATGATGGAGGTGGCATTCCAGTATATGGTGATGCCAAATAGGTAGGTTGAGAATGAGGGAGTGAGATAGGGGCACATACCCAAAATGAATGATAGATGAAATGGGAGGCTGCTGATAGTACGTATATGAAGGTGGAAGGGTCGAGGTGACTCTAGTAGTGATGGGGGCTAAGGACTGTGGAATAGAAAGGACAATGTTTTGAAATGGGGTAGGGGTCAATGACACCAGGGGTGGTTGTGTTGTTATGGGTATATGTGAGACAATAGGCGTGGATGAGGTTATGTTCAGGTGGTTGACAAAGGTATAGTGGATGTTGTGGGTGTAATAGATGTGTCAGATGTAATGGTCATAGCAGGTATAGGGCCTAGCTGCGAAATGACTGGGGCAAGGTAGGTGTGGGTAGCGCAGAGCTAGAAGGGGCTGACATAGAAGTAGGAATGAGTGTTGGGGGATAGATACGGGCATGTATATCAACTAACCCGAGGCATATCGAGTGGACGAGTGGGAAAGATAGAACTGTAAGGTGGTAGGGTTCTGATCAAGGATTCATGTGAACTCCTTGTCACCTATGGTGATGGTGATAGGTTGGGTAGGATCCATGGGTGATAGAATGGAAGGTGGTGAAGGACTAGGTGGGAGTGGTTGACAACTAGCATGGAATATGAGGGAGTTTGTTTGACTATGAGTCAGCACCATGTGAACAAGTGCTGATTTTGTAGGATTGATTTCTATAAATGACACAGAAACACAAAAAAATAGAAAAACCAGACAATGGTAGGTGGATTAGGTCAATATTTTAGCTAAAAAATTGCAGAGGCTAACCAATGCCGGTTAGGGTAAATCGATGTCTGTCGAGAGGTAACTACGGTTGGTCACTATGAAAAAAGAACTATTAGTGCAAAATCACAGCACCCCCAAATGAGCCTTCGAGATCTTATTTTCTAAGGTAGATTCATTTGGTGTGATTCATATAACATTGATTTTTCCCCCAAAGTGTGGGACTTCACAGGTGAGAAAACTCTCCAAATTAAAGGTTGGTTCCTATTCCTTTGTTTAGGTGCATGCGTGAAAACTTGCAGAGGGCCTATTCCTAAACCTAATCTAAGTTTTACTAAGGAGACAGGGATAAAAGGAATGCATGAATCAAACTAAGCTATAAGGTGATGCACCAAAGGAATGATGAACATTTGTTTTGTTAATAGACACAAACCAACAAAATGCATACAATAACCAAGCACAGATAACCAGATCTATAATGAAAGACCAAATGAAAGCAAAAGAGACAAGAAAGGATCTAAAATCGATCACAGATGTGTTTTATTGCTCTGCAGATTGATACAATGCATTACAAAGTGGCCAAAAGGCAAAAAATGTATTATAGTCTAGTGGAAGGTCTAAAAATCCACAAGTTCCTTTGCTAGAAGAAAAGGGGAGCCTACAAAATAGAAGAATGTCCAACCCTTTACAATGAGTCCCGACTCGGTATTTATAGACTCAATCGATAGAAGAAAGAAAGAGAGAGATGGGAAAAGCAAGTTAAAACTCAACCACCATTTGTTAATGCCTCCTACAAAATCTGCCCCCAAATCTGGCTCAGCTGTATCAATCTCTGGTTCGGCACCTTGAAAGAAGAGGAAATGGTGGAACAGATCAAATTTGATCTGGTTATTGAGGTAGATAGATCCGCATTAATGGCCCTGAAGATGTTTTCTCCATTTTTCTTTACCTAACCTCCCCAAACTTAAATTTTCAGATCTCCATAGTGTGGGAAAAGCCGAGATCTTTCCAATGGTGTCAGATTTGTAATATTTCGAGCCATGAGTCAAAAGATATGCCCCTTCAAAGTTTGTATCGGGTCCATACAAAAGGGCGGGAAAACTAGTTTAAAAATGGGCCCCCTTTTGACCTCTGGGACACGTGGAGGGCTAGCGCTTGTCTGAAGGTAGCCTCTGTATTTTCTCTCTGGAATAGCGTGGGGCTGACACGTGGCTTCCTCCACCGCTCGCTCAATTTCTTTGTTTCTCGGCTAAGCTCTTTGTTTGGCGGGTCATATTCCTTGACCGGGGACACGCGGCGGTCTAGCGCTTGTTTGAAAACCCTCTCTCAATTTGATCCTTGAATTAGCACCATTCGGACACTTGGCACTCTCCGCCGGTCTGCCACCATGCATTGACTATTCAACTCAACTTTGTCCCCTTTTCGAGACTGGACGTGTGGAGGCTCTACGCTTGCTGAAACTCCCAATCAAAATTTTTCCCTTGGAGGAGCGTCGAGTTGACACTTGGAAGCCTCTACAGGTATTTGGAATTTTCAATGACCTCTCCCTTCCTTTTTGGGCCCAGGGCTACGTGGCGAACTAGCGCGAGTTTGAGTCTTTGCTTTTGACTCCCATCTTGGATTTGTGTCGAGCTAACACCTAGCTTCTTCCTGCCTAGCCGAAGAATTTTCAATGGCCACACAAATTTTGGGGCTCTAGACGCATGGAAGCCTTGCTCATTTGAACTTCCTTTCTTGGATTCAACTTTGGAGAAGCGTCATTCCGACACGTGGCTCTCTCTGCTACCTTCTCCATACTTAGCCGATTTTTGGACTCATTCTGAACTATTTTGAGCCCGAAGACTTTGGATCTTCATAGTTTCTTCTTTTTCTTTCCCCTGGCCTCTCCATGACACTTGCTTCTTCTCCTTTGACCCTACTACTCTATTTCCAAGCCCACCTGTAACCCATAGAATGGATTTAAATCCCGGGTTCGCTCGATAGATCCATTTTCTGAATTTATCCTACACAGGGTTGTTTGATCCTTGCAGGCCTCCGCCACTTCCATTACAGAGTCCTCTTGCAATATACTTGCATGAATCGAACGTGATTTCTCATGTTCCTTCAGTGTGGGGGTGTTTTGATCCAATATTTTTCGGGGTCAAAATATGGATAACAATTTGGTGACTCACAGGGGTATCTTCTTGCTAGATGAAAAGACCAATTGCCTTGTCATATCCATTGGGCATGGAGTCGAGAACGATGGTCTAGAACTGATTCTACCTCTGACTCACGAGCCCGACTATTGCACTCTCAATCTTCATAAGAAATCTTGAAACGATGGTTTCTGAGAGTAGAAAATTGTTTTGACCCGGGCTTCATCTATTTCTGAATGAGTTGTGCAAGAGCAACAAAATAACACCACAACTATATACAAAATTGAAATCATACATGCTCCAAGTAGAGCATGCAGAGTGTGCAAAGAACTTAGGAGAAAAGCAACCTAAACTACAACAATATGATGTGCACAAGCACTTAGAGGAATGAGAAACTAAACTAATATGTACAGGGTGAGAACCTTCCTTTTAGTAGCTAGTGTTTAAGATAGATTTTGTTCACTGGAATCTGTAACTCTTCACCATCCAATGTAGACAATTGGAAGGCATTGCTACTTTTACATTTTGTGACCATGTAAGGGCCACTCCAAATGGCATCAAACTTTGAATGCCTTCCTATTTTTTCTCGATCTGCATCCCATTTCAAGACTAGGTCTCCTTCCTAGAAGGTCTTGGTTCTTGCCTTCTTGTCGAAGCATCTCTTAATTGAGGCATGATCCTTCTCTATTGTCTAAAGTACATGTTCTCTAGTTTCTTCCAACTCTATCAGCTCTGCATACCTGGCCTCCATTGGTTCAAACTCAAACATCTCCAGCTACTTCATGAGTTCCAATGTTGGCAACTCAAGTGATATAGGCAACACTACCTCTTTCCCATAGATGATTTTGAATGGAGAGCTGCCTATAGACCTCTTGGGTGTTGTCCTATTAGCCCATAAGGATGATTTGAGTTTCGTGTGCCAAGTCCTCTGATTTTCATCCAGAGTTCTTTTGACAATCTTCAGCAGATTCTTGTTCGTGGACTCAGCTTGGCCATTACCCTAAGGGTAATAGTTTGATGAAGTTCTCAGGTAAATTTCATTCCTAACGGCCCATCCTATGATTTTGGAACCTATGAATGCCAATGCATTGTCTGATATAATGGTGGCTAGCACTCCAAATCTGGTCACTATCCCTTCATAGAAGTCTAATATGTTGGACTCATTAGCTTCTTTGAGTGCCACTGCCTCGGTCCACTTGGTAAAATAGTTCTTCATTGTTAGAATCCACTTGTGGCCTTGGCTCAAATTTGGATTGATGACCTGATGAAATCCAACCCCCATTGCATGAATGGTTGGTCAACTAAAATGGGGTGCAATGGGAGTGTTGTTAGCCTCTCTTTGCCTCTAAAGAATGCATAGTTCCTACACTTTTTGATCCATGCATAGTAGTCACTAAACACCCTGGGCCAATAATAACCCGCCTTCATGATCTTGAGTGTTGTCACCCGTGGAGCAAAATGGCCTCCAGCTGCTTCATCATGGAACTCTTGTAGCACTTTCTCAACCTGATTTGTCCCAATGCACCTTAACAAGATGCCATTGATATCCCTTTTGAACAAGACATCATCAATAAGTACATATGGCCTGTAGTCTGAAGTGCCTCCTTGTTTTATTCATTTCTAGAGGACACATGCCTGTTTGAAGGAAGTGCACCATGTTTTGAGTCCAACAAGGAGTAGGCACATCCTCATTTTCTTCATCTTGACTATCTTGTAGGACCAAAATAGCTTCTTTTTCATCACTTGCTTCTTCTTGTTGACTTGAGGCCAGCTGCTCACACAATCCCTTCCCACGGACCAGCTTAGTGACCTTGATCTCAATGTCATACTCCATGACACAAGTGATCCACCCTACATGCTTTTCATTCGGTCCTTGGCTTTGAGAAGGAAGTCTTTAACTCCTACATGGGAGACCAATAATTGGATTTTGTTGTTTGAAACCAAATGCTTAAACTTATTCAATCCTCTGATCACTACCAGGACCTACTTTTTGATGAAAGAGTATTTCACTTCATAATCTTCCAGACCCTAGCTGAAGAAAGCAATTGGCTGCTTTGTATCTTCTTTGTTCTGTTGTACTAGGATTGCAGAAATTGTGTCACTGCCACCAAAGGCATATAATATAAAATCCTTAGAAAAATTTGGATTCACGAGAGTTGGGGCTTGTGATATAGCTTCTTTGATGGCCTCAAAACTTGCTTTTCCTTCATTGTCCACCTAAACACCAAAATTTTCTTCAACATCAACGTTATTGGCTTGACAAGGGCAACAAAGTTTGGTACGAACCTGCGGAAAAAATTGATTTTTCCTAAGAAGCTTTGAAGAGCCCTCTTGTGGCTTGGCAATGGAAATACTCTTATAGCTTCAACTCTTTCTAGGTCAATTTCCAAACCTTCCTTTGACACAATGTGGCCTAGAAGCCTACCCTCATGGGCCAAGAATATGCATTTTTTGGGGTTCAATGATACCCCAAATCTCCTACACCTTTGGAACACCTGCCTTAGGTGAAAAATATGGTCTGTTGCATTTTTGGAGAATATAGTAATGTCATCCAGGTAGATCAGCACTATTTTGTTGATCACCCTTTGAATGCCATATCCATTTCCCTTTGGAAAGTGGCTTCGGCATTAGACAATCCAAATGGCATTTTTCTATAGGCATAGGTGCCCCATTTGGTGGTGAAATCCATTTTGAACTGATCATCTTCTTTCACCATGATCTGGTTGTACCCTGAGTATCCATCTAGGAGAGAGAATCTCTCTGAACCAGACACTACCTGCAAGATCTGCTCCATTGAGGGAAGTGGGTAGTGATCTTTGAGGGAGGCTCTGTTCAAGTCATGAAAGTCAACACACAACCTAATCTCCCCATTCTTCTTCCTAACTGGGACCAAGTTTGCGACCCAGCTTGAGTGTTTGATTGGAAAAATGATACTTGCCTCTATCAGCTTGTTCAGTTCTTTCTTCATCAGAGGCTCAACATGTGGGTTGACTGGTCTCTGCTTCTACCTGATGGGCTTAGCAGTTGGATCTAGCTCAATTGTGTGTTGGGATAACTTTGGATTGAACCCTCTTAGGTCTTCATAGCTCCAAGCAAATATATCTGGAAACTCTTGGCAAAGGCGTATGAATTCATACCTTTCTTGCTCGGTGGCCACCTTGCCAACTTGTAGTGTTTTGCCTTCTCCAACTAGAATTGGCTCTAAATCTTCCCCTTTGATCTGTATGTTGGCCTTCTCTTTTGAAAATAATCATTGGGATTGAAGATAGACTCCAATGTCACTAGGCCTTTGGGAAGCCTATTTGTATGCAGTTGTACTACTTGATTTCCATATTGCTGCTCTAGTCTGCTTTGGTTTCTAGCTGAGAATTCAGCTTCCTCTTGCAAAAATTGATGATCTGCTTGATCATTCTCAAACACCTGCCAACATGTGTTGTTATCTGGTACTGTTGGTCTCACAATCACATGGATATGTGGTTGTTCTTTGTCCCTTTTTATGTTGTCAACTACATCAAATGTTGCTCCAACTACTGCAAGCCTATCAGCAGCTTCGTTCTCCTTTCTGGGTATGGACATGATGTTGAAGGCTTCAAAATCCTCAATGAGGTCCCACACCCTATTCTTGTAACCTTTGAGTAGGTCATTCTTGATAACATTTTGTCCTTTGACTTGATTGGCAACCAGTTCACTGTCACCAAACACCTGCAAGTTCTTGATTCCTCATCTTCTGGCCCAATGCAGTCCATGGACCAAAGCCTCATATTCTGTAGTGTTATTTGAGTAGGCAAACTGAAATCTAAAAGCCGAATAATACTTCATACCTTGGGGGGACACAATCATAGCTCCACCTCCAGCTCCTTGTCTGCTCCTAGAGCCATCAAAGAACAATTGCCAAACTTCATTGTCATCCTTGTGCTCTGGCTTAATGATGTCAGGAAGAGGATGATTCTCCTCATGTAGGCAGTAGACTCCTAGTTCAAATTCTTCCATCTCCTTATAGGGATCAAAAGCATGTCTTTTGACCTCCCATTCGTCGAGGGTCAAGTCCAAGATACACCCCACCTTGGTATCTACTTTAGAAGTTCTTAGGAGGTCCTCCTGATCAAAAGCCGAACAATTTGCATTGATTGGGCTTGGTACATAAGACTCAATGTGATAGTCTACTATGGGCTCGAGATCTGATTGTGGCCTTCACTCCATACCTTTTCTAAAGAACATATGTGACCAGTCAGCAGACAAGTAGCCTCCAATTTTGGCAGTGAAGTCCCTGGACAAACACAATGTAAAATGTGGTGGCAAGTCTATGACTGACACATTCTGCAATACAATCACATTAGGGCAGACATGTAGAGTGAGACTCAAATCCTTGATGACTCCAATAGTGGTCACTGTTGTCCCATCCAATTGTACTACTCCTCTAGAGATGAATTCATACTGGAGACCCAGTTGATCAGCTATTTGTTTGGGCATTATAGAACTACTTGCCCCCAAATCAATCATGTAGTTGTGCACCAATTTATCTCCAATGATTAATGAAACATAAAATGGAGGAGGCTTCATATTCTTACCTCATTGTTCTTCATGGTTTCTCTCAGGTTGAGCTGCATTGGTAAGCACTTTCTCTTGTTGGTTAGGGGGTTGACTTGAGCTTGACCAATTGGCCATGGCAGTCTGCAATAGATCCCTCTGACTGGAATAGCCAGTGACTCCCATAGTGAAATGTTCACACTGTCCTCTTCATTTTCTCAATGATATTAAATGAATTATCTTTTATTGTCCCTTCCCTGGCGCATTTTTCTCTTGCACATGGGCTGTTACAATCGGTGCATGAGTAGGTCTGGAAGGTGGCTTGGATTGACTTTGCACATTGGGAGTTGTATTTTGAATGCCAATACCTTGCTGAGCAACAGAGGGTTGAGGATCACTTGAGCTTGGTGAATGTCCTTCTCTAATATTTCTCCTCTTAGACCGTGTATTAACAACTATACTTTGAGAAGGAGTCTGATTCATTCCATAGAAGTCTTCAACCTGCCATTGACAAGCATAGTTTCATTTGGGGGTCCCTCTTACTGAGCTCCTTGCTGCTGACTTTCTTCATGGCTAGGTTCTTGTGACACACCAATGGTTTGCACCATCAGAGCCTGATTTAATGCACCATTGAAGCACATCGACTGATTATGTGGCTGATTACATGGGAAACACCATTCATACTCTTGTGTCATGTTATTATGTGTTGGAACCAATCCCCTTGATGTTGAAACTGTGTTTGGGTCATATGACCTGAAAGGTCTAGCAACTTGAGGTTTCCCTTGGTGTTGACTCTGATTTACAGCCTAGGCTGGTGGTCTATTTTGTTGATATGGGGTTTGGCCTGATACTGAGCCTGAGGCTGATATGGCCTAGAACTCTAAGCCTCTTTGTATTTTGATGGTTACTAGCTCATTTCCTAGGTTTTGTAGTTGTTTCATAACTTCCTGAAGCTCCTTTGAGGTGTTAGATGATGAAGTGGAGGCTTTAGTTGAACTTTGACTCCTGGGGTGGGTATAGGAGCTAATGTGGGCATTTGGATGGTACCTAGGTTTCCTAACTTGGGGTATAGAGGCATGGATGGCCTAGGAGCAAGTTTTCCAGCTGAATCAAATGATTCTCAGCTCCTATGGAAAGGCTATAGGTTACAGGTAAGGTTGTGCCCCCCATTGACTGAATCATCAAAGAAATATCAGAATTTAAAGCCCTAAGAAAGTATAAGAAGGCACCTTCATTAGTGGGCTTTATTGTTGTTGGAATCTGTCCCAGGTCCATTGAAATATGAGGTTGAAATCCATCAATTGCTCATTCTGATCTCTCTTGATTGTTGTCATATACTCCAGCCAGCAAGGATAGGTTATCTCCCTTTTCTCCAAACTGGTTGTGAAGAGTTGTGCATAGCTAGTCCCAATTTTGAATAGAGCCTGCTTCAAGGCTCCTGAACCATTGTGAAGCTTTACCTTTGAGTGAAGAGGCTAGCAACTTGACTGCAATATCCATCTCATTGATCTCATGGATTGTACAAATGTTTGTAATGTCTTGAACGTGGTCACCGGGACAAGTCTGGTTCTCTCCAGTGAAATATGGGATGCTCTTCAATGTTGCACCATCGGGACTAGGTTTTGTGCATTCAAAGCAAGTGGTCTACTACCAATGAATTTGACGTAAGGATTTGGTTGTTGGTGTGCCATCCTGATCAGCCTGAGTACCCTTCTTGATTGAAAGAATGACCTACTAGGAGGAGGTGTTGATAAGGCTCTGTTTGGAGGAGATGGAGACTTTGGGATCTTCTTCTTTTCCTTCTGTCTGGAGACAAGTGTATGTGTACAAACTATCCTTCCTCTCTTGTTCTAGACCTTGTTTGTATCCTTCTCATGAACTTGGGAAACTTGGACTGCTGGAACCAGTGGATTATGTCCCTTTTGGAGTCGCTAGATGTGTAGTTTTTAAGAGCTTCTTAAAATCTAGAATCACAACAAGTGCACATCAACCTTACTATAATAAAGATGGAGACTTCCTGTCCCACCGAGCATGCCAAAACTATTAGTGCAAAATCATAGCACCCCCAAATGAATCGTCAGATCTTCTTTTCTAAGGCAGATTCATTTGGTGTGATTTGCATAACATTGATTTTTCCCCAAAGTGTGGGACTTCACAGGTGGGAAAACTCTCCAGATTAAAGGTTGGTTCCTATTCCTCTATTTAGGTGCATGCGTGAAAACTTGTAGAGGGCCTATTCCTAAACCTAATCTAAGTTTTACCAAGGAGACAAGGATAAAAGGAATGCAGAAATCAAACTAAGCTATAAGGTGATGCACCAAAGGAATGATGAACATTTGTTTTGCTAATAGACACAAACCAACAAAATGCATACAATAACCAAGCACAAATAACCAGATCTATAATGAAAGACCGATGAAAGTAAAAGTGAACAGTTTGGATCTAAAATCAATCACGAGGCGTGTTTTATTACTCTTGATTGATACAATGCATTACAAAGTGGCCAAAAGGTAGAAAACATATTACAGTCTAGTGGAAGGTCTGAAAACTCCATGAGTTCCTTTGCCAAAAGAAAAGGGGAGCCTACAAAATAGAAGAATGTCCAACCCTTTACAATGAGTCCTAACCCGTATTTATAGACTCAATCAGAGAGAAGAAAGAAAGAGAGAGATGGGAAAATCAGGTTGAAGCTCAACCACTGCTATTAATGCCTCCTACAAAATCTGCCCCCAAATCGCCTCGGTTGTATCAATCTCTAGTTCAACACCTTAAAGGAAGAGGAAATGGCGGAACAGATCAAATCTGATCTGGTTGTTGAGGCAGATAGATCCGCATTAATGGCCCTGAATACATTTTCTCCATTTTTCTTTACCTAACCTCCCCAAACTTAAAGTTTCAGATCTCCATGGCGTGAAAAAGCCAAGATCTTTCCAACGGTGTTAGATTTGCAATATTTCAAGCCCTGAGTCGAAAGATATGCCCCTTCAAAGTTTGTATCGGGTCCGTACAAAAGGGTGGGAAAACCAGTTTGAAAAATGGGCCCCCTTTTGACCTCTAGGACACGTGGAGGGCTAGCACTTGTCTGAAGGTGGCCTCTGTATTTTTCTCTTGGAATAACATGGGGTGACACATGGCTTCCTCTCTCCGGCTTGCTCAATTTCTTTGTTTCTCGGCTAAGCTCTTTGCTTGACAGGGTCATATTCCTTAACCGAGGACATGCATTATTCTGCACTTGTTTAAAAACCCTCTCTTAATTTTATCCTTGAATTAACATCATTTAGACACTTGGCACTCTCCACCGTTTTGCCACTATGCATTGACTATTCAACTCAACTTTGTCCCCTTTTCAAGACTGGACGCGTGGAGGCTCTACGCTTGTTGAAAATCTCGATCAAAATTTTTCCCTTGGAGGAGCATTGAGTTGACACTTGGAAGCCTCCGTAGGTCTTTGGACTTTTCAATGACCTCTCCCTTCCTTTTCAGGCCTGGGGCTACGTGGTGAACTGGTGTGAGTTTGAGTCTCTGCTTTTGACTCCCATCTTGGATTTGCATCGAGTCGACACCTGGCTTCTTCCTGCCTAGTCGAAGACTTTTCAGATGACTCTGAGAACTTTTGGGGCTTTAGACGTATGGAATTCTGGCGCTCTTTTGAACTTCCTTTTTGGATTCAACTTTAGAGAAGCATCGTTCCAACACATGGCTCTCTCCGCTGCCTTCTCCATACTTAGCCAATTTTTGGACTCGTTCTGAATTATTTTGAGCCCGAAGACTTTGGATCTTTGTAGTTTCTTCTTTTTCTTGCCCCTGGCCTCTCCATGACACTACTTCTTCTCCTTTGACCTTGCTACTCTATTTTCAAGCCCACCTGTAACCCGTAGAATGGATTTAAAGCCCGGGTTCACTTGATAGAGCCGTTTTACAATTTATCCTACACAGGGTTGTTTGATCCTTGTAGGCCTCTGCCACTTCCATTACAGAGTCCTCTTGCAATCTACTTGCGTGAATCGAACGTGATTTCTCAGGTTCCTTCAGTGTGGGGGTGTTCTGATCCAATATTTTACCTGGGGTCAAAATATGGATAGCAAGAACAATTTGCCAAACAAGCCAAAAGATTGATAATCTACCAAGTAGATAAGTTATGGGATGGATTTTATTAGTACACGAGAAGATAGTGAGAGTTACAAACACTCTGAATAACAAAGAAGATGAAGCAGGTATCCTTTTGGGTAGGTTAACCAAAATATTAGTAAACTGACACCGCTTGATAAAACTAGTGACGGTCGAGGGTAACCGACGATAGTTGCTTTAGACCGACACCGGTTATTGTGAAATTGAAACAAAGATGAAGAAAAAGGTGGTTGTGATTTAAAATCAAGTGTGGAATCAAACCCAGAACTCTGAGAATGATAAAAATGGGGTCCAGGCACACTCAGATGAAGTTGGAATACACCAACTATGATGAGGAGCATGCAAGGAGAAATAAAAAGATGAAGAACGTGTCCTCTCACCTCAAAACACAAGCCAAGCAGAAACACTAAGAAAAATATGATCCTAAAAGTGTTCTTTCTATTATGTTTGTTCAGCTTACGCTATTAAGGACTGACTGTGTGTATTTAGAACATAATTTTTTGGTTGGGAAGGCATCCTACGAAGAAGGATATCTAAAAGGAGAGGTTTTAGGTATGTTATGGTGGGGGCGGGCCGTCCTCTAAGATAATGACTCAACAGAGGCAACGAGATGGGGAGTACCTGCTAATTGGATCATGTGATCACTAACAAATGTTCTGGGTAAGATGTTGTTTAAGAAAGATGTGTTAATTTGAATTTGTGTAGTTTGGTAAGACTCGAGAGAGAGAGAGAATGTGTTTTCTACGATTCTTTTGTCAACCATCAGTTGGGCATGACTTCCAGTGTATAGGTTGCCCTCATTTAATGTGCACTAATGCAGCATACAAGAATGAAATGTCATTAATTTTAAGCCCAAATCAAAATATTAAATTTGATGTCACAAAAGATGAACATGAGAGAATATGATCTTTCACTAATGCAATACAAATGAAAGAGAAGAAGAGTTCTTTTTATAGCACCAAAACACAATTGCTTTGAGACAATAGAAAGAAGAGAAGATTCCAAGGATAAATTTAATATGAGAACCATTTGGAAAGGAAACAAACATGCAAATTTTACCTAGGAATGAAGAAATGCAAGGAACCCCGAATGGGTCCCACCGGGCATGCCAAAATGTTTCACCTGATTCTTAGAACGTTTCTTGGAATGAAGACAAGAACAAGAACTTATTTGGAATCATGTACCAATCAAATGTGGGTGAAGATAGGAGATGGTAGTTGGATGTTTCTTCTGTAGAGGGTCACCAGTTGATAGGAAATTGTTGCTTGAGTTTCCTGGCTTTCCTCCTTGCTTGGTTGAATCAGATCTTGGCTTGGATGGCTATGGATGTCTAGGTGTGAATGGATGCTCGCTCTGGTTGCATGTAGATGTGATTATTCTCTCCTTTCTCTTAGAATGTGCCAACCTCAAAATAAGGCTACCAAAAAGGAATAAAAGGTGACCGATGACAGCCTGGGTTGACCGGCATCAATTTAGGGGTGACCGGCGTCGGTTAGGGTGGGATTCCCTAGGTTTACTAAAATGGGCAGATCTTCTTGATTTCTTGGATCTAGTTAGTTTCTTTTCATGGATTAGAATGGAAGCTTCTTTTCTAATGGGTAGGAATGTGGTTAGAGAGGTTGTAGGGATTGATTTTTAGGGTTAGGCCAAATCTTAGCTCATTAAGGCAAGTAGGATTAGGTCTTAGTTAGTTATGGAAACATGTCAAGAATAGGTCTAGGGTGAGGTGGTTGGATGAGGTGTCTAGGTGAGGTGGAAATTAGGATAATTAGATAATAAATATTGTGAGGATATGGATTAATTTAATTTAAATTAATTAAATTAATATTAGTGTAGGGTGTGAGGGGCCATGGTTAGGTGAGTGTGTTCAAGTTGGTTATTTAACGAGGGGTCAAGGAGCATGTGACCCAATTTTTGTGTCTACAATGACACTCAACACAAAATTTATAGTGGGAAACCCTTTTGAGAGAAAAACCCACTTTGAAACCAAGGTTTTATTAGGAACACCAATTCCAAAGCTTATAAAATTATTGGTTTTGTTGAGAACCCGCTCAACTTATGAAGCACCTACTTCAAGATCTCCCAGTGCCCACTTAAATAATGTTAAGCACCCACTCAGCTGATTTTTCAAGCTACAACTTGCAAGGAGCACCCACTTAGAAGAAAATATTACAAACAAATTTTGATCATATAGACACACTATTGCTTGGAAAATGGATTATGATCACTTTCATGTTTCAAAAAAGTTCTCTGTCTCTCGCTCAAATGTTCGGTACTCACCCGGTCTCTTTCTCTACTTTTACTGTATTCATCTCATCGATCATTAGTCTACGAAGCTCTTGTGTAATCTGAATCACTTGATTTTTAGTTCTATATGTTCTATTCCTCTCTGTTATTTATTCATCTCAAATACTCTTTTATTTTTCTCTAGCATCGTGTTATGGTTTCAAATTGTACTTATATACACAATATTTGCTCCAAGAGTTTGATTTAGTTCGGTTAATTCAAATTTATTGAATTTTCTATGTGGAAGAATCCAAGGGATGTTGCGACATGTTTCTAAAGATATCATATTCCCGACAATTCAATAATGCCCCTATCAATGGCTTTAATCACGTTTTTTGAAATTTTTCTAAGTTTTTCAAATGTGCAGGTGGAGTATTTAAAAAAACCTCTTTCTAGCATTTAATCATGCCTCTAAATTTGTATTTTTCTATTTCAGGGTGTTAAGGGTGATCTCATGTTTCCAACAAGTCCAAAAATTCCAAAAATGGATACTTAATGTGCAAGTTTTCTCCATGCAGATCTACAGGGGTCATAGAGAATAGAGTTCCTGGATATTAGTGATACTCTGCAATACAAAGTACTTTAAACCCTTATACACTTGCATTATAACCTTTCCTTGTGAATCAAAGAAATCAAGTTTATAGATAACAAATGGAACATGTTCCTTGTGGGCAAGGTTCTTGCGCATCATCCTGTCTCCCTCACTCTACAATCTCCATCCCTTTCCTTTATTAATTGGCATTATCGGTTATTCGAGGAGCCCTAGGAACATTGTAACTTGTTCCATAAGTGTTGAGTTCACCCGCACTCCATTTTTTCCTCAATATACTATTTCCACAGTTTCTCCTTCTCCCTTTGTATTTTGGTTTAATTGGATATTTTGGGAACACTTCAAACATTTGAACTTGTACCTCCTTTTCCTTATTCTTCCGCATCCAAACTTGTTCGCATAGCACTACATTACATTGTTTTATCCCTTTTCTTTATATTTTAGTTATGATGGATTTTTGGGAACATAAAGAACATGAGAACACAAGCCACAAAGTACTAGTTCTTCCATATTTCATTTTATCAACACTCCTTTATCAATCGATACTTCGGGTAATCGGGAACCTTTGGAACTTAAGAACTCATTCTTATGAGGGCCTTTATGCCCGAATAGCTCTCCTTTCCCGAAAAACACTTGTATCTTTTTCTCATGGACCAAACTTAATTTTACAGAACTAAGATACTTGTCAAAAAATCCTTACAAGGTCTTGATTACTGAACTTCATCCCAAATCTATAAATCATGATGTCCTTTGTTCTTCGGTCCAAATGTCAATGTGGAGAACTGTGGCACTTATGGAACTATTCCTATGAAACCATTTGAGCCCAAAATCAACCTTCAACCCACACAACACTATGGCTTTTGTATTTCCTTTAAGATAGGCTTGCGGGGAACTCTAAGTAACAAGGAACTAGTTCTTATGAAGTCAATTGTGCCCGATTTCCTTGTCCAACCTGCAATACAAAGAGTTTCTTTGTATTTCAGCCCTAAGACCATTTCGGGAACACTAGTTCTGGGGAACTAGTTCCACCCGCACCCCTAAATTTTGCAACACTCTAAAAACACAAAGTGATGATTTTTCATAAAATTTTCTAAGTACTTGGAATTTATGTCTTCACCAAAGAGACTGGAAGAGAACTTAGAATATGTGTAAATGAATTTTAGTCCCCTAAATCACCCGAGTCAAGTGTACTAACCATTTTGATAGTTCTAAAGGACTCCAATGTCATAATTTGGGCTTGTAATGACCTTGTTTTACCTTAAAACACCCTAAAACCATTTTGGAATTTGAGAGGCCTGCACAACACCCGATTCAAATTTTTACCATCATCATACTCTTGTTCCACCATTTCACTTACATTTTCCTAAGTTGCTTCCTAAGACATCATAGGTTGATCATAAAGACCGATGGGTGCCTGTTTGATCTCTTGAGCACACCTTGACCATGTAGTCACTATCACCATGCTTGAATATGCTTGACCAACTTAGGAAGACTTATCACATCTTTTCTTCTTGATCATGCACACCATGAGACCTGGGAGACACTACCAATCAACCTTTAACTTCACCACTCACTCGTTTTCCATTTTTACCATTAATGTCACTTGACATCAATGACTTTGACTAGGGTCCAACAAGTTTCATGCATGGGACATCACTCACAATGTCACAATACAATCAGGTTCGTAGTGGCATAAGAAAACAATGAACAAGCATGACATAGGGCATAGCCCGTAAATAGTAGAAAACAATAAATAGCAAGTAAAAAGTCACAAATAACCATGGTTGTATAAAGTCATGAAAGGTAAATGATACATATCAAGTACATGTTAACATGTTAGAAAGATAAGTAGTATTTCAAATCATGTATATATCGAAGAAGAGTAAAGTGATAAGTAACGATAAGTAGAAGATAATGTAACAATAAGACCTATGATGTATAGAGTATGAGAGTAGAAAAGGTACACCGCCCCCAAGATCCATAGTGGGATTGGTAAATATTGGTGTCGAGCATCATGCATCATGTAAGAATCAGAAAACTCTTGCATTCACCTTAAGATACCACATGAATACACATGTGTGTATATAAAAATATGATGACATAATAAGTATCCAACTAGCATAGGAAACAAAGTGTAACATGTAAATAGTATAAGCTAACAATATAAAATATAACCAAGATGTGTAGATGTCATGTGAGACTGATGGTGTGTTGCGATATGTAATATGTGTAGATGAGAGGGACCACGTTGCCCCCAACGAATGTGCTTGAAATGAGTTTCATTGTAGTAAAGATCCCTCAATAGTTAGGTATGAACCATAGAAGAAGAGTGTGTCATCAAGAAATGAAGGTAAATTATGTTTACCATAGATATGGTGATGCTCAAAAATATAGGCATGAAACAAGGAGCGTGAGTAGTGAAGATGTGACAAGTGAGGTTCATGGAGGAGTTTATACCCTCAACATTCAAGCATGAACCATAGAACAAAATTGTGCTATTTGGTAATGAAGGTAAAGTATGTTTACTAGATATGTGCTGATGCTCAGAAAGATAGATATGAAGCATAGAGAATGAGTAGCCAAGATGTGACAAGTGTGGTTTTTGGACAAATCGTACCCTTAAAAGTAAAGCATGAACCATAGAAAAAGAATGTGTCATCGAGTATTAAAGGTATTGTATGTGATTGGATTTAGATGCTAGGAAAGATTCATCATGAAGCATGAAGTGTGAAGTGTAACAAAGAAGCTATGCGTAGATGATAGAAGTAGTGAATGGTGTTAGAGATGGGGGGAAGAGTACAATGCCCCCAAGTGTGTGAGTGATGGAGATCTATGTGATGATGTGAGAGAGACCATGCCATGGTGGTGGATGTTGAAATGTGTCATAAGAAAATATATGGTCATCATAATGGTAGGTAGAAGAAAGGGTATGACCAACATCAAAATCTGGATTATAACGGAGGAAATTTAAGTAGGTAATGGATTGCAGCTTGTGTCAATTGAATTGTTTATTCTTCCTTCAAAGTTTTGGCCTTAGGTGGGGCTTGTGGTGATTTTTTCATTACTGGAGAAGGAACATGAGTGACTATTACATGATGCTCGCTAGAGATAGAAGGATCATATTTGGGAACCCATTGGGGTTTTATAATTAAATATGAGTGAGTATTATAATGTTGTGTAGCAAATGAAATAAAGATTTGATGCTCAAGTTGTTTGATTCTTCTTTCTAAATCATAACAATCATTTTCATGATGTCCATTAATTCTATGATAATTACAAAACAGGTGACCTTTGTATTTTGTAAGCCGATAAGGAGGGTAGTAATGAGTAGGTGGCAAGGTGATTAACTGGTGATTGAGGAGCTCAGAGAGAATATCATGTTTCCTAGCATTTCAATCAAACTTGAGAGGTGCTTATTGTGGGAAGATGTTGACCTTGCTTATATGAGCACATGTAGTAGACATGGGATCAGGATGAGGTGTAGAAGAAGAACTAGCATGGGCATGAGAAGCATCCTTGAGATGTTGGATTTCAGTTGTGAGGGATGTAATTGTGGTTTCCATAGCTTGAAATTTATCTTGAAAAAAATATGTAAAGCTTGAATTGACTCGAAGATGGATTGATTGGTTGTGTTATCATGATTATAGGGGGTCGAAAATACGATTTAAAATTACACTTACTTGTGAAGGTGGCGTATCACAAGGGAGGTACATTGTGTTTAGGGCATTTTTTAAAGCATCTTTACAAATTGGGTGCTTTTGAAGTAATTGAGACAAGGAAACTTGACTAACTGTAGATGCCATTATATGAAAGAAAAGGTAAGTTGTGAAATAAGATCCCTAGAAATTGACCCAAAGGATAGGAACAAAGATGAAACTCTAGGAAGAACTATACAAATCAGATGTATGATAGAAAATAGATGGAAATATGAACCCTGATGCAACTATGGTTTGGGGTTAAGAAAAGACAAATCTGATAGAATGGGAAAAATAAGGATCCAAATGGTCGATCACAAGTTGGGGTTCAACAAATGATTTAATCTAAATCAAATTAAACATTAAGGTCGAGTAACTTACTTTTAACTATCAATATTCAAGAAATAAAGTATAGTAGTGCATGAGAAATAAGCATTTAACAATGTAAAATCCTAAGCAAATGAGAGAGGAGGGAAATGACTTAGTTGATACCGCATGATTTGGGAGTGATCTGGATTGAGTATCTCCTAAAATAGATTGAAAAAAATGTCTTCAAGGATCACCGAGAGTTCTAGGACTCAAAATTGTACTAGACAGAAGTTCCCACAAGAGGATAGGAGCACTCCAGGCCCTAGTGACTATTTTGGGAACTAGTGACCGCTTAGATGCTTAGGTTCTAGCTTTTTCTAGGTTAGAGGAGCTTCATTGTTGATCTCTCTTTGTCACTTTGATTTCGTTGTAATGTCATCGGTAGTACTTGTAACTCCGTAAAAATATATCTACTGCACATGCCCAAAAACTACATCAAACCTAATAAAGAAGATGCAAAATGGGGAGTCATATTGACCTCGACAATCACTGAATACTAAACTTACAATCGAGCGTTGCACTACATCTCGAGACTTCATATAGTTCTTCATGTTTATGTGTGTAATGATTCCCTAGGTTTCCCTTATGTAGCTACACAATGATAGCGGGTACATCTAGAATCGACCAAGTATGTAGAATGCATGTGATGGAATAGAATGAACTCCCCCTATGTTGTGTATGCAAAATAATGCAGCCCTTGTCCCTTGTATGAAAGTGTTAGATGTGTCCTTGTAATGCTCTTGTGCCTTTGATGCAAGCTTAGGTGATGATAGATAATGCTTATGATGTTTGGCCCCTTATTTGAGAGCAATAAATAAGTATAGATATGATTCCCTTACTTGAATTTTGTAATTGACAACTGAAAGGCTGGCTCAAATTTTTAAAAGGTGATCAAGAAGTAAAAGATACCCAAAGGAATAAGAAGAAGATAAAGAAGGGAAGGAGTGCCCATGAGGGATAGGAGTGCTCGAGCGCTTCTATCATAATCGGGCGCTAGTGTCTGAGGCCATAAAATATAAATCAATCAAGTTTTGGTAGAGTTGTAAGATATATAATAAAAAGTGAAAGAGATAAGGCAAAAATCCCAAAATAAGTTGTCAACCACTAATTTTATTTCTTAGGAATCATGTATACATTAGTATGTTTTAGGACCTAGAAGTATACCCCAAGTGCATATATTTTGTGTCTACACATCATGACACATGCAAAACAATGGGAAAAGCTAGCATAAAGTGTTAGTGACAAACAAGCATGCTTGATGTAGTAAAAAACTAGTCAAAACATGTAGTAATACAAGAAAAGATCAGCATATGAGTTAATGGAATACATGGGACACCACTCAAGATGTCACAAAACAATCAAAGCCTTCAAGGATATATAAGCAAACAAGCAATCAAGCATAGGTCATATCCTACAAACAATGACAATCAAGATACAAACATAGACACGATACAAGAAAATTAGATAACCATGAATGTGAGTAGGCTTGCAAGACAAATACTACACATGATGCACTGTTAACATGTTATAAAAATTGATAATATACCACAATGTATATAACTGAAAATAGGACAAAAAGTAATGGATATTGTAATGACAACACCTTTAATATAGAGAAGTAGGAAGGTAGATCCCCATGAGCCTCAATAGGACTAGTAAAGAATAGTGTTAAGCATCATGCATCTTGTGATAACCTATAGATTGTTTACATTCACCTCAAAATATCATGTGAATGTGCATGCGCATATGTAAAATGATATAACATACTATGAATCAAAGTAACATGATAGGAAAAATGCAACATATAATAGTATAAGCAAGCAAGGATACATGCAACCAAGATCTAAGCTAATGTTTTTGTATTTTTTCCAATATTTGAATATTTTTGAATTATTAGAATATGAAATACTATGGCAGGAGGGGAGAAATGTTTTCCCCAAGTGTATGTGTGAAAAGTGAGGTTTATGTAGGTAATTGTGCCCTCAACAATCGTGTTTGAACCTAGATCAAGAATGTGTCATCGAGTAGCAAGGGGGGATATAGTATGCCCCTAAAGTGTGAATTACATAGGGATCTATCTAAGGATGATAGAGGATATATCCCATTATCTACTAATGTGAGAGAGGAATGCATGTTAACATTATCCAAGGATCTAGTGTCATGTGAAAGTGTATGAGTCAAGAAGTGTAGAGTATTACTATGGTGTATATGTGGGGAATGATATTGCAAAGTGGGCCTAGATGTACCTGGTGTATTATGAAATTGATGGGTATACCTATCCTTATGAGGTGCATTATGGGACTAGTGTATCTATTGTGAGTGAGAAGCAAAAGTCATATGTGGAGGAGATCTAGGTGGAGGTGTGGAAGTAACACAAGAAGTGATAGGAGCTCTAGATTCCTTAGTAGTATATGTCAAAGCTATGTGAATATCATTAGTAGGTGTAGAAGTAGGTACACTAGTGGTAGCAACATAAGATGTAATAGTGAGAGGTTCCAAAGATAAGCGGTCCCATGGTGGGATGCCTCAAATAGTGATAATGTGATGCTCGTGTAAAAATTAAGGCATAAATGAGTTATGGATGGAGCGGATTTAGAAACCCTAAGCCAAGGAATTCCTCGAACTATGTCATATTGCATAACCTCGTATCCAATAGAGAAAGGCATAGAGATAGTAAGAGACCTAATAGTGATTGGGAGAATCTGTATCCATTTTTTCCCAGTAAAAATGGACAATAGGAGAGAATTGGACCGGGTACTAGACATGACCTTCATGAAGGCATCTAGGTATTTCAAGAAAAATTCAGGGTTACGGGAGCATTTGTGGTGTTTTTGTGAAGTTTAGGGTAATCCAGGACATTTTTTCCTCTTATGGGTTTCAGAGGTTCGAGCTCATCGGAGAAAGAAAACGGGCTCTAGCGTGCCCACACTCGGCCAAAAATAAACAAAATGGGGGATGATTAAAATTCATCCTCGGGGCATCCCATTGCATCCACATGACCCTATGGTTCGAGAAAAAGTTCAAGAATCCAAAAATATCGATAAAATGTTAAAATAATATCAAACATAGGTCGGAGGACCCATAACAACTCAACGAGCTATTGGATGAACTAAATTTAGCTCGGAAAGCTCTAGGGTAGTCGAGCTAGTAGTGGGTATGGGGCAAGTTATTTTATAGCTCGGTTGAGCTAATTTGGTAGCTTGACAAATCAAGTGTAAGTAGCTCGAGTCAAGCTTGTTGGGGTGAGCTCGAGTTAGAGGCCAAGTCACCCAAGGGCTCGGTGGGGCGGGCTCGGCGATTGAGCGGACCAAGTAAAGGAGAGCTCGAAAAGTCGATTCAATGAACATTGCATGAGATATTACATCGGGGCTAGTAACCCGGAGGATTCAGCAAGCTCGGTAGGATTTTGGAAGGCTCGGAAAACTCAAGGGGATTCGGGCTAGTTGTGGGCTTGGGACGAGTCATTTTATAGCTTAGCGCAAGACCAGCGGTTGAGGATGAGAGCAGATCGGATGAAGGGGCCCTAGCAAGTCAAGAGAACAGCTCGATCTAAAAGAGATTCGGGTGGTACATAATAGGCATGGGTGAGTCCGCATGACTTGCATGCACCCAACACAAACTCACCCAAGCATGCTAATGCACCCCGATTTCCACATCTCCCTTTGATTAACTACTTGAGCCAACCTTCTTAGGGCTCATCAAGTTGGCTCGGCAAGGTGACTCACCCATGCCTTTGATACACCTCCTAACTCTCTTTTGTGTCAAGTTGTTTGCTTGACTCGTCAGGCCCCTTCATTTGATTTGCTCTCATCGTAAATTGTCAACCTCACCGAGCTATAAAATGGCTTGGCTCAAGCCCATAACCAACCTAACTCCCCTTGAGCTTTTCGAACCTTCCAACAATCCCATCGAGATTACTAACTCCTCCTAGCTCACGGCCCCGATGCAATATCTCATGTGGTGCTCATTAACTCGGCTCGCCAAGTTAACTCAGTGATCCCTCCTTTACTTAGTTTGCATGATGTCTTGAGCTTGCCTGTTGAGCCCTTAGGTGACTTGGTCTCCAACTCAAGTTCACCCCCATGAGCTCGACTCTCGGCTACTTGCACCCCAATCCATTGTGGTATGAAATTAGCTCGAACAAGCTACAAAAAGCTCACCTGCACCCACTTACCAGCTCGACTACCCCTAAGCTCACCAAGCTAAATTTAGTTCACGTAACTGACTCAAGGAGTTGTTTTAGGTCCTCCAACCTATTTTTGACATTTTTAACATTTTCTCTAGATTTTTGCATTCTTTTGGACTTTTCTTAGAACCAGAGGGTCATGTGAATGCTTTTGGATGACCTAAGGCTGAATTTCAATCATCCCCCATTTTTTTCTAATTTTTGGCCAAGCGTGGGCACGTCAGGGCCTAGTTTCTTTCTCCATATAAACTCTAAAACTATGAAACCTAGAAGAGGAAAAAATGTCTTGAATTACCCTAAACTTCCTAAAAACACTACAAATTCTCCAAGAATCTGAATTTTTCTTGAAATACCTAGATTCATTCATGAAGGTCTGTCCCAATGCCGAGGTCCATTCTCCTTGTTGTCCATTTTTACCCGGGAGTAAAAATGGATAACAATTTTCCCAATCATTATTAGGTCTCTTAGTATCTCTATGTCTTTCTCTCTTGATATAAGGTTATGCATTATGACATGGTCTAGGAATTCCTTGGCTTGGGGTTGCCAAATTTGTTCCATCCATAGTTCATTTATTCCTTAAGTTTGTACATGAGCATCCCACCATGGGCTTATTTATCTTTGGATTTGAGGCATCCCACAATGGGGCTATTTATCTTTGGAACCTCTCACTATCACATCTTAAGTTGATACTACCACTAGTGCACCTACTTCTACACCTACTAATGATATTCCCATTTCTTTGACATATACTACTAAGGACTCTAGAACTCCTAATACTTCTTGTGTTACTTCCACACCTCCACCTAGATCTCCTCTACATGTGACTTTTTCTTCTCACTCACGACAGATACATCGGTCTCATAATGCACATCATAAGGATAGGTATACTCATCAAATGCATAATACACCAGGTACATCTAGGACCACTTCGCAATATCATTCCCCACATGCACACCATAGTACTAGTCTACACTTCTTGACACATGCACTTTCACATAGCACTAGATCCTTGGATCATGTTAACATGCATTCCTCTCTCACATTAGTAGATAGTGGTACCTATCCCTCTATCCTTCTTTGATAGATCCCTATAGCATTCACACTTGAGGGGCATATTATTTCCCCCTTGTTACTCGATGATACATTCTTGATCTAGGTTCAAACATGACTATTGAGGTACAATTACCGATATAAACCTCACTTTTCACACATACACTTGGGAAAACATTTCTCCCTCCCAGATCATAGTATTTCATATTTTAATAATTCAAAAATATTCAAATATTGGCAAAAATACAAAAACACTAGCTTAAATCTTATTTGCACACGTATCCTTGCTTACTTATACTATTCTATGTTGCATTTTTCCTATCATGTTACTTTGATTCATAGTATGTTATATCATTTTACATATACACATGCACATTAGCATGGTATTTTGAGGTGAATGTAGACAATCTATAGGTTATCACAAGATGCATGATGCTTAACACTATTCTTTACTAGTCCTATTGAGGCTCATGGGGGCATCTACCTTCCCTACTTCTCTATATTAAAGGTGCTATCATTACAATATCCATTACTTTTTGTCCTATTTTCAGTTATATACATTTTGGTATATTATCAATTTTATAACATGCTAACAGGTGCATCATGTGTAGTATTTGTCTTGCAGACTACTCACTTTCATGGTTATCTAATTTTCTTATATCGTGTCTATGTTTGTATCTTGATTGTCATTGTTTGTAGGATATTACCCATGCTTTATTGCTTGTTTTTATATAACCTTGAAGGCTTTGTTTGTTTTGTGACATATTGAGAGGTGTCCCATGTATTCCATTAACTCTTCTCGCTGATTTTTATTGTATTACTACATGTTTTGACTAGTTTTTACTACACCATGCATGTTTGTTTATCACTAACACCTTGTATGCTAGCTTTTCCCATTTTTTTGCATGTGTCATGATTGTGTAGACACAAAATATATGCACTTGGGTACATTTCTAGGTCCTAAAGCATACTAATGTATACATGATTCCTAAGAAAGAAAACTAGTGGTTGACAACTTCTTTTGGGCCTTTTGCTTTATCTCTTGCACTTTTATTGGCCTTACATATCTTACAACTCTATCGATAATTGATTGATTTATATTTTATGGCCTTGGACACTAACACCCAGTTAGGATAGAAGTTCCAAGGTGCTCATGTCCCTCTTGGGCGCTCCTTCTCTTCTTTATCTTCTTCTTACTCCTTTAGGTTTCTTTAAAGTTTTACTTCTTGGTCACCTTTTAAAAATTTGGGTTGGCCTTTCATTTATCAATTACAAAATTCAAATGAGGAAATCATATATATATATATATATATATATATATATATATACGTATTTATTGCTCTCAAATAAGGGGCCAAGCATCATAAGCATTATCTATCATCATATAAGCTTGCATCAAAGGCACAAGAGCATTACAAGGACACATCGACACTTTCATACAAGGGACAATGGCTGCATTATTTTCATACACAACATAACAGGTAGTTCATTATATTCCATCACACACATTTTGCATACTTGGTACATTCTAGATGTACCCCACTATCATTATTCAACTTACACAAGGGCAACCTAGGGAATCGTTACATACACAAGCACAAAGAACTATATGGAGTCCGAGATGTAGTGCAATGCTCGGTCGTATGTTCGATATTCGGTGACCACCTGAGTCAATCGACTCCCCATTCTACATCTTATTTATTAGGTTGTATGTAAGTTATGGGTATGTGTAGGTAGATATCTATTTTACAGAGTTACAAGTATGACCGATGACATTACAATGAAATCGAGTGATAAAGAGAGATCAATAATGAAGCTCCTCCAACCTAGAAAAATCCAGTTCCGAGCATCTGAACAATCACTAGTGCCCAGAATAGTCACTAGAGCCTAGTGTGCTCCTGTCCTCTTGTGGGTTCTTGTTTAGAAAAATTTTGAGTCCTAGAAACCTTGGTGATCCTTGAAGACATTTTTTTAGTCTAATCTAGCACATACTCGGTCCAAATCACTCTTGAATAATGTGGAATCAATACACTTTGGCGAGTTGTTTGGGGTCAACGTGGGGAGTCGACAAGTTAAAGCGAGCACGGGGATACGTATTGGGGTTTCATGTTAGGATGCATGGTTGGTGAGTACCTTAGCGGGTCGATGCATCATGCGAATGCGGGTTCGAACTTTGATAAACATGTCGGCAAGTTAGGGGTCGTCATCGGAAAACAATGCAAGGTGGTAGTGTGGGAGTCAAGAAGTCATGTAGGAGATGCAAGTTAGGGAAGCATGACAATTGAGTAGTGCATCGATTCAATGCACAATGCAAGTCGATTCCATACCCGATTTTCAAGATTCAAATGGTGAGATAAGGGCGAGTTGATGGGGAGTTGGTGAGAGGAGCCCAAAGAGCTAAAGACAAAACCAAACAAAAAACCTCATAACATCCTTCATACTCATAATTTTTTTACAAAATTATAGTTGATGAAAATGTAATTTAGAGCCCCACCTAATGGAATGATTAAAATTTGGAGGTTGGTGGGTTAGGTGAGAGAAAATGAGGGGGAATTTCTTAGACAAGTTAGCCATATCCAGTACAAAAATGAAGTAAATGAAGGTATGAAGGCACATTCCTTCTTCCACAAGCCAGGGTACAATGGAGCATGGATTTTTCAAGTCACTCCATCCCTTTTGCAAGTATAATAACTATTTTTGTGTGTTGTGGAAGCAAGATTTTAAGCTCCCTTCTCTCTCTCTCTAATCTCATTTCTCTTATATATTGTAAAGAGGGGCATTTTTACAAGGGTTGGACAATTTTCTCATGTTGTT
Source organism: Taxus wallichiana var. yunnanensis (assembly GCA_018340775.1). Lineage (NCBI taxonomy): Eukaryota > Viridiplantae > Streptophyta > Pinopsida > Cupressales > Taxaceae > Taxus > Taxus wallichiana. The sequence continues at coordinate 653,017,198 of CM031238.1, read as the reverse complement.
CTCTTCTTCTTTTCTTTTGGGTGTGAATGGAGCTTCAATCCTTCACTTTTGTGCCATTTAATGGTCAATCATGTCTTCTATCTCTATTTTGATGTATTGTGCAAATTCCAAGAGCAATAAAACTTGTGTTTTGTGATAGTTTCTCAATCCTTTCATGGTTTTTGTTGTTTTATCTTTCCTTTCTTTATATTATAAGTATGTTGTGCATTTCTTTGTTCCCATTACATGATCAAATGTTGTTTTGTTTAAATGGAATGGTTTATTATGTGTAATCTTGGCATGTGATGTTTGTCCATCCTCTCCAAGCCCACCTTTCTCCATGTTCATGCATTGTGAGCTTTTCAAAGCATCCCCCTTTTTCTGGTGTTATCACCTCTGTAGTGTAGGATATCTCCTTTTCACTCTTTCGCCTTCTCCACTAGTCCCTTGGAAATCATAGATTAGGATTAGATAGGTGTTTTTCTTGAATTAGGAGTAGTTTAGTGTTAGGATTAGGTAGAGGAACCAACCTTCTCTAGAGGGTCATCTCAAGTTCACAAGTCCCACATCTTGAGATATGGTCCAATATTAGCAAAAAGTAGGGATCTAAAATTGCCATATCCCAGGGTGCTACTTTTTTGTCCTAACAATTCTAGCACGCTGGTGGGACCACACAAAATTCATTTTTAATAGGTGTGCATCCAAGATCTTTTAGAGGGAGTTCCATTACACCCCTTGTGTTATTTACACCTTCATTTCACCAAGTTTGTTGTGTTCTTGATGAAATATCAGCCTTTGGAGGCACTTTCAAACACAACTCATGACTCTACTAATTCAAAAACCCATTTATAAGTTGCATACCTTTCTCTTCATCCATTTCCATCCATTTTTCTTTCCATATCTTTCATTTTTCTTCCATTCATGAATTTTTGCAATCATGACTTCATTCCCATCATGGAATTCACACTTGCAGTAGCAAAATCAATTCAATCCACCTCCAGTTTGTTTCAAGATACCTCCATATTAGTGTTATAATCAGATTTAGAACCATTACACCTATCCCTATGAGTAGTATAAAAATTAGTTTGGTTATGGAACTTATCAAGAGAAGGGATATGCAGGTGATGATGGAAATCGTATGGAGAATAGTGATTTACAGGAGAAATTTTAGAGAATGGAGGCAAATATGGTGTAGACCAGGGCTACATCTCAATTGAAAGCATTCAAGATTGGCTTCAGGGTACCTTGTCCATGGGTTGGCCCTATGCCAAGACACTACAACCCTTAACGAAGCTTGATTTCATGGTTGAGATGTTACCACAACTTACAAAGTGGATTGAGGAGATAGAGGCTTATGAACTTGATGCAAGGAAACCTTGTCAATGGGTAAGTCCTACACCACTACCTCATAGTCTTTCCATTTCTCTTTCCCAATCTATGTCATTTCAGCCTGAATATCATGATTCTAGATTCTTGCACGTTGCTCCCACATTATGGAATCCATTTCTCCACCTTCTACCCTTCCATCTCATATTGAATTTGTTACCCTTTTCCCTTCCAAGAATCTATCCCCTCCATAGAAACAATAAATTGAACCTTCCATTCCACCACAAATAATGTAGAAATCAGTTAAATCCCAACCCACCCCTCCTCTTGCATTCCCAAACCCATTTTTGGAGTAACAAAATAAGAAAATCATTCAAGGAGGGAAGAAAACTGAAGAGCCTAACAGAGAAGAATCAACACAAATTTTGAGAAATTGGGCTGTCAAGTTCAACATTACTCAAATGCCACTGAATGACTAAGCCTTCAGTTAGAGTTGGAGTTCAAAAACAAGTGGTGAAGGATGATTTTACAAATGAATAAGTTCAAGAACAAGAAAATGATGATCAACAATCCACTTTCTCCGAGTGTAGTGTTCACATTGGTGCTATATCTATAAAAATTGTTGATTCACCACCAGCTTACACATTTAGTTAGGGAAGAACAATTAGCTCAAAATTCAAAAGAAGCGGAGCATGTGCAAGAAAATAAAGAAAATACCCCAATTGTCCAAGGTATCTTAATGGAATGTAATGGACCTTATTGTCATGTATGTCTTGAGCTTGTTGTTTTGTTGGGAGGTTGCATTGATCCACCAAAACCATCATCATCAGCTCAACCAACCATGAGGAGCTTCATGTTATGGAGAACACTTTTCAATTCCAGAGGTCTTGAGTAGCAAACAGATTATGGAGGAAATTACAGTCCCTTCTTCCCCTTCATCCTCTTAAGAATGTGATTTTTAGATGAGTTTGGGCTATCAAATTTCATGTTTGAGGATGAGGATACACATGGTGAACAAGTTACAAATCCAGAAGCCACCATGGAAGAAGAAGAATCCTTGGCATATTCAGATAGTGAGGAGGTTGGTTACTTGCCTAATTTGGAAGATAGCAATGGTGAGGAAGGAGCTTTTGAACTCATGAATTTTGTTGAACCACCACCTATCCTTCAACATGAAGAGTCTCTTGCCATGGAAGTGAAGTTTTAAGAGGAACTGCAGCTCATAATAGTCATCTTGAATCGTAAGCGAGGAGACTGAATCAAATTTAGAATCTCTTGATGAGGATGATATCATTCAAGGATTTTTGATTTCAATTAAGGAGTCTAATCTTGTTGATGAATCTGCCATACACAAGGAAGAGGAGAAAAAGGATGACACCACTCTCATATCACCATCAAAGTAGAGAATCAACTATTTGTAGAAGTAAAAGAAAGTCAAAATCAGCTTACAAATAGTCACCATTTCTAGGAATGTCTGCAAGAAGACTTCCTTATTGAAGTTGGAATTCAGAGTAATGGGAAAATTCACCGGATCAGACCTTACCCAATCAATTATCTAGCTTCATTGGAGAAAGATTCAGATTTGCCACCTGTCATGCTTACTTCTAAGCATGAGGATGAGCTTCACGGTTGAGGATCAACTACAATGCCTCTCAAAACCAAATGAAGAGTGACTAAAATAGGTATTTGTTTTGTTTCAAGTTGATACCTTGATGAATTGGGTGAAAGATTGGCTTCATTTCAGTTTTCACTCATGTATAAGACCATGTCCTTTGTCAAATCAGTCGCATGATCTCAAGTTATGAGAAAGGGTAGATACTTCTCCTTGCCAAAGGTCGGGATTTGTTTGAGTCTCCCATTTCCAGGGTTAGAGTAGAGTAGGTAGGTTTTATTTCAGCAGAAAAATTGCTTGTGCACACTCTGCATGCTTCACTTGGGCATGTATGATCTTCATCTTTTCTACATAGTTTTTGTGTGGTTTTTGCTCTTGCACAATTCATCATGTTGCCATGAGAGAGAAATGTTGTAGAAAGGAGTTCAATGTTTCAGGAAATAGTTTTTATCTTCAAGAAAATCCAAATACAAAGCAACGAAATCATATTTACTGAGCAATGACTCTTCGATTTTTTCATCTCACTTATCTCTTCATATTAGTCATAACTTGAACTCCTATGCCTCTTATTGAATAAGAAAATTAGTTGTAGGGGTAGTTATATGAGTCAAGGTAACCTCCTCATTTCACTAAAGGTTCTCTTGGGTTTCAAGTAGAAGATCAACCTTAAATTCTCTTTTCTCGCTCATTGAACCTTGTTCGATTGAAAACCTTTTGACATTGTGAGCAGCTTTAGCATTTCATCAAGGCATATCATGAGAAAAAATTGGTTTTAACAGCGAGTTTCAAGCATCTCCAAATTAGCTTATGTTTCGAACTCAGCGGTGGTTATCCTTACCAAGATATCATCAGTTGGTTGTGCTTCACACTTGGTAAGAAATCATATTTTCGGGATGTTTCAAATGTTTTTATCCATTGTCTCAATTAGATCAAATTTTAGAGGAAATAGCTCCAGATTCAGAACAATTTTCTACTCGCATAAATCAAATTCTCAAATTCTTATTTAAATTGAAAAATTGAGAAATAGAAAAGGTAGTTCAAGGTTCAAGCAACGATGTTTAAATAGCTCAACAATAGGATATGGGTTCAAGATCAATTTCCGGTGTATCAGGATGACTCCATGCCTAATGGACACTTCAAGGTCATTGGTCACTCATCTAGTAGGTAGATGTCCTTGTGAGTCATCAAATTGTTATCCATTTTTACATCCCCAAGTAAAAATGGACAACAAGGAGAATTGGACCTAGGAACTAGACAAGACCTTCATGAAGGAATCTGGGTATTTCAAGCATAATTCAAGTTCGGGGAGTATTTATGGTGTTTTCGGGAAGTTTAGGGTCATTCGGGACATTTTTTCCTCTTACGGGTTTCGAGAGGTTTAAAGCTCATGTGGAGAAATAAAACGGGCCCCAATGTGCCCACACTCGGCCAAAAATAGACAAAAATGGGGGATGATTGAAATTCAGCCTCAAGGAATCCCATTGCATCCACATAACCCTTTGGTTCTAATAAAACCTTCAAGAATCCAACAATTTGGAGAAAATGTTAAAAAAGTTTCAAAAATAGGTGGAGGACCCAAAACAATTTACAGAGCTATTGGGCGAACTAAATTTAGCTCGGTGATCTTGGGGGTGTCGAGCTAGTAGTGGGCATGGGGCAAGCTATTTTATAGCTCGGTTGAGCTAATTATACGGTGTGGTGAATTTGGGTACAAGTAGCTCGAGTCAAGCTAGTCGGGGTGAGCTCAAGTTGGAGCCCGATTCACCGAAGGGTTCGGCGGGTTAGGCTTAGCACATCGGGTGAACCAAGTAAAGGAGGGCTCACTTAGTTAACTCGGTGGCCGAGTCAATAAACACTACAGGAGATATTGCGTCGAGGGCCGATGACCTAGGAGGACTCGGTGACCTCAACAGATTGTTAGCGAGGCTCAAGCAAGCTCAAGGGAAATCAAGTAGGTTATGGGCTCGGTTCGAGCCACTTTATAACCATGCAAGCCTGGTGATTCGGGCGAGAACAGATTAGATGAAGGGGCCTTGGTGAGTCGAGCGAACATCTCAACGCAAAATATAGTTGGGTGGTGCATCGAGGCATGGGCATGGGCAAGTTGGCTCATGAAGCCAACTTAGCAAGCCCCAAGTTGGTCAAATCGGTGTTTAATCAAAGGGTGAACGTGCAAAGTAGGGTGCATTAGCATGCCCATGTGAGTTGGTGTTGAGTGTATGTGAGTTCCGCAACCCGGATGCATCGATGAGTTTTTCGGGGTCAATGTGGGGAGTCGGCTAGTCAACGCAATGCGTGGGGTAGTGTGTCAAGGTTTCATGTTAGGATGCATGGTTGGTGATCACCTCGGTGGGTCGGTGCATCATGCAATGAGGGTTCCAAACCCGATAAACATGTTAGCAAGTCAAGGGTTGTCGTTGGGAAAATAATGCAAGGTGGTAGCATGGGAGTCGGGAAGTTATGTCGAGATGAAAGTCGGGGAAGCATGGTAGCCAATAAGTGTGCTGATTTGGGACACAATGCAATTCATATTCTGCACCTAATTTGTAAGATTCAAATGGCAAGTCAAAGGGCGAGTTGGTGAGAGGAGCCCAAAGAGCTAAAAATTGAACCAAACAAAAACCTCATAACTTCCTTCATATTCATCAGATTTTGAAAAAAAAATAGTCGATGGAAAGGTAATTCAGAGCCCCATCTAATGAAATGATTAAAATTTGGATTTTGGTGGGTTAAGTGAGAGAAAATGAAGGAGAAATTTCTAGGACAAGTTAGTCATATCTAGGTACAAAAATGAAGTAAATGAAGGTGTGGAGGCCCATTCCTTCTACCACAAGCTAGGGTATACTTTGGAGCATGGGTTTTTCAATTTACTCCATCCCTTTTACAGGTAAAATAATTATTTTTGTGTGTGGTGGAAGCAAGATTTGGAGCTCCCTTCTCTCTCTAATCTCATTTCTCTTATCTATTGTAAAGAGGGGCATTTTTACAAGGGTTGGACAATTTTCTCATGTTGCTCTCTTCTTTTTCTCTTTTGGGTGAGAATGGAGCTTCAAGCCTTCACTTTTGGGCCATGTAATGGTGAATCATGCCTTCTGTCTCTATTTTAATGTATTATGCAAACTCTAGGAGCAATAAAACTTGTTTTTGTGATGGTTTCTCAATCCTTTCATGGTTTTTGTTGTTCTATCTTGTCTTTCTTCATATTATAGGTATGTTGTGCATTTCTTTGTTCCCATTACATGATCAAATGTTTTTTTGTTTAAATGGAATGGTGTATTATGTGTAATCTTGGCTTGTGATGCTTGTCCATCCTCTCCATGCTCACCTTTCTCCATTTTCATGCATTGTGAGTTGTTCAACACCCCCTTTTTCTGGTGTTATCACCTTTGTAGTGTAGGATTTCTCCTTTTCACCCTTTCTCCTTCTCCTTGGTCCCTTGGAAATCATAGATTAGGATTAGATAGGTGTTTTTCTTGCATTAAGAGTAGTTTAGTGCTAGGATTAGGTAGAGGAACCAGCCTTCTCTGGAGGGCCATATCAAGTTTGTAAGTCCCACAACTTGAGAGATGGTCCATGTTATAAAGAAGTAGGGATTATACATTGTCATATCCTAGGGTGTTACTTTTTGTCCTAACAAGAACCACATGCCCATGAGAAGTAGGTGACCTAAGTTTCATCTGGGATGATGGAAAACTAATAGATTACAAGAAATATAATGAACATGCATTTCGCTTGAGAGTAGGATGCACCATAACACTATTAACAACATCAGTACCAACAAAAGCATCAATGTATAATGTATGTGATGAAAAATAAGCATGAAAATTTGCATCGTAAAAGTAATAACATATGGAGTAATATCAATAGTACCAGTAAGAAACCCAAGGGGATAATAAAAATATGATGGAGGTGGAACCACATGATAAGCATGATTGGAAGAAGATTCATGAGTTGTTTTCATGTTTGGGTAATGGATCATTGGAAATGTTTTTATTAGATAGGGTAAGAAACAAGGATTATGGCTCTTAGAGGCCTTACATCAATAAATACATCGTGATTACAACCATACGAAGCAAAAAGAGAAACATGGCATCAAAAAGGGTTAAGATAATTTAACTCAAAACTAGGCCCATAAGGAACAAGACAAAAAGAAACAAAAAAAACAATAAACTACTACTAAAACAAATAAGGGAAAGTCTACCTACATGCCGCAAAAGTCCCAACCATCCAATAGAAAACTAATTAGTCTTGAGGAGTTTGCAAGAGCCACCATGGGTCCTAGCTTGACCCTTCTACACATAATCTTGATCAACCACCTTCTGGTGTCATCTTTTCTACCATCCTCCTCTTCGGGCTGTTAGGTAAAGTTTAAGCCTTCTATTCTTTCAACCCTTTTCCAATTTACACAACCTCTCCGAAAGTCTCTGACCACATTTTTAATCCCAATCAACTCCTCTCTAATGGAGTTATGAGAAATACAAATCTTATTTGAGGCCTCTATGTAATTTATCATGCCATCCCTCAAGTTTGTACCAATTTCACCAATGAAGTCTATGTCCTTCCCAATTACAAGATCCTGAGAGTAATTTTATCAGTAGTCTCCTCCCAATCCAACTAAACCTTATTCTTTCCCTTGGAGAAATCATCTTTCATACTCGCCAATGAAGTCACAACCATCTTGAAATCCTTACCCTCTCCCTAGTTCTGGAAGCCCTTCTCCCTCTAAAGTTTGGTCATAGGCTTAGCCAAAGTGATATTACCATCAAAATCCTCCGTTATCGGCTCTAACTCCTTAGGCATGAGGGACTTGCCATTTTTATAAAGAAGGAGGATGATTCCATGATGTAGGGGGGACTTTGTTTTTCCCTCCTATGCGAAATTCCTTAACCAATGAAGATACTTGACATGAACAAATGAAAGGGTATACTCATAGTAACCTTATGTCTAAACATGTTTAACATAGAGAGGTGATGTGTATAAATCTTCCTATACTTGACCTCTAGATTTATGTATCACATAATATGAAGACACTTAATATTCCATATCCTAGGAAGGCAATATCGCACAATTCCATCAATGAGAAAATACACCTTTTCTTTACCTTTGAAAAAGGTTTGAATTTTGTGGTTACATCTAGTTTGATCCTTGAAAATCTTCAGTCCCTCTATTTCCATACTAGTAGCTGCGTGATAGACAACTCGAAACTTGCACCTCTATTCTCAGTGAACCACCACCTTCCCATTCTCCCAATCCCACCTAAAATCAAAAGTGAGAGATGGATCGGATCCCTTAAGCTTGGAAATGAAATTCCTCAAATCCCCATCTTGAAAATGTGCCAAAGGGATGGATTATTCGGAGCGCACCATAATTCAAGGGTTCCACCCTAAGCCTTCCACCTCCCAGGGGTTTTTTTCTCGAAAGAGATGAGAGTTGGATAAAAAGTAGACAATACTACCCTCAAGCCTACAAGTAAATAGAAATCTCGTTGAAGATCTCACACATGTGAATGGTCCTTCCTTTAATAAAAATATTAATGACAAACATCCCCGGGGGTAAATGGCCTTCAAATCATTGCCTATCATGATTAATGGTATTATTAATAATAGTTGGGATCTCATCCCCTTTTTCCCAAAATTTAAAAACATTACTTGTCACCCCCAATTAGCCAAACAATCCACACTTTTTTACCATTACATGGGCTGTGAAGGAAGAGTGGATTATTAAAGGTTTAAAAAACTCCTTGATGTCAAAGAGAATATTACCTAAATCCCAATTATGGATCTTTTATTTTCTAAGGGAATTTATGATGAGCATAGAATCCCCTTCAATTTGTATCATCTTGAAACCATTTATCTTTGCCAAATTAACACCCCATATAAGTTTCATTGCTTCAACAACATTGTTACTCTAGACCCTTAAAGGCCATGTATAAGCAAAAGCCTAATTACCTTCACAATCTCTAAGAATTCCCCCACCCCCAACAGGACCAAGGTTATCCTTTGAGGCCCTATAAAAATTCAATTTTAGCCAATTAATACCTCGTTTAGTCCACTTAACTCCTGGATGGGGAGCCTTGAGACTAGGAGAACTAAAGGGGAATTGTTTAGGTATTGCAACCTCTGTCTTGGAACAAGGGGCTTAACTTTTCCCTTAAAAATTCTAACATTTTCCTTTATGGAAGAGCACAACTGGGTACTCACCTTCTTTATAGTAGCATATTAATCCTGAATATCCTGCCATTTCTTTCCTTCCACAAACTCCAAAGGAAGCGAGGGAGATCCATCCTATAGGAAACCACAAGAACCAAATATTTAAAGGGACAAGTCCATTGTAAACAAAACTCCTCCATAGATTCAAGAAACATCCATTTAAGATCATTGAAAATATTAAGCTTTTCATTGTCATTAGTATATTTAGAAATAGAACTATGAGGCTCAAGCAGCTCAATTTCATTGTTGTCAATCAAACCTTGGATCAAATGTCTAAGCTTAAAGCATATATCAATAGAATGGCCATTATCTATGATAATTGCAATCTACATTGTCATCAAAATTATTGTCATTAGTATTATTAGGATCTAGCTCAAGAGGGCATGGAGGAGACATCAAATTGCTTTCAATGAGCTGAGGCAATAACATACGAGGTGGATATGGTAATCTAGTAAAAGTGTGTCATGTAAATTGTATTTGAATCTTTATAGGGTGGGATACAACATTGACAATAAGCTTAGGATAATTAAGCTTTCCTTTAAAGGTATATTTGGCTTGAAATTTGTTAGTATATTGATTGGAAATATTATCACCATACTTAAGATTTCCCATAGAAAGTAACTTATTTTCACGTGCTTTAAGAGTATGACATAAATGATCAAAAGAATGAAAAGAATCAAAGAGCACACATTCTTACAAAGGAGGCAATAGACTTTGGATAAATAGATCTTGTAATTCAGATTCACCAAGACATTATTTAGAAAGATTATTCTTATAGTGTAAAACATAGTCACTAAGATGTTCATTATATCCTTGCTTCATTTTTTCCATTTTTTCATATGAAATTTTAGTTCTAATGTTCATCAAAAAGTGGACCAAAAACATATTTACTAGAGGTGTGGTGCCCACTTCCCTCGAGACATTATTTAGATAGATTTTTCCTTCCATATTATATTTTGCATTATATGACTCATTGTATGTGTTGGATCGGCATGGGGTGCTTTGACTTGCATTTTACTTGGACTCTAGTTCTTTTGTAACATTGAGTTGGCATGAGGTGTCAACCTTATATTTTGACTAGAATGGTTGTGGCATGACACGTTGACATACACACACACACGCACACGCACACGCACACGCACACGCACACGCACACGCACACGCACACGCACACGCACACGCACACACACACACACACACACACACACACACACACACACACACACACACACACACACACACACACACACACACACACACACACACACACTAAAACACCAAGAGAGCATGGAGGGAATAACTCCCGTGAAGCTCCCTAGCCAACAAAAGTCACTCAGGGACATGGATATTTGAGGGTTGTGATTATGTGTAAGGTGAAAAATGCTTGTTTTTATTATTTTTTAATCTTAGCTTTTTACTAACTCATTTCATGACCTTCGCCAATTTTAAGTTGTTTAACTAATCTCTTTTTGTTTTTTATTTTTATTAATATTTATGGGGGTGGATAATTTCCATTGATGGTTTATTTTACCTTATTTGGGATGGTTGAAATATTTCCTTTTTTGGTAAATTCAAATTTTCACTTTGGGGCCATTTTTGAGTGGAGTGTGGGACAAGTAAAACTTGTCCCACACTCTCAAAACCCATCCTTACACCTACTTCTTTTTAGAGTTTTAAACCTATTTGGGATCATCAAGACTCCATAAAGGTGTCTTGAAAGGCTTTCCACCTAGCCTTTTTTAATTTTTTATGAGTTATTTTTGGAATGACTCGTAGGATAAGGGATATTTATTTCTGAGTTGAATTTTTGTCCATTTTGACTCTCCTTGTAAGAGCATTTAAGTTTTGTGGTTGAATTTGGATTTGAGTTGATTTGGCCCATGTGGGCATGGATTTTAATTTAATGTCATTTTTGGGGTTTGACTTGCCTTGGAACTTAGGATGTTTCCACTTGGCATCATCCTAAGGGGGTGATCTTTGAAACTTTTCCTATTTAAGTGGGCTTATTTTTCCATTTTGGTGGGAAAAAATCTTTGTCTTGGGTTGATGTTGTTGGATTTATTTTGAATTGTTTAAAACTTGGTGATTGAATAAAAGAAAAGATGAGTAAGAGGTGGGTACCTTCCATGTTATTCTTGCATTTTATTGATTTATTTTTCCATCTTTTGATGGAATGTTGTGTTTTTTATGCTCTCTTGAGTAGTATGTGGTTTTACCATGTGTTGTGTTACTTGATTTCACCCATTGTGGGGGATATCAAGTGTGATGTGTGTATGGGGGAAGGTAGGGGCATTTGAGAGGCATAAGTAGATGTTAAACCAAAGAAAATGTTTTTTTCTTTTGGAGGAACTAAGGGGGTTTGGGACTTGTCTTAGTGGAGAGATAAGTGGGTTTTTTGAAAAACCAGGTGGAGGGATAAGTGGCATGCACCTTACTTATTTAACGAACCAATGACTTGTGCCAAACCCTTAGTGGAGAAATAAGTGGTATGGGAATGCCTCTAGTTCCCCTTGCAAAATAGTAAAGCTTGATAGTGTGTGACTAATTTGAATGTATCCCCTTGTCCTCATAAGTCCTCTTGCACTTGTTGTGGTTTTTTTGGGTTGATTTTATTATGTATCGGGATTATTGGGAAAAAAAATTATCCTTGTCTCGATATTGGTTATGGAGTTCTTCTTGGGAGTTAGGCGTTTCGTGGGGTAATGGGATGTGATTTTCCCCATTGTGTGGTTGGAAGGTGAATTCCGCCTCCACCTCTATTTTGGTGTTTTGTGACACTTTTTTGGCTAATGGAAGAAGGGTTAACAAAGGAAATCTTGTTGATTGTTGTATCATTATTTGAAATCAAAATGTACTTGATCATTTCAATGTATTCTAAATGTAATGAAGGTTGAAATGTAAAGCCTTTTGAATGGAAAAGTTATTGTAATTGTATAAAAGGAGTACTTGGTTTCAAGAAAATTGAAGTTCTATCTTGTAAAAGTTTGTACAATGAATCAATTAATATGACAAGTTTTTGGTTATGCCTTCTTCCCTTGATTGTTGTATTATTGTTTGATCACTTGAAAAGGGTGGAAGCATTTTTGTGTTGTTTTATAGAGTATTTGATAATTCATTTAAGGAAAGAGAATAAGTTTTTGAGTGAAATTCTAAGTTACTTAAACTTTGAGTAACTATGGGACTATAGGAACTTTATTTATTTCATGGATTATAGCTTGAGATGGAAATGCATTTCAAAGATTGTAAAGTCGGCATTTGGTTAAAATGGGTAAAGAAAATATTTGGTTTAAGTAAACTAGAATGAATAGTTCCTTACATTTGATGTTAAGTTCTAAATAGTGGGAAAATATAGCTCCTTATTGTAGTGAAGTTGGATTTCAAAATTTTACTTGTAAAATTCATCATTAAAAAGTTTTAAAGCTTGATTTTAGTCCATTCTTCCTTGAATAGGAATTGTAGTGTTGTTTAGCTCCAAGGCAACTTAGTTTTGCCACACACCATAGTCTTACAATGAACTTGTGAGAACCAAAGTCTTATTGACTTGGGCTAAATTAAGTATATATGGGTTAATAAATTAATCCTCAAAGCATGTAATTATATGATGTATTATTCTATGTCATATATCAAATAGAAACTAAACTCTTACTTCCTTACACTAACTAATTGGCCTAGAATTTATATATATATATATATATATATATATATATATCACCGAATCATAGCACCCTTATGTTTACACAAGTGCATATACTTGAACTCACGATGTGATTGGATAACATGGGTACTATCTCCAAGTTGTGGGACTTGCTACTTGAGATAGACCTCCAGAGAAAGTTGGTTCTTGCTCCTAAACTACCTGCCACAATCTACTCTAATGTAGGTAAAACTATCTTTCCTAATCTAACTTTCCAAGGGACCAAGGAGAGAGAATGCATGAAAATGAAAACCTACACTAAAGTGGTGATACACCAGAAAAGGAGGGAGTGAGGGTAGTCTTCTAATGTGTGAGATACAGAAGCAAAGTGCACACTAGAAGGGGTGATAACAGATTCTCCACAATCTAGCAAAATGCATTCACAACATCTCAAACATATACAATGATAATGGATCCTTGCAAGAGCATAAGAATAGATGCAATATTATTGTAATGAAGGTTGAAAGGGCAATAAGAGTGCAAACAAACACAAAGAAGTAAGATGCATCCACAAACTTGTATTTTATTGCTTCATGATATGCACAGCTTCAATCTATTACAAGATAAGGGGAAAAATAGAAATCCTGAAATCTATCCTTCAACCACTTGTAAGAGGTATTAAATGGAGTGAAATGATGTTTTGTTGCTTTAAAAAGGATCCCCATACTATCCCATGACTTGCAGCAGTGAAATATGCCATCCCATGCTTATCAAGGCGTCCAACTACCAAATAAAACACTATTCTGAACTTGTCCACATTTTCTACAAAATATCTATCTATATTTCATCAAATCTAGAATTACTTGATTTTTGTGTTGGTCTTGAAGCCACGATTCCAACGATATCAATTTCATGTGATTTCGTTGTGAAATACAAAAGTTATGTCCTTATGAATGCAAGCGACTATTTTGGGTCTGCTAGGCATTTTTTGTCATTCGACGGAATGATCATTAATTGACTGGAGCTGAGTATTTTTCTTTTATTTTAATATATCCACCCTCATAAAAAAATTATGCAAAGGACGTTGTGCTCATTCCAGAAAGTCCAATTTTATGAAAATCAGAGCTCGGAGTCAAAAGTTATGGCCGTTTGAAGTTAATGGGTCAAACGTTGACTTTTTCTCTTCATTGCGGCTATTTCGGAAAAATCGGGTCCACGTGTCTTGGCTTTCCCGAACAAAAATTCCCACGTCATTCGATTCAGGATTCCTTGTCCCCACGCATCCACCGTTGACCAGGTCATGAGGGTCGTTGACCTCCGCATTCTCCGCAATGTATGGTTCCTTTTGTGACCTTTTCACCTTTGTGTGTCCCACACATACTTTTGTCCCGACCGTCCCGGACACATTTCTCTATGCCACCCATAATGCACTGACTTATGGAAAAATTGGATTTTTGTGTCCCGCACGTATCTCGCATCTCAACTGTCCCGCCCGACCGCTTGGGACAAAATGTTCAATTTTTCGCAAAACACCAAAATGAGCCCATTTTCGATTTTTTCCAATTTTCTCTAACTTCTTGGGTTTTTTGGATGGGAGAAGTTAGAGAGAAGCCAAGGGGACCCAAAAACATGATTTTTGGCCTTGAATCAATTCTACTTGGCTCAGGACTGAAGAATTTGTGCAAGTTATCCAAAATTACCTTGAGGGGTGAATTTTGGATAACACATACATACATACATAGTTATATACAAAAAAAAATTATTATTGGTAAGAGGTTTTGGAGGGACCTTACCCAAGTTTATAGTTATATACAAATTTATATATAAGTTGTAACAAACATATTTTATATAATATTCGAAGTTAAGCTTCTCAGTATAAGAAAAATAATAATATAAAGACGTTATTATTATGGAAATAATACAAATACCAAAGCCTATATGTATGTATGTATGTATGTATGTATGTATGCATGTGTGTGCATGTGTGTATGTTTGTATGCATGTGTGCATGTGTTTATGTATGTGTGTATGTATGTGTGCATGTGTATGTATGTATGTATGTATGTATGTATGTATGTATGTATGCCTGCATGTGTGTGCGTGTGTATGTATGTATGTATGTGTGTAGACACCTATAATTTAGCCCAAGCAATTTAAATACTTAAATTGTGTTAATTATATCATTTCCGTAAATTGACGACATATCGTCAATAATGCTCACTTTCTCTTCTATCACCATTAATTAGCTACATTACGCTAGTTAATTAACCCTTCTATCCAACAAATAAACCAATTAACGACTTTCTTTTAATTAATCCCCCTTTCTATCTAAACTAATTAATTATTATTAATTAATTAGCTTTCTCTTCCACTAAATCAATAAATTATCATTTACTTGATTAAATTCCTCCCATAGTCTAAATCATGCTAATTATTCCTCTAAAAAGTTTTTATAAGCTTTCACACCTATTAATTAATCACCTTGGTTAATTAATAAACCCCCTCAATCCCCATGAGTCACTAAAGGACAAACTAAACTCTCCTAAGGTTGACTCAACCCTTTCTAAACCTCCCTTATCCACAATTAACCCAACCTCTCTATTATCCCACATGTAAAGGGATGTAGAGATTCTTTTATCCATTGGGTTATATAAAGAGTCCTCCTACCTTTCTTCTTACACCTTTCATGTTTATAGCTAATCTATAGGCATTTTATCTTAGAGCATCTCTCATTTGAGATAATAGCCTCATTCTTGCATTTCATCCATCCAAGCTTTTGGGTCATATGGAGAGAATCAAAATGGTCTTGTAATCATACTTTGATGAGCTTCCATTCCCAAACCCTTGAAGATCAAACAATCAAATTTGATTGCCATGGATCTATCTAGGTTCATTTAGTGTTTTTGGTGATCTAAAGAGTAGAGATTCTAATGCTTAGCATATTAGTTTGATTTCTATTTCAATTTCTAATGCATGATGTTGGTATTTAGTCTTGTTTAGCTCTTAACATGATGATCTTTGTGTAGTTAGTTCATGTTTTGAAACTATTAAGGTGTTAGTTTCAATTCCCTTTACATAGATAACTAATACATTGATACATTTGGCACGCTTGGTGGGTCTTACTCTATTGTCTTTTACACTTAATTTCAAGTTTTTGTAGTTAAGTTTCAATTTTGGTTACTAACCCTTTTTTTGCATATATTTACATAACTTGTTTTTCTTAACTTGTTTTGTTGAGTTTGCATGTGTTGAGTCTTCCTCAACGGTATAAAGGAGGTGAAGTGCTGTCAAAATTGGAATTGATGGAAAAATTTCAAGATTTTTCCACGTTTTCATTTTTAGAGCTTATTTTTTTAACATTCTACATGCTAGTTTTGTCAATTTCTTGAAAATCTTAAATTCTTGAGCCTGTAGGTTAGTGTTTGATAGTGTTGAGTCTTCTATTTACATATTAATCTGGTGGGTTGCTGTCAAAATTGAATCTTGGTGAGAAAATTTCAAGATTTCATCATGTTTTCATTTTTCGAGTTTACTTTTTCAACATTCTACATGTTAGTTTTGTCGATTTCTTGAAAATGTTAAGTTTTTTATCATGAATGTTAATATTTGATGGCGTTGAGTTTTCTATTCATATATTAATGTGATGGGTTGTTATCAAAATTGAATCTTGGTTGAAAAAATGTGACCATTTTGCAGATTAAAAGATGTTTTTAAACTTTTTTGGGTAAATGTTAAGTGCATACCCTTGAGCATAAGAGCATGTGTGTAACCCATCTTCCGGAGGCCATAAATTTTACTCCCGAACTCGAAATGACTCCATTTTTTTTTTTGCGTTGGAAATGTATTGAAGTGAAATATGCAATGAAAACATAAATTAGGGATTTATAATTACATAATCTGTAGGTTTTCCCTTTATTGTAAAACTGGTCATTTTTAACATGTCTAATGTTTTGATGAATGTTATATTTCCATGCTTTACTTGATTTATACCAAAGCTTGTGTATGCTCTTCTCTTGCACCTTTTGGTGATCTTGAGAATCAAAAACAAATTTGATCTCTATATTTTTAACATTTGTATTAACTTGGAAATTTGATTATTCATTTTGCTTAAGGAAATGAACCTTTTACAAAACATTTTTTTATGGTCATTTGGTTTGAATTTTTCCATTTCTATCTAGTTGGGCTAAATTTTTTGCATGTTCTTCTCTTGCACCTTAGGGTGATCTTGAGAATCAAAAGCAACTTTAGTCTTCATTTTCTAACATTTGGTTAATTGGAAACTTCATCTTTCATTTTTGGTTTAAGGGAATGAACATTTATCAAGATTTTTGTATGGTTCATTAATTACAAAACTTTCCTTTACTTTTTAGTTGGATTATTTGTTGTGTATGCTTTTCTCTTGCATCTTTGGATGATCTTGAGAATCAAAATCAACTCTTAATCATATTTTAAATAATGTGATTTGCTTGGAGAACTACTAACGCTTGAGTGTAGGACCTAAAAATGCTTGTCAAAGAAAAGAGTTTGAAACAAAATTTTCTAACTATATGTGTGTTGCAGGTTGCCAAACGGTGAACGAACAAACCACATTAAGTCTAAAAGATTAAAAACACACCACATTTAAAACACTTGATTTGCAAGTTCGGATAAGGGTATGCCCTGCTCGCTAAAACTAGGACATAACCCCTTTGGCATAAGCCTTAAGCTACAACAATGGGGGTGGTCCTAGGAACCCCAAAGTAGTCCACGCAAGAGGGAACCTTATGGACGAAACGGGAAGTGCTCCACACACCTACTTGACTAGTATACACATGAGATTTAGCATCAAATTTATCTGTATCGTGACCCCAGTGAGAGTACATGATGGACGCATTTATTGCCCACTGTGCTTGAAGGGGGTAAAGTAAAGCCGGGATAATCCTTGGGAAACCTTGGAAAACTCGAGCTCGCTCTTAGATAACTTGTGACACCTAGTTGAGCGAACCACCTAGGAAATCCATTCAGTCTTTGGAGCCAACTTGACCAAATCGTTGTTGTAAAGAGCCAACATTCATCACAAAACGTGTGAAGCATTACTTTTGCTTTGTTTTTCACTTGCCCTAAGGTGAGGTGAAACTCTGCCGAAGTGAGGCCAACATTTTTCATCTTCAATTGTACTACTTCCTTCACTTTATTTTGACACTTTTTTATCAAAAGAAGAGTTTTCTTTCAAACATTACCTCGATTTTTAAAGGTGTTGTTACCTTTGTGCGCGTCGTGTCAATATTATTTTGATACTAATACATTACTTTTCTATAAAGTTTTGTTAACATATCTTAATGGTATTGTTGCATCGTTCATATTTGTAACTCCCACTTTTTAAGATATAGGTCTTGATTGGACTTAAACTTGCTTTTAGTATACCTTGCTTGGAAATCATATCAACCTTTTGTTATTACTTATGTCTTGTTCATTTTGAACTTGGCATAAGTGGTGACATTTTGTTGATCATCTTACGTGTCAAACTATTAATTGATCGGACACTTAGGAAGTAATCCATTTGACTAATTGGTTTACCAACAACTTTGTGTGATTGTGTCTCATTTGTCACATCGACTTATCCATTTCGGACAATCACTTTGATCCATTGATTCTTTATCATTCATTATTCTTTGGTCATTAATTTGGTTGTGTTTTGAACTCACGTTGATCGTTTTTGTGTTTATACGCCTTATAAACTCATTTCTAGGACAATCCTTTGGGTATTTGATCCTCTTAATCTTCTTATTTTTCCTAAGTTCATGATTATTTTTTAACACATCTTTCAAACCTTCGCAAAAAAATTTCCTATCAAGTAAATTTTACATCAATCAAACATAGGAAATCTTTCCTTTGTATCAATTATGTTCTTTAAAATTTTGATCAATCATTTGACATTTATGCCTCCAAACCTTGTTGGAATGTCAATCTTGAGTCATCACAATGTATGTTTTCCTTAGCTTCCTTTTGGAAAATCACACAAGCATCCCCATCTTTACGAAATGTCTAGTTGGTTATCGTTATGTTGCCCAAATCAACATGAAACCTTCTTCACTTTGAAGAAGTTTGATCATACAATATAGGTCTAGACCTTTGAACCCAAAAATGACTGATTATCACAAAGTCCCTTATACATACGACAATAAGGAATCAAATTTTTGGTGTTCACATCAAAATACATCCATCATGACCAAACCTCGTTTGGTTCTTCGCGCTAGAGAACCCATTCGAGTAACTCGTTCCCCACCTTCATCTCATAGTCAGTGGTATGGTTTGGACACTTCGATCCAAATTATTATTCAGTTCCCCCACTCTTCTTCTAATTCCAATCCAAATATTTCCTCTTACTCTTCTAATTATTTGAATCCAAACTACTATTTTGATTCATCTAATTTGACTCCTAAGTCGTGGTCCTCCCCTTTTTTTCAGGGACCTCTATTATCAGTCACCTAAACAATGTTCTCCTCCTCTAAAGATTTGTGTCGCCACAAATTATCTTCATCATTCATCTAATGTGACTCCTACATTGTGGTCCTCCCTATCTTTATAGGACCCTCTTCATCATACATTTAATACAACTCCTAGGTCCTAGTCCTCCCTTTCTTCATAGGACCCCTTTTATCATTTGCCTCTACGACGTCTTCTTCCTTTGAAGATATGCACGACTCCAAATCCCTCCAATAAAACATCTAATACAATTCTTGAATCGTGGTCCTCTCTTTCTTTGTAGGACCCTTGTTATTATTCATCTAATGTGATTCTTGAATCACAGTCCTCCCCTTCTTTGCCGGACATTCTTCATCAATTACCCCCATGAAGTCTTCCTTCTTTGAAGATTCATGTGACTCAAATTCCTATAGTCAAACTTCTAAATCGACCTATGCATCACAATCAGTAAACTTTGTACTTAATCCTACTAGTTTACGATGATATACCATCATATAGATAGGTCAACACAACCTTCTTCTACTCTTGAGACATCTAGCTCCACATCTTCTTCGTCCCCCACATCATCTTCTTCTATCAATCATCATCAAACATATTATAAGTCTTCCATACCAATTGAACCTCTTTCTTCCAATCAACCCCTGGTGGTCGATCAACAACTCATACCGATTGATCTCTTTTAGAATGAAGAAACAATCAGGGCATTTATAGGGGCACACAAAGATATTCCTCTAACAGAATGTGAGAAAGGATTCTCTTTAGACTTTGATGCATCCGCATATTGTGAGGAAAAGGTTGATTCCTTTTATCAAGAAATAGAGGAAGAGCCTCAGATCATACAACTTGATTCTCCTCTTATTATTTCATCTTCACATTCTTCATTATGTGATGAAACTCCTGGGTATTACATTGATCCATGGCATGTCTTCTCATCACCCAATCACTCTTTGTATATCGCAATTCCTCAATCACAATCTCTTAGGGGGTTAACGCCAAGTAACCCTTTATCTTTGTCTAGGTGTGGGTCACCTTCTAGTATCCCTCCCTTTGTTATTTGTGGGACATTTTTGAGTATTCCACTATCTTCTATTCTTGGGGCACATCCAACTAGACCCTTTTCTTCTATGTATGGGTCACCCCAGGTATTCCATCATCTTCTATTCTTGGGCCACATCCTAGTATCCCATCATCTTCTAGCTATGGGTCGCACCCTAGCAGCCTTTCTTCTCCTTCTATTTTAGGGTCACATCCTAGTAGACCTTCATCTTCTATCTCGTGGCTCATCTCCCAAAGTATTCCATCTTCTTCAATCCTTGGACCGTATCCTTTTCATCCATCACATTATTCTTCTACCAAATATTGTGGCAAGCCCACCATCATTTCTCAAATCAATTCTAAATGTCCATGTTCTTCTCCCACTTCCCGGGATCAGAAAAGTCACATATTAGCTTATAAAAAACCCAAACATGTTCTTTATCAAGCCAAGATCAAAAATCCGAAGATCTTTAAAGCTCCCAACAACTCAAACGATTATAAAATTCAAAATCAAATGTGATTCCAAAATGCACACCAACGTACCCATCAAGTATGGCGCAAAGTGCAGAAACCTATGGATAGGGAACTCAAGCTCCCACATATGAAACCAATGTTTCAAAAAAATCACAGTCATTTGTTGAGTGTGAGCTCATCACGATCATTAAGATCAGGGATTATAGTACACTTGATAGACAAACATGCCTAGTCTCCCTTATCAAGGAAATTGTAAACATTGTCATTGGATCTTACCACACAGAGTGAATTTTTTGGTCCCACCTTTCCAAAAACTATCACAAAACCTTAAAAACTAAAACAATTCAAAAATACAAAAACAAAAATGAGAAAACATTAAAACATTGCAAAAATAAAATAAAAGGTATAAAGATCAAACATTGCAATCGTGCATTGTGTACACATGGATGTTATTTCTTCCCTTTCTTTCATATTCCTCTACAAGTCATCCACCATTTTCATCCCTCCGATGATATTTTGGTTAGCTTATTTCATACACATTTTTGGCATTTATCTCTATGGTATCTGTTTGACCTTGGTCTTTCATAACCTTGGTAAATTAAATAACTATTGGCCTCTTAGAGATCCTATTACTATCTAAATATAATAAACTTGTTGGGAAGAAATTTTGGGCGTATTTTTGACACTAGCCAATGTCATCATCACAATCACTTCCACATCCTTCCATTAAGTCATCAAGTGGTTCTTAACCCTTGTCAAACAAGAGAGCTGAAATGAGTTTTCAAAAAAGTAAAAGAATAAAAATCAATCAATCAAAAAGGCAAAGCTAAAAGCAAAATCAAATTTATATATAACTCTCTCTTGGGGTATTTCCAATAATATCTAACAGGGCTATGAATTCTGATTGATAGTAGAGAAATGTTGTGATTAGAATCAAATGCATCTCCGCTGGCTATAGATGCACAGGCTGGAAGCGAAGTAATGAACGGATCTCCTTCCATAATCCATTCACAAATCACCTTTCAAACTAAATCATTCCTACACATTGGCTAGTGTCTTCACTTACTGTCTATCAACTCTTTCCTTCAAGAGGTAATTCATTTCCACGTGCACACACGGGATCTCGATGAGTAAACAGGATTAGTATGTTATCAAGTGTTATCGTTTGGACCTTGTTCAAACTCTTGCTTTAGCACATGTCTTGTCTCATGATTTCTGCCTTGGGCTAATCACTTTTTCATCAACCGCCATCTAAATATTTTCATAGCATCCTTTGTTCTTCAAAATTATTTAGAACATCCATGTGTATCAGATGTCCTCTTTTCCATGTTTGCATGCACTTTTGTCCCCTTTTAATAAGACAATTTTCTACTTCCTTTCTCTCATGTGTTTCTTAGCCATCTTACATTGGGGGCATCCTTGCTCCCTCATAATTGAACCTATTTTATAATTTCCTTGATCCCCCTTCAGTGCGTGAAGATTTTTCCTTTGAATACTCCCACCTAATTGTTGGGAATTTTCACATATTCACTTTCTTGCGCATATGTGTGGCATTCTACCCTTGTACATCCCATCTATCATTGGGGAATCCATGCTTCTTTGTCTTCATGTACATATTTTCAAAAACTTATAGAATATCATAAAAACAATAAAAATCATCCTACAAAACATCACTCTTTGGTTTACGCATGTTCTTGTGCACAACTCATGGATCATCTTTATCTACCTCCATCAAAAAGTTGGTTTTCTTACTATGTCTGTACTCTGGGGCACAATGAGTTGTTTGGTATTGTTTCATAGTGCACTACTTTTCATAGGACCCAAGTGTCCTCCGTTATTCCCCTCCCATGTATCTTTGTTTAGGGCACAATCTTTTAACCCTTGTCATTAATTCACTCAGTCGGAATCAAAGATTGATAACAAAAACATTGCATTATGTTTCTCTGTTAGGTTAGTTTGCTCACTTTCTCATACTTGTATTACATTATATATGTTGCAAGGAGTTAGGCATCTTTTACTTTCTCGTATTGCATTACATTTTGTATGTTGCATGGAGTTGGTGTTTTCAACAATGGACAATTGTTTATAGTATGGCTTTTCATGTCATTATACTTTTGTTGTATGCTTATATTTTTAATAAGGACCGATGACGTAGATCTTTGGCAATATGATGACACTAAAGTTGTTTCAATACACTGGATGAAAGCTTGCTCTTTTCTTTCCATCTTCATTCCTCTTCTACATCATTCTCCTATCAACATTATTCTTCTAATTCACCTAGGGCATCCTACCCCTACCCATTCTTCTATCCATTTCTCTCACCTTTTCGATCATCGATCGCCTTCTTTCATCACCCCATCGACACTCGAGGGGGCATCTCTCACTTTTACTAATTTTTCTTCTACCCCTTCAAAATTTTATCAGTCTACTATCTTTGAAGTGGTGTCACTTATGCCACCCCAAAGAGGGGCAAATGTAGACACCTATAATTTAGCCTAAGCAATTTAAATACTTAAATTGCGCTAATTATATCATTTCCCACAAATTGACGACATATCGTCAATAATGCTCACTTTCTCTTCTATCACCATTAATTAGCTACATTATGCTAGTTAATTAACCCTTCTATCCAACAAATAAACCAATTAACGACCTTCCATTAATTAATCCCCCTTTCTATCTAGACTAATTAATTATTATTAATTAATTAGCTTTCTCTTCCACTAAATCAATAAATTATCATTTACTTGATTAAATTCCTCCCATAGTCTAAATCATGCTAATTATTCCTCTAAAAATCTTCTATAAGCTTGCACACCTATTAATTAATCACCTTGGTTAATTAATAAACCCCCTCAATCCCCATGAGTCACTAGAGGACAAACTAAACTCTCCTAAGGTTGACTCAACCCTTTCTAAACCTCCCTTATCCACAACTAACCCAACCTCTCTATTATCCCACATGTAAAGGGATGTAGAGATTCTTTTATCCATTGGGCTATATAAAGAGCCCTCCTCCTACCTTTCTTCTTACACCTTTCATGCTTATAGCTAATCTATAGGCATTTTATCTTAGAGCATCTCTCATTTGAGCTAATAGCCTCATTCTTGCATTTCATCCATCCAAGCTTTTGGGTCATATGGAGAGAATAAAAATGGTCTTGTAGCCATACTTTGATGAGATTTCATTCCCAAACCCTTGAAGATCAAACAATCAACTTTGATTGCCATGGATCTATCTAGGTTCATTTAGTGTTTTTGTGATCTAAAGAGTAGAGATTCTAATGCTTAGCATATTAGTTTGATTTATATTTCAATTTCTATTACATGATTTTGGTATTTAGTATTGTTTAGCTCTTAACATGATGATCTTTGAGTATTTAGTTCATGTTTTGAAACTATTAAGGTGTTAGTTTCAATTCCCTTTGCATAGCTAACTAATACATTGATATAATATGTATATGTATATGTATATGTATATGTATATGTATATGTATATGTATATGTATATATGTATATATGTATATTAATGTTATTACAATATAATATAATATAGCATATATGTGTAATATATTAATTGTGATAATTTCCACCTAAGAAAATAAATAATATATATAATATAATACACACACACACACACACACACACACACACACACACACACACACACACACACACACACACACATGTATATGTGTGTGTATTATTAAAATCTTATAGTATATTAAAAACTTTGTTTTTTTCAAGTTATGAAATAAAATTTAAAACAAAAAAATGTATGAGGGGCCACACTGCACAACCGTGACCCCATGGAAATTTTTATTAAAGGAAGGGGTGAGTGGCCATGGCCAACCCGCCCCAAAACCTAAACAAAACCTTATACACACACACATTTTGTTATAAACCCTACAACTTATATATATATAATAAAACAATAAACATATATAATAGAATATCTATTCACACACACACACACACACACACACACACACACACACACATGTGTGTGTGTGTATATATATATATATATATATATATATATATATATATATATATATATATATGCATATGTTTGGAGCTTTCTCTCTCCTCAGTGATTTAAACTTCTCCATAGACCTACACAAATGAAAACTATAGAGAAAACAAGAAATAATGAGAAATGAAATATGAATGAAAGAGATAGAGGAATATTTTGATGGTTGGGCTAGGGTTTCTAGGTGCCCTAGATCCAAGGGAGGGGAAAGATTTAATCCTAGGGCTCACATTTCACCCTCCCACCTACCCTTTTGACTAGTTGACCAATTGACTTGATAGGTGTCTTTTACCATTATCGGGGTTTTATTAAGGTAGTTATAGCTTTGGTTTTAATATTGTTTAGGGCCTCATCTATTATTTATGATATAGTCTTATTATTGTTTTAGCAAACTTTATTCACATTTTAAAAAGTGGCCCTCATAAAATCTAGATGTTATCTTTTATATAATAAAGTTATAACTATTCTTATGGTCTAAAGTTTTGGGAATAAAACAAAAGAGGGTACTATAGTGCTAGGTAAGACATAGAGTTTACCTCTCCCGCAAGTGGAATTATTAGTATGCCTTTTAAGCTAGGCTAATTCGTCTCTCACAATGACGCAAATCCTTGAAAATCGTAAACTTGTGTTTCATCTCAATAACTCTTTCTAAAACAAATAAAAATTATTCCATAATTTTACCTCTTAGTTTTAATTGTTTTTGCATGATAATTTTGGGCATCACAAGAGGAGTGAATGATCTTACAAAGTGTAAAGGCAAATCATAAAACAATCACAAAGCATAGTCTTGTAAGCTCCTAGAAACAACTTGGTCAATATCATATCATCATAAGCATAATCTAAGCTTGCAACATGAAATGATCTAAGGTGCTCTTGTGGGTCTCCATGGCCGTCAAAAGAGGAAACTTAGGTGAATAAAAGTTGGGAGGAAGTGGGTAAGATGAAACTTTGGGTGCAAGAGGACTATATAGGAGAAGTGAAGAATCAAGACATGGAGAAGAAGAAGAAGAGGCATGTTGTAATTGATGAATTTGAGCTTGTAAATAATGGTATAGAAAACATAATGCATGGGTTCCTAAAGAAGAACTAGGTTGGATATGAGAAATGAGAGGGGAAGAAAGGTGAGTGTTAGGTGTGGAAATAGGAACATGGTTGATGGATGCTTGGGCATTAGTGGGAGGAGGCTATTGGAATAGAGGATGTTGGGGCTATATAGTGGGGATAACATTCATGTCTAGAGGGGTGAATAAAAATATTCATTGGGATTCTTCACGAGGAACAAATAACAAGAGATATAGGTTCTTGGGACGATCACCGATGTATATATTTAAGTCATTAATATTTTCAATAGTAAATGTTATGTCAAAAAAGTAGCACCCTAGGATTTTCACATTACAAAACCATACTTTTGAATAACATGGGATTGTCTCAAGGTGTGGGACCCTCACAATTTAGACAAACCTCCAGAGGAGGCTAGTTCCTCTACCTATTCTAATGCTAAAACTACTCCTAGAAAGGGAAATGTGACTATTCTAATACTAACCTAGAATTCTAAGGGACTAGGGAAGAAAAAGATGCATAAAATGAAATTCCTAAACTAAGGGAGGTGATAGCACCAAGAATAAGGGGTGGAGATATCCTTAGTGAGTGAAAATGGAAGAAAATGAGGTAGAAGAGGGTAGAAAGAAGTGCCACAGTTCAAAGAAACACATTCAAACCTCCAATTTCATGGAGCACAATGAATTCAAATCCTGCAAAAGAACACAATATGCACAATATACCTACAAATGTAATGAAAGGAAAAAGAGGAAATACAACTTGAGCTAGGGCAAGAAAATCCACAAAACACCAATTTATTGCTTAAAATGATGCACAATCCATTACAATATAGGCACAAGGCAAGAATCCTTTACAAAATACATAAATTCGAGGCCTACAGCTCACAAAAGTGTTGGAACAATTTTGACAGAGTTCCTTTACATTCCATAATGTCTCCCCTCAAAATGAGGTGAATTTTACAACATATAGAAAAGAACCTTGAAATTACCTCACCAACCGACATATTTCATTAAACAGGTATGGGGGGCCATACAAATTTAGTACTTTGCATGCATAGGCAGTCATGGGCGTCATACCTCATTAAACCAGTAGTTGAACAACTTTGTACCACTCCCATTAATGCCTGGTACGTTCTCGCACTCGATCGATTACATAATTTTCCCTAGTGTCAGTCGGTTTTATAAATGCAATCGGTCAAGAAAATTTTTCCCCACTACTGACCGGTAGCTTAAAATTTGATGTCGATCAATAAAGATCCATACAAATTCTATTGGTGACCCGTAACCATCCGAAGATGATGCCACCATTGTTGTCCCGCTACCGGCCGATAAGATCCGTGACAGCTACCGGTCCGGTAGCATTTTGAGTGCTACTAGCCGGTAGCATCTAAAGATGCTATCAACACCTCTCGCATCATTTTCCCCTATAACTCGCTAACCCTACTACCGACCGGTAGCACTTAAAATGCTACTGGTTGGTAGCATCCATACCTACTACCGGGCCTTCAAAGATGGTGAGATGGAAAACTTGCAATCTACCCTATCAAATTTCAAAGTGTTGTATCCATCAACCGCCAATGTTCAGACCTGTTAAGTTGTCCATTTTACAGGGGTGAAAAATGGATAACAATAAACTCATGAGAGTTGTTAGACATGATAGAAGAAAAAGATATCTCGATAAAGGGTGTGCAAGGATAGGGTTCACTAAATTATTTAATAAAATTAAATCTTAATATTAGGACTGGGATCAATCGATAATATCATAAACATGCAAGATATAACATCCACTTGGTAAGAAAATGTAAGTGATAAGAGGATGAGTGACTTAGCTTGAATCTAGTTATTTGGGTTTATTCTAGGCTTCAACTGTGGTGGAAAAGGATATATCCGAGTTTTATATGCTTCTTCTAGAAAACAAAGATTTGCAAGTCTTCTCGATGAAATACCCTAACGAGTACAGGACCACCTCAAGCGCTAGTGTCCAAACTCGGGTGCTAGTGTTCCAATAACGAGTATGGATCTTATCTTTTTAGGGTTTGATGAGCTCACCTTAACTTTTCTCTTTATCACTCCAACTTCATTGTGGGGTTTCACCGTCACACATATATCTACAAAACAAAACCTAACTACCTACACAAGGTTCAAGTACACATTAGATGCAATAAAATATTTACATGCTTGAGTCGAACCGGCCTTTTCTATCACCTAAATATGATTGTCACTAAGTGTTTCAAGACATTTAAGACTCGATGTAAATCTAGTGTGTATGTGATAGAATTGTGTCCCTTGAAGCTAGGTCTCTCTTGTGCTAGTCACACCAAGATATGGGGATATAAATACTTTTCACCCAAGATTAATGTGTGTGGTGGAACAAAAAGTTTTCCTCCCTAGATAGTGAATGATGCAACCTAAATTTAGTCCTTGAATAGTTCTCTTTGTTAAAGTAGTAGATAAGAAGTAATAGCCCAAATTTTCCATCCCCTTAGAATAGTAAGTAATTCATGTATATATATATATATATATATATATATATATATATATATATATATATATATATATATATATATATGATTCCTTTAATTGAATTTCATTATTAACAACCCTAAAAGCCAACCCAAAGTGGTAATAATATTTTTAGAAAATATAATTGTTGATGTGGAATTTTAAACAAAGGAGAAGAGGGAAAGAGGACAAAAGCACCCAAAGGGGATAGTAGTGTCAGAGAGTTCATGTCCCTACTAGGCACTAGTGTTCAAAAGAATCCAAAGATAAAACAAAAGATATTGAGTTGGGTCACATATTGTGCAAAGTGTAAAAGTAAAGGGATAGTTCCAGAGAAGCAAATGACAAAAGTATAAAAACATAAAATAATATAAATGCAAAGCAAGATAAGTGTTGTTAATGTCTAATTTTCTTGCTTAGGAATCATGTATATAATAACATATTAGAGGCGTGATGTAGCAAAGACTAAGTGCATAATTTTGTGTCTACAATTATTTTTTTCAACTTTGGAAAGCTATATTTTTAATCTTTTAAATAATGATTCTATTCCATAACATGTTTTAGTTAATGAGAAAATTATCTTTCATTTATCTTCATATATAGGCATCGATTAAGAAGGTTGCTCTTTAATTTCAACACCTTTAGGAGATTCTCAATTATTAGAGGAGCACTTGGTGTACCATAAGCTTTTTTACCAAATATGTGATTTTTAGGTTCACCCCCCACCACTAGGCGTAGATGGAGCCATTCATGTAATTGATTTTCCACACCTTTCTATCACAATTGTTTTTCCTCCCCCTCGTGAGAAAGGAAACAAAGTATGTAACCTTGCAAAAATACCTTTACTAGACCATATAGGTGGTTTTCACCAATGTGTGGTGGTGATTCTATAATGGTTATCTCCATCACCTGAATGGGGTGTCATGGTGCCTTTGACTTTACATGATAACACTCAAGATTGAGACGAGTTTCCAGATCCTCCCTTAGAGAGCCTTCTTCTTGAGTGTCTTCCTCAAGGGATGATTTATCATCTCCCCTCTTGATGTTATTACATGTGCAGATTTCACATGACATGATAAAAAAATTTGAGCCATGATTTTTCGACATGGATATTGAGCCATAAATACCAAATTTTCAAGTTCCTTTATTATAATTACCTTTATTTGATCTTTTGATACTTACTTGATTAATAAATGATGCATCTCAAATGAAGGATAAGATCCTTGATATCGATATCTCTCAACATTTTTCAAATATATGTATTTAACATACCTCTCGTATAATATCAACTCTATCATTTAATTTTATTGATGTCCTACAATGGTAGTTGTGTGGGTGATGGGAAAATGTAATACTTGTAGATATACAATTAATTAAATATCGTACATTTGACATCTATTTGACCATCACAAAGTGTAGCTTTTCTTTTTCTTAGAGAAGGAAATTGAAAAAATGATGTATATAGTCATATGGTGGAATTTGGAGCCCTTTTTTCCTAAAAGCTTTTTTGAGTCTAATACAAGATTGTAGCTAGATTGAGGCCATCTAACATCAAGAAATAGAAAATGTATGAATAAAATAATGAAATCAAAATAATATTTTGGTTGATAAACCTTTAATAGTGAACTTTCTTTAGAATATCATTTATATCACCTTCGTCATCTCCTATACATTTTGATTTTATAAAACACAATCCATGTTCATATTATTTATTTATATTGTGTCCCTTAAATAACCGATAACTCTTCATCTCCTTTGGCATTAGACTTGGGACAAATATATTGAGACTTACACGTAAAATCATCTTTAACTTCATAATTTCTAATAGTTTATTAGGTTATTTGGATTGATGAGTAGGAGATCAAATCATTATTTTTAGTATTTGCGGTGGATATTTTTATTGAAACTCGTTTAGAGAAAATGCATTATTTTGGGAGATCAAATAAATTGAGGGTTATATCCAAATGCAAATGAATCATTTGAGCTTAGTAACTTGTAAAACCAACATAATTTCAATTTATATAATTTAGGTTGAAATAATATTGTTGAAAATGTGGGTAATATTTTACAATTGAGCACCCTATTTTTGCCAAATTATAGATCTTCTCAATGTTTTCACACACACACACACACACACACACACACACACACACACACACACACACACACACACACACACACACACACACACACACACACACACACACACACACACACACACACACACACACACACACACACACACACACACACACACACACACACACACACACACATACACATATACACATGCACACGCACATGCACACGCACACGCACATGCACACACACACACCAATTTAAACTAAATGGTTAAAATTTAGGGGGTTGATAATTAATGGTAGATTATCCTAATCAATTAATTTATAAGGCTAATTGCAGCTATATCAAGAATAATCATTTAACAAAGCTAAATAATGATAGACAATGAAACAAAGTACTAGTAATAAGAAGGAGAAGGAGACTCAACTAATATTTTGGATTGTGTGTTGATCTCGGGCTAACCTAGTGACTAGAAAAGGATAGGAATATACGAGATAGAGCTTCACTATTGAAACTATGTCTTGAAATTTTTCGCGGACCAAATTGTATGGTATAGCCCAAAGCGTACCCTTGATATGGCCCTTTCTATACACCCTTGTCCCTATGGACTATCAACTCCTAAAACTTTCTAGGTCTATGCATTAATTCCTTATCTACTCCTATCCGTAATTTGGACCTTCGATACTATAATGCTCGTTGTCAGGTAACCGATCAATCTCTAAAACCCTAGATGGTGAAGGATTTGTGTAAAACAAACATTATTTGTGTTGTGGACACCCTTGTGCACCACCGACATCACCACTACTCTGAATAGGGATCAAACCACATGACATTCTCGCCAAGCATGTGATATATAGAATGTATCCAAGCATATTGATAATGCCGACCTTGTAGAACAATGTGATTGTAATTGAAACTTTTCCCGGCTTGAGTTGAGTTTGGTAATGTTCCTTTTGTACTTACATATCCGAGTGGATAAGTGTCCTAAAATGAGTATACAGAGTAAATGAATCTCAAGGAGTTTTGAGTATCTTTTCTTGTGATTGTTCATAAGCATATGGGCGTTATGTCCCTTTCTGTGAAGCTATGATCCTAGATGCATGTGCAAGTAATCTAAAATTTGGAATTGTAATATGTGAGGGTATAGCCTAATTTGATATATTAATATGACCGTTATGTATACAAATAGGTTGTGTGTGCAAACAAGAATGAGTGATATATAGCTAGGGATAGCATAATTGGTCAAATTGAGCAAGTGTGGGCTAGTGCAAGAGTGTTGTACAATTTTTTTGTCAAAGACATGAATTATCAAAATGTGTGTGTGTGTGTGTGTAAGCTTTCTTTCTAATAGTTTGGTCCTCATTGTTTTAATATTTAATATTTATATTTTTCGTGCATGTCATTTGATCCTTTTGTAATTCCTTTATAAATCCATCTTATCAACTATTGCATATAAAAAAGTGGGAATTTTCTCTATCTATGTAGTATCTATCACAATATTGTTTCTCATACTTAACATAATTGAATTGTTTTAAGGTTTTGCTAACATAAATCATGAGCACAAATTACATACCAAGTTTAATATCATCAAATTT
The DNA here is from genome assembly GCA_018340775.1 of Taxus wallichiana var. yunnanensis. NCBI lineage: Eukaryota > Viridiplantae > Streptophyta > Pinopsida > Cupressales > Taxaceae > Taxus > Taxus wallichiana. The sequence goes on along the minus strand of CM031238.1, from coordinate 652,985,194 downwards.
ATTAGATAGTGGGAGACATAAAAGAAACAAAAAGTTTAGTTAAATACTAAAAAAATGTTAATTAATTGATTTTTTTTTTTAATATGCGTTTAGATTTGTTGGGGTTTTATCCAAACATAACAGATTGAAGGAATATAATTTCATATACAAAAACTATAAAATAGAAATATGATTTCATTATATAAATAGGAAAAAAATCCATCTTTAGGGAATGGTTTTTCAAAATTTATCCTCTTTACTAAATATTTTTAAACTTCCTCTAAGAAAATCATTTAAAGTATGTAGGTTCGATCTTTTATGGGGCACAAAAATTGGGGGCTTTGTGTTTAGAATGGAAGGAAATATGACACAAAGAAATTGAGCGGTTCTTTAATTTTGTTAATCAATTTTTAGGGTCCATTGTTATCTATTGTCGATCGAATGAGGTTATAATAACATTTTGGGAAGCAAAAACACCATCATGGTTTCTGAATGAAATTTTGAAGAAAAAGATACATGCTTACACATAATATTTAGAAATTGAGCGGTTCTTTACTTTTATCAAGCTTACTAATCTTTGTAATGGAATCGTGTATGATGCACATGATGATGTGGATAGAGATTTTATGTTACATAGAATTTCTATTGGGATTTTAATAAAAATTAATTTAATTATTTCTTCATGTTTTTCCACACTACGTAAGAAAGAAATTACTTTAGATTTGATGTTTCTTGTAAAAGACAACATTTTTCCAACTTGATGGTATTCATGTGGGGCTTGATTCATGAATATTAAACATGTGTTCTCTAATATTCCATTGGAAACTCTTGTATATTTTAAGAAATGTAATGTTTTAGGAGTTTATTTTGTTCATTTTAAGATTGCTTCATAATTTTTTAAGTCGAAGCATTAAAACTAGAAATTCAAAGTTAATATTTTATTTTCTCAAAGTTTTAATATAACTATATGTCCTTGTCCATGTAATTTCATTTTTGCACTCGATATTGATTGTTATCATTTAACATTATTTTCATTTACTTGGAGTATTTTCATATCAAAATAAGTTTGGATACTCTTACTTGTATTTACTTAATGCAAAGAGTGTGTTAATTAATTTACATTTTATCATCATATTGTTGTTATTTTAATCCATGTCATTTGAAAAATTTAATCATTTACATTTAATGATGATACAAGATTAGATAATATGGTTAATTCTTATGAAAGGTCAAGATCAATTTATGGGATTAGAAAATTTACAATGTAAAGTAAGGAATAGGGAGTGCAAAAGAAACTCCAACAAACCGTAAAACTAAAGAACATGCAACCAAGAAAATATGTAAAAATAAATTGTGTCGCTAGATGTTTCAATAATATCACCATATATATAACCATGTTAGGGGTCACTTCCTACACAATCTTGAAAAAGAAACAAGGTGAATAAAAGAAGCAATTCTACTAGTGTAAATCATTATAGAAGTGAAGTATTTGGAAAATGATAATGAGGATAAAACATATCACGAAAAAAATAACCAAGCATCTCTGGTCCTCGTAAGATATGAGGATGGAGAGAGAGTTATACGAGTCTCTAAAAAGTAAAAACAATCACTCCCTTATATCATAATAAGGAGAACATATAAATATAAAATTATCCTTAGTTTTAGGCTCCATGGAAGAATCTAACAAATACAATGTTCTCAAGGAATGCAATTCTATATATTTATGTAGAGGTGATGCAAACAAACTTTGACTTGTGTTGGAGTGGCCCTCAAACTGCAAGATATTTGTAGTTGGAGGTCAATGTGCTTATCCTATAAGTAAATATACATATTGTATTGATGTTGAAGTTTTGAAGAAAGAGGATGACATGGCTTTATCCATTTGGACCAAATCCAGGCTTTATAGATATTGTTGTTGATACATTTTAGCTATCAATTGAAAAATTATGTGGAGGGGATCTATCGACATCAATGTTCGTGTTATTAAGTTAATTAGTAGTTATTTATATTTAGGGCTTATTGTTGTTTTAGTATGATTTTTATACTATCTTTTAGTGGCATTCATTATTCACTATAACACAAGTCCTAAGATTTTTTTTTAGACAAGACAACAACAATAGATACATGTGATATAAAAAAGTTCTCGCTTTATCACCCACATTTCAACATTATTTTTTGAAGATTTTGTCTCTATTTTTGTTGTTGGAAGATCTCAATAATTTTCATTTGATCACTAATTTAAACTGGATAGAGATGAGATTAGATCAATTTTTGTAGAATAAGATTGAATTATTGGTGATTCCTAAAAAAACTAGAGTGAGTGTGTGATGTGGGAGCATAACTTACAGAGGCCATAACTTTTGATCCGACCGTTGGATCGTCCTGAAATTTTATAGGGTGGTAGATATACAATAGTACTATGATGGGATCAACTTTGCGTGCAAGGTTGTGCTCATTTTGGCACTTTTTCGGCTCGGATTCCGTCATCTAGTGGCCTAAAATTTGCTCAAATGTTTTTTCCGCTTTTGACTAGGTCTTAGAACTTTAATAACTTTTGTTGTGCTTGTCAGAATAAGTCCAAATTTCACGTGAACCCTAATTTATGAATGCATATTTGGCACGTAAATTTTGGGGTCAATCCGAGTTGTTTTGCATTTTAGGGTTTTTTGGCATTTTAGGGTTTTTGGCATTTTAGGGTTTTTGGCATTTTAGGGTTTTAGAGTAGTCTTGAAATAAAAGGAGAATTGTAATGATGTAATATAGTAGTGTGAATTCCGAATGAGAAGTAAGCTATTGTGAAACTCTGGTTTTATTTAAAGTTGTTTATGTGTGTTTTTGGAGGTATTTCAACCTCTTGCAGTGGATTCACATCAATTGGTATCGAGCAGATTTTGATCTTGCGGAAATAGTTAAGGTAACTTATTACATTTTTATGTGTAGTTTTTACCTCTTTTATATAACCATGGCTAGGCGCGGGGGGGGTTATGCCCAGATGAATAGGCATATGCGGGAGCTACAAGACAAATTCTTGAGCTCACGGGGAAGTTACCCGCCTTAGAAGGAGACATGAAAATGGGGATGCAAACCCAGATAGTGATATTGAAGAAGAAGAGACTCCATTAATGAATGAAGGAGGAGATGAAGAAGAAAATGAGAGAGACGAAGAAACCTTGAATGAGAGACCATTTGAGGAGAGATTAATCAAGGCCTTAGAGGGAAAAATGACGACATCAAGATTAATGTTCCCGATTATGGTGGAGGGTTACGACCAGAGGAGTTGATTGATAGTTAAATCGCATGGAAAAATTCTTTGAGTGGAAAACCCTTTCGAGGAGGAGAAGGTTAAGTTTGCATGCACTAAGTTAGTCAGACATGCATTGATCTCGTGGGATCACCTACAAAATGAAAGACAAAGGAATGGAAAGGGCAAGATCCGAAACTGGAATAAAATGGTAAAGAAGCCGAAGAAAAGTTTCTTCTGTAGATTATGCTCGACACTCTTTGAAGGTTCCAAAACCTAAGGCGAAAGGATCTCAAAGCATTGAGGAGTATACTAATGAATTTTATAAGTTATCAATCGGGGTGGAACAGGAGAGTCTCAAGAAAGGCTACACTGCATATAAATGGGTTGAGTTACACCATACAAGATGAGTGAGTATGCTCTGGATCCATAGCCTAGATGATGCTTATCAACTTGCATTAAAAGCAAAAGAAAAGAACAAGAGGAGTAATTTTAGAAGAGGTGTGAAGAGAGGACCATCATCATCTCCAATGAGAGGTAGGGGTAGATTTGAATCTACAAAAGGTGAATCCTCTAATACAGAAGGGCATGAAGATTCGGCCAAAGCCATGGTAACTACCAAAGAGGTAGGGGGTTTCGGAGGAAGAGGTTATAATGGAGGACGGGGCTGGAATAGCCCCCAAAGGCAATATACATGTTACCGATGTGGTGAAGAGGGGCACAAAGCTTTTGAGTGTCCGCACTATCCTACACAAGATAGATGGCAGAGAGAAAACCACGAGTAAATCTGGTTGAGGCTGAAGAAGAAGAAGAAATGGAGGTTGTTGCAGACTTGGGTGAAACCCTCATGATAAGGAGGACGATGATTGTCCCAAAGAAGGAGAAAGAACGTGATGTTGCTTTGGAGCTGATTCGTGGCTTCGAACAAATATATTTCACACAAGATGCACCTCTGGAGGAAAGGTATGTAAAATTATTATTGATGGTGGTAGTTGTGAAATTATGGTTTCAACTATAATGGTTGATAAATTGAATCTGAATGTGAATGAGCACCCATATCCCTATCGTATATCATGGTTCAAGAAAGGAAATGAAGTAACCATAGATAAAAGATGCCTTATAAAGTTTTCAATTGGGAATACCTACGGGATGAGGTGTGGTGTGATGTTATCCCAATGGATGCATGTCATATATTATTGGGTAGGCCTTGGCAATATGATAGAAAGGTTACACATGATGGAGGGAAAAATACATATACCTTTTGGAAGGATGGTGTAAAGGTGGTCTTATTACCCTTCAAGGAAGAAGAGAAGAGTGAGGGCTTATTGGCTACAAAAGAGTTTGTTACAGAAAATGGAAGAAGTCTGATGTTGTTATGCACTAATGTCAAAGAAGCTTTGAGAAAGAAGGCTTTAATACACCTATTGCAGCAGAAAAAGATACTAAAAGAATACAAAGATGTCATACCAGATGAGCTACCAGATGGGTTACCTCCAAAGCGAGATATTCAACACCATATTGATTTGATCCCAGGATCGGCCCTTCCAAACCAGCAGCCTATCGGATGAGTCCGACACAGAGTGAAGAGTTGAACAGACAAGTGACAGATCTAATACAGAAAGGGTTAGTGAGAGAAAGCATGAGTCCATGTGCAACTCCAGCATTATTGACTCCAAAAAAAGATGGAGACTGGAGAATGTGTGTAGACAGTAGAGCCATAAACAAGATCACAATTAAGTATCGGTTTCCAATTCCGCGATTGGATGATATGATGGATGTGCTAGCGGGAGCCCGATATTTTAGCAAGATTGACCTACGGATGGTTACTACCGATCTCGAATCCGTGAAAGGGACGAATGGAAAACTCGCTTTTAAAACAAAAGATGGATTATACGAGTGGATGGTGATGCCATTTGGGCTATCTAATGCACCCAGTACATTCATGAGGTTGATGAACAGAGTACTCCGAGAATACAATGGTAAGTTTGTTGTTGTCTATTTTGATGATATTTTGATATTCAGTAAGACAGTGGAAGAACACTTGTTACATCTGAAATTGGTGCTAGACTTGTTACGTAAAGAGAGTCTATATGCAAACTTAAAGAAGTGTAGATTCCTTCAGAAGAGTCTTGTTTTTTTGGGATTTGTCATATCAGGGGATGGAGTGAGGATGGATGAGGAAAAAGTAAAGGCAATTTTGGAATGGCCTATTCCAAGGAATGTGACAGAGGTTCGTAGTTTTCATGGATTGGCAACTTTTTATAGGAAGTTCATCAGGAATTTCAGTAGCATTGCTGCACCCATAATAGAGTGTACAAAAGGGAGGGAGTTTGTATGGACCAAGGCAGCAACAAATAGTTTTGAATTGTTGAAGAAGAAAGTATCAGAAGCACCTATTTTGGTATTGCCAGATTTTAGCAAGGTCTTTGAGGTTGACTGTGATGCCTCACATGTTGGGATTGGAGCTGTGTTGAGTCAAGAAGGACGACCAGTGGCATTCTTCAGTGAAAAGCTAAATGAAGTCAGGAGGAAATATTCTACTTATGATGTGGAATTTTACGCTATTGTTCAGGCATTAAGGAACTGGAGACATTACTTGGTAGCAAAGGAATTTGTACTCTTCACTGACCATGAAGCCTTGAGGTATGTAAACACACAGAAGAAACTAAATAGTAGGCATGCAAAATGGGTTTCATTTTTGCAAGAATATACTTTTGTTTTAAAGCATAAGTCTGGTAAGCAGAATCAAGTTGTTGATGCCTTGAGTAGGCGTGTAGCCCTTTTGACAACAATGGAAAATAAAGTCCTAGGGTTTGAGGCAGTTAAGGAATTGTATGAAGGTGATCCTGATTTTGGTGATGTTGTCAGAAAGCTTAAGGAGCCTACAGTAGTTAGTGATTCTTTTGATTATTTGATACAGATGGTTATTTGTTTAGGGGAAACAATTGTGCATCCCTGCTGGTTCAATGAGAGAAAATATTATAAGAGAATTGCATAGTGGAGGGTTGGCTGGACACTTTGGTATAAGTAAGACAATTTCTCTTGTTGTAGAAAAGTATTATTGGCCAAAGATAAAGAGGGACATCAGTAGGGTTGTAGCAAGATGTAGAGTGTGTCAAATGGCTAAGGGTCATGCACAAAATACTGGGTTGTATATGCCATTGCCTATCCCTACAGGGCCATGGGTTGATCTGAGTATGGATTTTGTGTTAGGGCTTCCTAACACATAGCGAGGGAATGATTCTATCTTTTTGTGGTTGATAGATTCTCTAAGATGGCACATTTTATTTCTTGTAAAAAAACTAATGATGCTTCCAGAATTGCAGATTTGTTTTTTTCAGAAGTGGTTAGATTGCATGGAATTCCAAAAACGATCACTTCAGATCGGGACACGAAGTTTTTGAGTCACTTTTGGAGGACTCTGTGGAAGAAATTGGGGACACAACTACAGTTCAGTAGTGCATATCACCCCCAGACTGATGGGCAGACTGAAGTAGTGAATAGAAGCTTGGGAAATCTCCTACGTTGTATAGTTGGAGAAAAGCCAAAACAATGGGACTTAGCTTTACCTCAAGCTGAGTTTGCATATAATAGCTCGATAAACAGGTCAACAGGAGGTCTCCTTTCCAGATTGTATATGGTAGGAATCCCAAGGGGGTCCTAGATCTAATTGTTCTACCAGGTGAAGATGAAACTAGTGATGATGCAAAAGCATTTGCAGAACACATTCTACAGCTGCAAGATGAAGTGAGGGAAAAGCTGAAAGTGAGTAATGCACAATATAAAATAGCTGCAGATGCTAGTAGGAGAGTAAGTGTATTTGAAGAAGGAGATATGGTGATGGTTCATCTTAGAAAAGAGAGGTTTCCAAAGGGGACATATAATAAACTCAAGTATAAGAAGATTGGGCCATGTAGGATTCTGAAGAAAATGAGTGATAATGCCTACAAGGTGGAGCTACCAAAACTTTGCTATCTCACCAATTTAATGTTTCTGACTTATATAAGTTTCCAGGTCATGATGAAAATGTTGCAGAGGAGGAAGAAATAAACTGGAAGCAAACAGATGCCGAAGAAGAAAAAGGAGAGGGTAATGCGTGTCTTGGACCAAAAGACAATCACTACTAGACATGGGAGCTACAACAGATATTTGGTACAGTGGGAAGGTTTGCAGCAAGAAGAAAACACTTGGATTCCTGAGTGGGAGTTGAGGAAAATTGACAGTGCAAAATTAGATGAGTTCCATCAATAGAATTCATAGGAGCTGAATTCTTTTCAACCAGGGGAGAATGATGCGGGAGCATAACTTGCAGAGGCCATAACTTTTGATCGACCGTTGGATCGTCTTGAAATTTTACAGGGTGGTAGATATACATTATTACTATGCTTTGAATTCAAGTTTGCGCAAGGTTGTGCTCATTTTGGCACGTTTTCGGGCTCGGATTCCGTCATCTAGTGGCCTAAAATTGGCTCCGAATGTTTTTTCCGCTTTTGACTAGGTCTTAGAACTTTAATAACTTTTGTTGTGCTTGTTAGAATAAGTCCAAATTTTACGTGAGCCCTAATTTATGAATGCATATTTGGCACGCAAATTTTGGGGTCAATCCGAGTTGTTTTGCATTTTAGGGTTTTTGGCATTTTAGGGTTTTTGGCATTTTAGGGTTTTAGAGTAGTCTTGAAATAAAAGGAGAATTGTAATGATGTAATAGATCAGTGTGAATTCCAGAATGAGAAGTAAGCTATTGTGAAACTCCTGGTTTTATTTACAAAGTTGTTTATGTGTGTTTTTGGAGGTATTTCAACCTCTTGCAGCTGGATTCACATCAATTGGTATCAGAGCAGGATTTTGATCTTGCGAAATAGTTAAGGTAACATATTACATTTTTATGTGTAGTTTTTACCTCTGTTTTATATAACCATGGCTAGATGCGGGAGGGGAGGTTATGCCCAGATGAATAGGCATATGCAGGAGCTACAGAGACAAATTGCTGAGCTCACGGGGGAAGTTACCCGCCTTAGAAGGAGACATGCAAATGGGGATGCAAACCCAGATAGTGATATTGAAGAAGAGACTCCATTAATGAATGAAGGAGGAGATGAAGAAGAAAATGAGAGAGACGAAGAAACCTTGAATGAGAGACCATTTGAGGAGAGATTGATCAAGGCCTTAGAGGGAAAGAATGACGACATCAAGATTAATGTTCCTGATTATGGTGGAGGGTTACGACCAGAGGAGTTGATTGATTGGTTAAATCGCATGGAAAAATTCTTTGAGTGGAAAACCCTTTCAGAGGAGAAGAAGGTTAAGTTTGCATGCACTAAGTTAGCTGGACATGCATTGATCTGGTGGGATCACCTACAAAATGAAAGACAAAGGAATGGAAAGGGCAAGATCCGAAACTGGAATAAAATGGTAAAGAAGTTGAAAGAAAAGTTTCTTCCTGTAGATTATGCTCAGACACTCTTTCGAAGGTTCCAAAACCTAAGGCAAAAGGATCTCAGCATTGAGGAGTATACTAATGAATTTTACAAGTTATCAATCAGGGTGGAACAGGAGAGTCTGAAGAACAAAAGGCTACACGGTACATAAATGGGTTGAGTTACACCATACAAGATGAGCTGAGTATGCTCCGGATCCATAGCCTAGATGATGCTTATCAACTTGCATTAAAGGCAGAGGAAAAGAACAAGAGGAGTAATTTTAGAAGAGGTGTGAAGAGAGGTCCATCATCATCTCCAATGAGGGGTAGGGGTAGATTTGAATCTACAAAAGGTGAATCCTCTAATACAGAAGGGCATGAAGATTCTGGTCAAAGCCATGGTAACTACCAAAGAGGTAGGGGATTTCAGAGGGGAAGAGGTTATAATGGAGGACGGGGCTGGAATAGCCCCCAAAGGCAATATACATGTTACAGATGTGGTGAAGAGGGGCACAGAGCTTTTGAGTGTCCGCACTATCCTACACAAGATAGATGGTAAGGAGAAAAACCACGAGTAAATCTGGTTGAGGCTGAAGAGGAAGAAGAAATGGAGGTTGCTGCAGACTTGGGTGAAACCCTCATGATAAGGAGGACTATGATTGTCCCAAGGAAGGAGAAAGAACGTGACGTTGCTGGAGCTGATTCGTGGCTTCGAACAAATATATTTCGCACAAGATGCACCTCTGGAGGAAAGGTATGTAAAATTATTATTGATGGTGGTAGTTGTGAAAATATGGTTTCAACTGTAATGGTTGATAAACTGAATCTGAATTGTGACAAGCACCCATATCCCTATCGTATATCATGGTTCAAGAAAGGAAATGAAGTAACCATAGATAAAAGATGCCTTATAAAGTTTTCAATTGGGAATACCTACAGGGATGAGGTGTGGTGTGATGTTATCCCAATGGATGCATGTCATATATTACTGGGTAGGCCTTGGCAATACGATAGAAAGGTTACACATGATGGAGGGAAAAATACATATACCTTTTGGAAGGATGGTGTAAAGGTGGTCTTATTACCCTTCAAGGAAGAAGAGAAGAGTGAGGGCTTATTGGCTACAAAAGAGTTTGTTACAGAAATGGAAGAAGTTGGATGTTGTTATGCACTAATGTCAAAGAAGCTAGAGAAAGAAGGCTTTAATATACCTATTGCAGCAGAAAAGATACTAAAAGAATACAAAGATGTCATACCAGATGAGCTACCAGATGGGTTACCTCCAAAGCGAGATATTCAACACCATATTGATTTGATCCCAGGATCGGCCCTTCCAAACCAGCAGCCTATCGGATGAGTCCGACACAGAGTGAAGAGTTGAACAGACAAGTGACAGATCTAATACAGAAAGGGTTAGTGAGAGAAAGCATGAGTCCATGTGCAACTCTAGCATTATTGACTCCAAAAAAGATGGAGACTGGAGAATGTGTGTAGACAGTAGAGCCATAAACAAGATCACAATTAAGTATCGGTTTCCAATTCCACGATTGGATGATATGATGGATGTGCTAGCGGGAGCCCGATATTTTAGCAAGATTGACCTACGGAGTGGTTACTACCAGATCCGAATCCGTGAAGGGGACGAATGGAAAACTGCTTTTAAAACAAAAGATGGATTATACGAGTGGATGGTGATGCCATTTGGGCTATCTAATGCACCCAGTACATTCATGAGGTTGATGAACAAAGTACTCCGAGAATACAATGGTAAGTTTGTTGTTGTCTATTTTGATGATATTTTGATATTCAGTAAGACAGTGGAAGAACACTTGTTACATCTGAAATTGGTGCTAGACTTGTTACGTAAAGAGAGTCTATATGCAAACTTAAAGAAGTGTAGATTCCTTCAGAAGAGTCTTGTTTTTTTGGGATTTGTCATATCAGGGGATGGAGTGAGGATGGATGAGGAAAAAGTAAAGGCAATTTTGGAATGGCCTATTCCAAGGAATGTGACAGAGGTTCGTAGTTTTCATGGATTGGCAACTTTTTATAGGAAGTTCATCAGAATTTCAATAGCATTATTGCACCCATAACAGAGTGTACAAAAGGGAGGGAGTTTGTATGGACCAAGGCAACAACAGATAGTTTTGAATTGTTGAAGAAGAAAGTATCAGAAGCACCTGTTTTGGTATTGCATTTTAGCAAGGTCTTTGAGGTTGACTGTGATGCCTCACATGTTGGGATTGGAGTAGTGTGTTGAGTCAAGAAGGACGACCAAAGTGGCATTCTTTAGTAAAAAGCTAAATGAAGTCAGGAGGAAATATTCTACTTATGATGTGGAATTTTACGCTATTGTTCAAGCATTAAGGAACTGGAGACATTACTTGGTAGCAAAGGAATTTGTACTCTTCACTGACCATGAAGCCTTGAGGTATGTAAACACACAAAAGAAACTAAATAGTAGGCATGCAAAATGGGTTTCATTTTTGCAAGAATATACTTTTGTTTTAAAGCATAAGTCTGGTAAGCAGAATCAAGTTGTTGATGCCTTGAGTAGGCGTGTAGCCCTTTTGACAACAATGGAAAATAAAGTCCTAGGGTTTGAGGCAGTTAAGGAATTGTATGAAGGTGATCCTGATTTTGGTGATGTTGTCAGAAAGCTTAAGGAGCCTACAGTAGGTAGTGATTCTTTTGATTATTTGATACAGGATGGTTATTTGTTTAGGGGGAAACAATTGTGCATCCCTGCTGGTTCAATGAGAGAAAATATTATAAGAGAATTGCATAGTGGAGGGTTGGTTGGACACTTTGGTATAAGTAAGACAATTTCTCTTGTTGTAGAAAAGTATTATTGGCCAAAGATAAAGAGGGACATCAGTAGGGTTGTAGCAAGATGTAGAGTGTGTCAAATGGCTAAGGGTCATGCACAGAATACTGGGTTGTATATGCCATTGCCTATCCCTACAGGGCCATGGGTTGATCTGAGTATGGATTTTGTGTTAGGGCTTCCTAACACACAGCGAGGGAATGATTCTATCTTTGTTGTGGTTGATAGATTCTCTAAGATGGCACATTTTATTTCTTGTAAAAAAACTAATGATGCTTCCAGAATTGCAGATTTGTTTTTTTCAGAAGTGGTTAGATTGCATGGAATTCCAAAAACGATCACTTCAGATCGGGACACGAAGTTTTTGAGTCACTTTTGGAGGACTCTGTGGAAGAAATTGGGGACACAACTACAGTTCAGTAGTGCATATCACCCCAGATCGATGATGGGCGGAAGTAGTGAACAGAAGCTTGGGAAATCTCCTACGTTGTATAGTTGGAGAAAAGCCAAAACAATGGGACTTAGCTTTACCTCAAGCTGAGTTTGCATATAATAGCTCGATAAACAGGTCAACAGGGAGGTCTCCTTTCCAGATTGTATATGGTAGGAATCCGAAGGGGGTCCTTGATCTAATTGTTCTACCAGGTGAAGATGAAACTAGTGATGATGCAGAAGCATTTGCAGAACACATTCTACAGCTACAAGATGAAGTGAGGGAAAAGCTGAAAGTGAGTAATGCACAATATAAAACAGCTACAGATGCTAGTAGGAGAGTAAGTGTATTTGAAGAAGGAGATATGGTGATGGTTCATCTTAGAAAAGAGAGGTTTCCAAAGGGTACATATAATAAACTCAAGTATAAGAAGATTGGGCCATGTAGGATTCTGAAGAAAATGAGTGATAATGCCTACAAGGTGGAGCTACCTGAAAACTTTGCTATCTCACCAGTTTTTAATGTTTCTGATTTATATAAGTTTCCAGGTCATGATGAAAATGTTGCAGAGGAGGAAGAAATAAACTGGAAGCAACAGATGCCAAAGAAGAAAAAGGAAAGGGTAATGCGTGTCTTGGACCAAAAGACAATCACTACTAGACATGGGAGCTACAACAGATATTTGGTACAGTGGGAAGGTTTGCAGCAAGAAGAAAACACTTGGATTCCTGAGTGGGAGTTGAGGAAAATTGACAGTGCAAAATTAGATGAGTTCCACAAACAGAATTTGCAGGAGCTGAATTCTTTTCAACCAGGGGAGAATGATGCGGGAGCATAACTTGCAGAGGCCATAACTTTTGATCCGACCATTGGATCGTCCTGAAATTTTACAGGGTGGTAGATATACATTAGTACTATGCTGGGGTCAACTTTGCGTGTAAGGTTGTGCTCATTTTGGCACATTTTCGGGCTCGGATTCCGTCATCTAGTGGCCTAAAATTGGCTCCGAATGTTTTTTCCGCTTTTGACTAGGTCTTAGAACTTTAATAACTTTTGTTGTGCTTGTCAGAATAAGTCCAAATTTCACGTGAGCCCTAATTTATGAATGCATATTTGGCACACAAATTTTGGGGTCAATCCGAGTTGTTTTGCATTTTAGGGTTTTTGGCATTTTAGGGTTTTGGCATTTTAGGGTTTTAGAGTAGTCTTGAAATAAAAGGAGAATTGTAATGATGTAATAGATCAGTGTGAATTCCAGAATGAGAAGTAAGCTATTGTGAAACTCTTGGTTTTATTTACAAAGTTTTTTATGTGTGTTTTTGGAGGTATTTCAACCTCTTGCAGCTTGGATTCACATCAATTGGTATCAGAGCAAGATTTTGATCTTGCGGAAATAGTTAAGGTAACATATTACATTTTTATGTGTAGTTTTTACCTCTGTTTTATATAACCATGGCTAGACGCGGGAGGGGAGGTTATGCCCAGATGAATAGGCATATGCAGGAGCTACAGAGACAAATTGCTGAGCTCACGGGGGAAGTTACCCGCCTTAGAAGGAGACATGCAAATGGGGATGCAAACCCAGATAGTGATATTGAAGAAGAGACTCCATTAATGAATGAAGGAGGAGATGAAGAAGAAAATGAGAGAGACGAAGAAACCTTGAATGAGAGACCATTTGAGGAGAGATTGATCAAGGCCTTAGAGGGAAAGAATGACGACATCAAGATTAATGTTCCTGATTATGGTGGAGGGTTACGACCAGAGGAGTTGATTGACTGGTTAAATCGCATGGAAAAATTCTTTGAGTGGAAAACCCTTTCAGAGGAGAAGAAGGTTAAGTTTGCATGCACTAAGTTAGCCGGACATGCATTGATCTGGTGGGATCACCTACAAAATGAAAGACAAAGGAATGGAAAGGGCAAGATCCGAAACTGGAATAAAATGGTAAAGAAGCTGAAAGAAAAGTTTCTTCCTGTAGATTATGCTCAGACACTCTTTCGAAGGTTCCAAAACCTAAGGCAGAAGGATCTCAGCATTGAGGAGTATACTAATGAATTTTACAAGTTATCAATCAGGGTGGAACAGGGAGAGTCTGAAGAAAAAAAGGCTACACGGTACATAAATGGGTTGAGTTACACCATACAAGATGAGCTGAGTATGCTCCGGATCCATAGCCTAGATGATGCTTATCAACTTGCATTAAAGGCAGAGGAAAAGAACAAGAGGAGTAATTTTAGAAGAGGTGTGAAGAGAGGTCCATCATCATCTCCAATGAGGGGTAGGGGTAGATTTGAATCTACAAAAGGTGAATCCTCTAATACATAAGGGCATGAAGATTCTGGCCAAAGCCATGGTAACTACCAAAGAGGTAGGGGGTTTCAGAGGGGAAGAGGTTATAATGGAGGACGGGGCTGAATAGCCCCCAAAGGCAATATACATGTTACATATGTGGTGAAGAGGGGCACAGAGCTTTTGAGTGTCCGCACTATCCTACACAAGATAGATGGAAAGGAGAAAAACCACGAGTAAATTTGGTTGAGGCTGAAGAGGAAGAAGAAATGGAGGTTGCTGCAGACTTGGGTGAAACCCTCATGATAAGGAGGATGATGATTGTCCCAAGGAAGGAGAAAGAACATGATGTTGTTGGAGCTGATTCGTGGCTTCAAACAAATATATTTCGAACAAGATGCACCTCTGGAGGAAAGGTATGTAAAATTATTATTGATGGTGGTAGTTGTGAAAATATGGTTTCAACTATAATGGTTGATAAACTGAATCTAAAATGTGAGAAGCACCCATATCCCTATCGTATATCATGGTTCAAGAAAGGAAATGAAGTAACCATAGATAAAAGATGCCTTATAAAGTTTTCAATTGGGAATACCTACAGGATGAGGTGTGGTGTGATGTTATCCCAATGGATGCATGTCATATATTACTGGGTAGGCCTTGGCAATACGATAGAAAGGTTACACATGATGGAGGGAAAAATACATATACCTTTTGGAAGGATGGTGTAAAGGTGGTCTTATTACCCTTCAAGGAAGAAGAGAAGAATGAGGGCTTATTGGCTACAAAAGAGTTTGTTACAGAAATGGAAGAAGTTGGATGTTGTTATGCACTAATGTCAAAGAAGCTAGAGAAAGAAGGCTTTAATACACCTATTGCAGTAGAAAAGATACTAAAAGAATACAAAGATGTCATACCAGATGAGCTACCAGATGGGTTACCTCCAAAGCGAGATATTCAACACCATATTGATTTGATCCCAGGATCGGCCCTTCCAAACCAGGCAGCCTATCGGATGAGTCCGACACAGAGTGAAGAGTTGAATAGACAAGTGATAGATCTAATACATAAAGGGTTAGTGAGAGAAAGCATGAGTCCATGTGCAACTCTAGCATTATTGACTCCAAAAAAAGATGGAGACTGGAGAATGTGTGTAGACAGTAGAGCCATAAACAAGATCACAATTAAGTATCGGTTTCCAATTCCGCGATTGGATGATATGATGGATGTGCTAGCGGGAGCCCGATATTTTAGCAAGATTGACCTACGGAGTGGTTACTACCAGATCCGAATCCGTGAAGGGGACGAATGGAAAACTGCTTTTAAAACAAAAGATGGATTATACGAGTGGATGGTGATGCCATTTGGGCTATCTAATGCACCCAGTACATTCATGAGGTTGATGAACAGAGTACTCCGAGAATACAATGGTAAGTTTGTTGTTGTCTATTTTGATGATATTTTGATATTCAATAAGACAATGGGAAGAACACTTGTTACATCTGAAATTGGTG
This sequence comes from Taxus wallichiana var. yunnanensis, assembly GCA_018340775.1. Lineage (NCBI taxonomy): Eukaryota > Viridiplantae > Streptophyta > Pinopsida > Cupressales > Taxaceae > Taxus > Taxus wallichiana. The sequence continues at coordinate 652,969,489 of CM031238.1, read as the reverse complement.
CTAGACTTGTTACGTAAAGAGAGTCTATATGCAAACTTAAAGAAGTGTAGATTCCTTCAGAAGAGTCTTGTTTTTTTGGGATTTGTCATATCAGGGGGATGGAGTGAGGATGGATGAGGAAAAAGTAAAGGCAGTTTTGAATGGCCTATTCCAAGGAATGTGACAGAGGTTCGTAGTTTTCATGGATTGGCAACTTTTTATAGGAAGTTCATCAGGAATTTCAGTAGCATTGCTTGCACCCATAACAGAGTGTACAAAAGGGAGGGAGTTTGTATGGACCAAGGCAACAACAGATAGTTTTGAATTGTTGAAGAAGAAAGTATCAGAAGCACCTATTTTGGTATTGCCAGATTTTAGCAAGGTCTTTGAGGTTGACTGTGATGCCTCACATGTTGGGATTGGAGCTGTGTTGAGTCAAGAAGGACGACCAGTGGCATTCTTCAGTGAAAAGCTAAATGAAGTCAGGAGGAAATATTCTACTTATGATGTGGAATTTTACGCTATTGTTCAGGCATTAAGGAACTGGAGACATTACTTGGTAGCAAAGGAATTTGTACTCTTCACTGACCATGAAGCCTTGAGGTATGTAAACACACAGAAGAAACTAAATAGTAGGCATGCAAAATGGGTTTCATTTTTGCAAGAATATACTTTTGTTTTAAAGCATAAGTCTGGTAAGCAGAATCAAGTTGCTGATGCCTTGAGTAGGCGTGTAGCCCTTTTGACAACAATGGAAAATAAAGTCCTAGGGTTTGAGGTAGTTAAGGAATTGTATGAAGGTGATCCTGATTTTGGTGATGTTGTCAGAAAGCTTAAGGAGCCTACAGTAGGTAGTGATTCTTTTGATTATTTGATACAGGATGGTTATTTGTTTAGGGGGAAACAATTGTGCATCCCTACTGGTTCAATGAGAGAAAATATTATAAGAGAATTGCATAGTGGAGGGTTGGCTGGACACTTTGGTATAAGTAAGACAATTTCTCTTGTCAGTAGAAAAGTATTATTGGCCAAAGGTAAAGAGGGACATCAGTAGGGTTGTAGCAAGATGTAGAGTGTGTCAAATGGCTAAGGGTCATGCACATAATACTGGGTTAGTATATGCCATTGCCTATCCCTACAAGGCCATGGGTTGATCTGAGTATGGATTTTGTGTTAGGGCTTCCTAACACACAGCGAGGGAATGATTCTATCTTTTTCGTGGTTGATAGATTCTCTAAGATGGCACATTTTATTTCTTGTAAAAAAACTAATGATGCTTCCAGAATTGCAGATTTGTTTTTTTCAGAAGTGGTTAGATTGCATGGAATTCCAAAACGATCACTTCAGATCGGGACACGAAGTTTTTGAGTCACTTTTGGAGGACTCTGTGGAAGAAATTGGGGACACAACTACAGTTCAGTAGTGCATATCACCCCCAGACTGATGGGCAGACTGAAGTAGTGAACAGAAGCTTGGGAAATCTCCTACGTTGTATAGTTGGAGAAAAGCCAAAACAATGGGACTTAGCTTTACCTCAAGCTGAGTTTGCATATAATAGCTCGATAAACAGGTCAACAGGGAGGTCTCCTTTCCAGATTGTATATGGTAGGAATCCGAAGGGGGTCCTTGATCTAATTGTTCTACCAGGTGAAGATGAAACTAGTGATGATGCAGAAGCATTTGCAGAACACATTCTACAGCTACAAGATGAAGTGAGGGAAAAGCCGAAAGTGAGTAATGCACAATATAAAACAATTTTAGAGATGCTAGTAGGAGAGTAAGTGTATTTGAAGAAGGAGATATGGTGATGGTTCATCTTAGAAAAGAGAGGTTTCCAAAGGGGACATATAATAAACTCAAGTATAAGAAGATTGGGCCATGTAGGATTCTGAAGAAAATGAGTGATAATGCCTACAAGGTGGAGCTACCTGAAAACTTTGCTATCTCACCAGTTTTTAATGTTTCTGACTTATATAAGTTTCCAGGTCATGATGAAAATGTTGCAGAGGAGGAAGAAATAAACTAGAAGCAACAGATGTCGAAGAAGAAAAAGGAAAGGGTAATGCGTGTCTTGGACCAAAAGACAATCACTACTAGACATGGGAGCTACAACAGATATTTGGTACAGTGGGAAGGTTTGCAAGCAAGAAGAAAACACTTGGATTCCTGAGTGGGAGTTGAGGAAAATTGACAATGCAAAATTAGATGAGTTCCATCAACAAAATTCGCAGGAGCTGAATTCTTTTCAACCAGGGAGAATGATGCGGGAGCATAACTTGCAGAGGCCATAACTTTTGATCCGACCGTTGGATCATCCTGAAATTTTACAGGGTGGTAGATATACATTAGTACTATGCTAGGATCAACTTTATGTGTAAGGTTGTGCTCATTTTGGCACGTTTTCGGGCTCGGATTCCGTCATCTAGTGGCCTAAAATTGGCTCTGAATGTTTTTTCCGCTTTTGACTAGGTCTTAGAACTTTAATAACTTTTGTTGTGCTTATCAGAATAAGTCCAAATTTCGTGTGAGCCCTAATTTATGAATGCATATTTGCACGCAAATTTTGGGGTCAATCCGAGTTGTTTTGCATTTTAGGGTTTTTGGCATTTTAGGGTTTTTGGCATTTTAGGGTTTTAGAGTAGTCTTGAAATAAAAGGAGAATTGTAATGATGTAATAGATGTGAATTCTAGAATGAGAAGTAAGCTATTGTGAAACTCCCATCAAGGAATAACCAAAATTTTATTTTTGTGAGATTTTATTGCAAATGTAGAAGCATAAATGTTATGTCATGTGAAACTTGTAGAGAAATGACTAAAAGAGATGGGGTCTCATATTCTATAGTTGTACCATATGAACAAAATGACATTATTGACAAGGATTTAAATATTTTTAAAGAAATGTGATCTCATGACCGTGACGATTGATGCACAAAATGGGATGATAAAAAATACCTTGAATTTTTTTAAACAAATTCAATTGGAAGGTGTAAATTCAATCATCATAACCTTTTCCAGTTCCCTCCCAACATCTGTCAAATTGGGAACTCTAGAAAATGATTTAGCCATCCATCAAATTATTATTGAAATCATTATTTTAGATGTTGTAGATGCAAGTTCTCTAGTAGAAACATATGCAAAATGTGGAAGAATATAGATAACACAAAAAATCTAATTAATAAAATTCCTCAAGATCCAAGGAAGATAAAAATAATATATACTCTCAACAAGACTTCATAAATCTTTATTTTGTGAAGACAAGAATGACATTGTTTATTATTAATGATCCTAAAAACATTCTTGAGATCAGAATCAAATTAAATAAGATTATATTAACCTAATCATAATCTAGATCAAGAAGTGTGTGTGTTTTAAAGTGTTAATCATTTTGCACCAATAAAAGTGTGCCTATGAGAATTCCACAAACACCAATGAATGAATGAGCGAACAATTTTAATAATGTCCATGAGAACGAGCAATCTATAGGACCCAAAGTTACAACCTGGAGTGTGCAAAGCCACCCTAAGAGATTCTTTAACACTTTTTCACAGAATCTATTTCCTTTTGTATGTTTCTCTCGTGGCATGGATCTTGACCTAAAGGTTCGTTGTGTTGACAAGTCTTTCTTCCTCAAACAAGTATGTTAGATTGTTTACTTTCAAATTGACGTCATACGTAATAAAAATGTCATTATATATTATTAGTTCCATGATGTAGTATCATTTTGTTTCCATTACCCATTTATTGAAAAACACGCACATTCTCTCTTCCCACTTTTCTTTAGGAGACGTCCATTTGTCAATTTCTTTCCTAAGACGGTGTGAACTAGTTCTTAACTAAGATATCAAAAATTTTGCCTTCCATTTGATTTTTTCCCTAAGTATGTGTTATGGAGAAATCACATCACCCCTAATTACTCGCAAGTGAATGGTTGAGGCAGTCAATGTTATTCGTCAAACATGGAGTTATCCCAAAGTGTGGGACTTTGCGATCGGGATAACCCTCCGAAGAAGGCCGCTTCCTATCCTATCCTAGTGCCAACTACTCCAAAGTGTAGAGAGTTGCAAATCTAGCCCTAATCTAATATTTCCAAGGAGACAAAGATAGAGAAAATGCATGAAAATAAAAACTTGCTCTAAGGGAAGGTGATGCACCAAGAAGGAGTGTTAGACAACCTGCACAATAAACATAACACAACTAGAATCTTGCCATGAAAAAACAACAGTGCACAATAATTTGCATGTGATGAAATACTAGAAGAGCTACAATAAAACACAAAAGGGTGTTTAGAACATCCATGAATTTGTTTATATTGCTCCCAAAATTGATACAATACACCACACTTAAGCTCAAAGGCACATATTTTGCATTATAATGTCCAGTAGGGAGGTTTGGAATCTCCACAAAATCTCTTACAGACAAGAAGAAGAAGGGAGGGGCATATACAAGGTGTCTAACCTTTTGAAATGAGCCCCTCCTTACAATATATAGGAAGAATGAGAGAAGGGAGAGAGAATGAATTTGAAATCTTTCTTCAACCACCCAAAATGCATTAAAATCACTCCGCAACAATGATGGGTACCACTGCAAAACCCATACCTCCATGTACTTTTCCTTGTTGGGGAAGAAAGGAAGCCCATACCTTCATCATTTGGGTAGGTGAGAAATCGAACATTCCTCTAAAATGGCAAACTGTATTTCCTCATTTTGAAATACTTAGTCTTACTAAAATTAAGAAAACTAGTCTCTGTTGTGTAGAGGATACTAAGAGATTTCTAAAAATTCCTATTTTGTGCAAATCCAAGCTCTCAGTCAAACGTTATGGCCATTTGAAGATGAGGGTGCCATTATGTAATAAATGCGGGTGGTTGATCTTCTGTTTCGGACTCTGACCATGCATCGCACCCTCCGAAATCTAAAATTTCAAACTTTTAGGATTCATAGCTTTGGGCATTTCCACTTTGGAGGTCATTGTACTATTAATCTTGGGGTTAGCTCGAGAGATCCGAAATGTCGAACTTCAAGTTCGAAATTTAAACTTCAAGTTTGGACTCTAAAATCATGTCATGGCATTGTTCATCACTGAGCCAAATGTTTGAAATTCAAACCCCGAAGTCTAAATTTTGGACTTCGGGTTTCAAACCTTTGTATTTTTGGGGGTTCAGTGTTTCGGGGTTTGGGTTTGTGTGTTGTTCATCCACCCGCACATGAAGCCTCCAAAATCTCAAGTCCAAATTTCAAACTTTGGGTTTCAAACTTCTTTTTTCCTCCCCGCATGGCACTATTCATTACTCAACCTTGCGGCCAAATTTGAACTCTCAAATGTCTGAAGTCCAAATTTTGGACTTCGAATTTGATGTCCTTCGGGCCTTTTGAGTCTGGTCAATTCAAATTTTTCCTGCCGAATCCGAATGCTTCCACTTCACTTCAACTCGCTCGAATCGAGCTAGAAATGTGATCTCCCATGGCCGAATCGATCCTACTATTTTATCTGTGTGAGTCCAATTTTGCCTAAGGGGAAAAATTGGATAACAATATGCCTTTTACCTGTGGTCACAAGTTGGATTTGATTCTTTGGTGTAGTATTCTTTCTTCTACATAAGATTTTGTATCCACACGCCTATCCTAAATTTTTCGCTCATATAAAATTTTTATTTCCTCATTAGTATTTAGAAACTCTTGCATGTGAATATTCCATTTGCTCATCTATTTGATGTTTTGTTTCATCCATATGTTCTTCCTCCTACTTATACTTACTTCTATAACCATTTTAGGTCACCTATGAACATCCACACTTTATAACTTCTTCAAATAAGTTAACAACTGAGTTATCATTGATGCCTCGATGGGGAAGGTTCTGATTTATCTAATAGAATATCATATGGAACTAACATTTTTAATTTTGAAACTAATTGTGATTAACTACTTTTGGATTCTCTTTATTTATCACCACTTAATATCAAACACATTGTTGCCCCAAACTTCACAACCATAAAAACCACTAGTGTGAAAAACAATGCAAATAAGGTTTTTGGGTTTCCAGTCCCACAATTCCACATTTTTGCACCTATTTTGTAATGAATATAATGCCTTTTACCCTCCTTTAATTCTTTTTACTCTCCATGTTTTCCTAAATGATCTTGTTGTGAAAATGCAACCCAATATATTTGTATTCTTCCACCACTTCCAAGAAATTTTATTCAAAAATAAAGCTAATATGCTTTTTATTTCTTCATAGAGTAAATGTCATGACTTTGGTTTTGTTGATGTTTACTTGCATTCCAACCCCTTGATAGAATATCTTAAGGGCGCTCAAGTTCTCTCTCAAACTATGTGTTGTTTTTGTAATTAAGACGACGTTTTTGCATAAAAAAGTGATTTTATTACGTAGTTGGCTAAGTGGATGGCTCCACCGTCTATTTTGTTTATCCAATTCTCTATATTATCAATGTAAATCCCAAACAAAGTGGGTGTAAATGGGCACCCTTATTTAACATCAATGTCACTCTCAAAAGTTTCAGACATTCCCTCCCCTATTTTGATCTTGGCCCTAACTTTCTCGTAGACTTTTGAACAATCAATCTATAATCATATGGAACTCCAAGTTCCTCCATTATGATCCAAATTTTATTCCTAGGTGTCGTGTCAAACACTTTTTAAAAGAAAATAAAACAACAACAAAAATTCTTCTCCTTGGTTGTCACATAATTTTTCAATCAAGTGTCTAAGAGTGATGCAATGGCCGATTGTAGAGTGCTTTGGCGTGAAACCTACTTGTTTGTTTTCTCTTTTTCCCTTTTTTCACCCAATTGCTAATTCTATGATTTATCATGCTCCCAACTAGTTTTCCAAGAAGAGGGTTTAC
>CM031238.1:652212628-652362548 GCA_018340775.1 Taxus wallichiana var. yunnanensis | reverse complement strand
AGTTACGTATTGCTGAACTGAATTTGCAATATGGGACAATTAAGGCTTCATGGGACAAGTTAAACTTATCCCCACACCCATAAATTACTATACCAACCCACCTATGGGTTGTTGAGTCAAAAATTAGACCCCATTAGGTGTTTAAAGGAGAAACTTGGTGAAATATTTACTTGATTTTCTTTTCAAGTAATTAATTTTGTCCGTAGGGGTGTGGGTACTGGCGGGTGTGCGAAGTATCTGTCATTCTCCTCACCCACCAATTTATGCATCAGGTTGAGGCTTGATTTAGTGGGAGCTTTAGGATGAGCGACAGATCCTCATCGGCTCCACCTCATCCTCCTCTTCCCTTTCTATTTATCGGGAGTTCTTTTTCTTGTTTGGGGTTACTTCATTATTTTTTTCTGTATTTTCGAGAGTTAGATGATTTTTTTGACACTTGTAGATTTTGGAGCTTATGGATGCTTGCTTGGTTTTAAGGAGCTTGATACTCACTGAATAAGCCCTACTATGAGGTAGAGATTAACCTTTACGTTATGTTTTAATTTTGTGTTTATATGTTTGTGCTAAGTATCGTTTCTGAATGCTTATCAGCGTGTAGATTTCCTAAGCTGGAGGAGGAGGAGACTATAGAGATTTCATGTGAAGGCATAAGAGCTTAACTATTTTGTTTGAGAGAGTTTGGGCTGGTGCCCCACGTCAGACAAGGAACAGCATTTCTTCATTATTTTATGAGGAGGCATAAGAGACGAGGGAGGCATAAGAGGCATGGGATAAGGGTATTTATGAGGCATAAGACTATATAGAGGATTTGTGATATGAGGCTTGTGGGCACCATTCTATACAGGAGGTATATATGGCCTCCCCATAGGTCTCGGGCTTCGCTTTCATTCTAAGATTTTTTATTATTACGTTCTTCTTCGTGGTTGTTGTCGACATCGTATAGTTGAAATTGTTTAAACAATTGCTGTGTTGTGAAGTCATTATTTCCATCTGGCTGAATCATCTCTCATTGTAATGGTCAGCTTAGCCAATGAAGAGGATGGATTCTCCTCCACGACACTCACAAGTGAGAGTAAGTTATATGGCCTCATTATACAGGGAATCAAATAATGATGTTGGAGCCCTCTTTATTTTTTTTTAGGAGCTTGGAATTTCCTGGCTGAGTCTCAATAAATCCTCTCGGAGAGAAGCCTTTTTTTTTTCCCACCAAAGTGGAAGATTGTACGTCCTTTTTTCATGTTTAAAAGAAATGTCGAAATAAGTTGTTTTAATATTTGTAGTTCATTGTAGAATTGTAAAGAAATAAATTTCTTCTGTTATAAATGTAATAGTAAAGAGAAAGAATCAAAATGAAAATCTATAAAAGAGAGTTTATTTAAATTGTATGTGAAAATAAAAAGAGGAAAGTACTTACTGTGGAATTATTATTGTATAGAGAAAACAAATATTTGTATTTGGAGTTAGTTTTGAGAAATATAAAGAAAGTAATTCTTTTATTTAGAAATCTTGTTTATATTGTAGAAAAAATATTTAAAGTGAAATGACATGTTTCTGCTTAATTAAAAGGAAAGTTATCGTAGGCATTTTTAATCTGCAATTTGTATTTAATAAAGAGAAAACAAATTAATGTATTTTTCATTAGACATGCCGATAACAATGTTGTATAGATAAATTTCTTTTAACTCTTTGATATTAAAAAATAACTAGTCGAACAAGATCGGACAGACCTTGTAGTTGTATTACTACTTTGAGTGGAAAATGCTTAAATGAATAAATTTTATCTAAGAAAGAATAACAGATAAATATCAAATAGAACTTTGCTCCAAAAATTGTCTAATGCAATTTAGTACCTTTAAGTAAGTTTTAGCTTTTGAGAAAACCTCGATTAAGGGTTTTATTAAGAAATAGACCGTCACCCCATGAAACGACGGTCCCACAACCAACTCGTGCTATGGAGGTCTCAAATTCATAAGTCGCAAGAGGGGCAGCTGGTCCATGGTATGTATTCAATGTGTGTGTTTAAACAAAAGAGTGTAGCTACATAGTAAAGGTCATGGAGGAAGGAGGACATTTATAAATGTCCATCAACAAGTATAATCAACAATGTATTAAACTAACTAATGCTAACATTCCCCCTTATTACATTGTTCGTCTGCATAAACATACATTTCCGATATTGATGTCCCCCTAATAAGAACACCACAAAGAGGGTCTTCACATGAGCATGTGCCTACATGGTCTCAATACACATGGTTTTTCTAAGGTTGACCATAAACCTAGAGGGACAGGAGCACTTTCCAACTGTTCACCTTGGTGGTTTTACAGGATTACCATGAACCAAGAGGATGATACCTCGGTGGTTTTATAGGTTTACCATGAACCAAGAGGATTTTACCTCGGTGGTTTTACAGGTTTACCACGAACCTAGTGTGAGTACCATGCGCTACTTTCAGTGATTTTCTACTCCCCATGACACTCTTCAGTTTGGAGGTCCCAAACAGGAAACTATGCACCATCTACACTTTATTGAACAACCAAACAACATAGGAAAACAACAAACAATACTGACAAATATTCCACATTCACTTCTAAGAATCATAGCAATCATGTTCTTAGTTGTAGCCACTGATGTCGATTTTCGTTTAGCCAATCTTCAATAGCAAAGGAAATAAATCACTACCACTAGATGTTTCCCTTGACTAATTTGTTTTCACCCATAATGTGAAATATGAATACTGAGAAAGAAACTGCATCAAGAAACATGCTATCGACTAGATCTCGCCACTTAGACCTTATTGCACATGGTTCATGTTGCAAGTGAACATATTCACAAGCAAACCATCTTCTTTTTGAAGCACTGAAACTCGAGGATCAATTCAAAATGAAGAACCATTGGCAAACAACTATGCTCCAGAGTAATCCATTTTCAACATCCGATCACAAAACAACAGAACACGGAACAAAATAGAAACTAAAATAAACACAAACCAAAAATTGAGGAATTTGGTCCTCAATACCTTATTCGCCACAATATCTCTGTCGGTGGCCTCATCGCTTGCGACTTGTAAGAGGTCATTGGATTTCCTCCAGCCTCCATTGTCCACTCCTGTCCTCCTTCATGTGTTGCTACTTACAACACTAGAGATGATGGGAAGACAATCTCATCAATAACTTCCTCACTCTCGTCAGAGTCTGGTGGATCTTCTATGTGAGAAAATTTAAGGCCAAATTGGGGCATCTTCTTAGAATAGGCAACTACCAATGTTGCATATATGATTTGTGCAACAATTTCCTTGTTACATACAATAAGTATATATTTTCTCGTGTCAATAGGATATGAAGGAATACCAATACTAATTGCACAATATGTGAAATTTATGGTTAAGGCTGACAAGGATATTGAATGCTCTCTTTTCTCCTTTCTTTGCAGGATTAGCATCTTTGGTTGGCCTCTTTTGGCATTCATCTCTATTGAAACCGAGTTTTCTCAGCATGTGAACAAATCACTCCACATTTTCAAGGGTTTCACGCCTCTCTCAATATATATGTAGTTTAGGGAAAAACAATGGCTATACTAATAACTTCCTTTAACTGATAATGGAGCAATGTAGAATCCTACTTGCCTTGAATTAACAAATGTCTATAGAATGCACAAATGTCTGCAAAATCCTCCAAGTGTCGTTAGGACTGCAACACATCCCTGCCATGCTCCTGCCGCCTCACGTTGCTCTAATCCAGAAATGCGTCATCTGCACTAATGCATCAAGCGATGGCACCTTTGATCTTTGGCACTGCAAACAAAACCCCTTCACGTCTGCTCCTCCAAAAATGTCTCACCAAAACCGTTTCAGACTAACTGCAACAAGGTATATAAAAAAAACGTCTTCTCCTTTTATCTCCAAAGATTGACAACAAAACGTCTTCTTCTTTTATCTCCAACAATTATACGTCAACCTTCTTGTGTCAATAACCAACTATCTTTATGCACATATCCACACCGGGGACACCCACATGTCTGTAATACTTTATAATCAGCTTGTCTTAAAAATAAATGATGCACATCCAAAGTGGAATTCTAAAGTATTGATGGGAAACTCATTTCGTTGATGGGCCTTAGGTTGTGCCACATTGATCAATCCACACATTTGAGGTTAAAGGCACCATTTACATACACTACCCGTACTATGACACACCTTGGACGGATCCCCTTATAACTACATGGGCTTTCACTCCACATGGGATAGCTACTAGATCCGTGGATGCTCCTAACCTCGGTTCCATGATGTTGTTGTGTCTAATGGATCCCATTTCCACTAGGCTATGGAAGATATGAGCACTCTAATACCAATGATGAACAAGAGATAAATTTGAAGACCTAATTATAGTCAATGTGTATTCAATGTGTGTGTTTGTAAAACAAAAAGAGCAGAGCCATATAAAGGTCATAGGAGGAAGGAGGACAGTTATAACTGTATCCATCAACAAGTATAATCAACAATGTATTAAAACTAACTAATGCTAACAAGATACACGCATGTACAAAACTTTTTAATCAAGGTTTATGTAAAAAATTAGGTTGTAAAATTTAGCTAAGCGGAAACTACCAAAGTCATGTAAAACAATGTGTGATCATTCATGGATTTTAGAAATAAAATATACAAATGGTGGATCTAAAATATTTGTTCTCATTTTATTCATGGGGGTAGGTTTCGTTTTTAAATTTTAAAACCCAAATACAAAATGATTGAAATAAAAGCCAGATTAGGACAAAAGGAATAATCCTCCAGAATTTTGCCTTGGAATGGAAATTATAACAACAATAAAACTACTTGACTAAACTAATCTAAACTAGGTCTCCTTATAGTAATCATCTAGCAGTTCTTCCTCCTTTCATCCCATATTTTTCTCTTCTAACCTAACTGATTTTTTACAAACAAATACATACCAAATGAGGGAAATGAACAAAGGAAAGACTTTAATAAAAACTCATAAGGAAATTTAGGGCTTAGATGGGAACCATGGGATATAGAGTACAAGATTGATTTTATCTATAAAGGGTGGAGGTTTCACCTACTTTTTTGTTTAGTAGAAATGTCAATTTAAATGTGCAAAATTAAATCTTTAAGGGTATGTGATCTATTGGAGAATGGGGCCATTTGAATGCTTTAAAGTACTAAACCTTTTTATTAGTTCTATAGCAAGCCTTTAGGAGTCAACGGAAAAGGACTCTAAGTTAATAAGATAATGAATTTAATTAAATTAATATAATGTTAACTCTTTATTTCCAAGCCAAGACAAGAATGTAGTAAATTTCAAATCTAGTCATGTCGAAGGTTCTTTTGAGATCATTCTTTACAATATCAACCCGATCTTCAACTACCAAGTGATCACAAGATCATCTACATAAACAAACTGCGTAATGATAATTTCTTTCGCTACCTTCTTTATATACAAATTTGAATCTAAGGGACTACGAGTGAACCCATGCCAGCAAAAGGTGATCATTTGATCTTGATATACCATGCCCTGGAGTTGTTTTCAGTCCGTAAAGAGATTTGATGAGACGACATACCTTTTAGGCTGATTTTCATCAACAAATCCTTCAAAGTTGGGTCATGTATACTTCTTCTTTCAGGTATCACCATTTAGGAAAGCACTTTCGATGTCCATCTCGCAAGTCTCCATCCTTTCTATGCCGCAAGTGCGCAAACTACTCGATGGTCTTCATCTTCGCAGTGTAAAGGTTTCTTCATAGTCGATGCCTTCTTTCCGAGCATATCCTTTTCGCTACAAGTCATGCTTTATGTTTGTCGATGGATCCATCTTACGCTTTTATATTTTGTCTTGAAGACCCCATTTGCCGCATGCCTATGGGTTTCTTTTCCGTAGGTAGATCGACAAGTTCCTATGTCTCGATTTTTTCATGAGTGAGTCATATTCTCGTATTCCATGGCTTCCTTCCACTGAGTTTGACTCGAGTGCTTCACGAACATTATCCGGCTCTGAGCTATTCATCGTGAACTCATGAGTGCAAAGTTTACCTCATTTTTGTTTGACTCTTGTTTTGACTCCGGATGATGTATCTGGGAGTTATTTGGTAAATTGAGTCTCGATAGTGCTTTGCACTCCACTTCAGACGAGAACTTGACCGCTTTTGAGAAGAATCAGGTATGCCGTTTGTCGTGAGGATTGATGTGGAGTCACATTTCGCAGCTTCAAGGTCAACAAATAGCTCTCCGCAGCATTTCTTTTCTCTCTCGAGTAGTCTCCTCCAACTCATCATCCGATTCAGAGACTAATCGGTGAGATGTGTAATTGAAGTGAATCTTCTATTGATACCATTGAGTCAAAGGATGACTCATCACAAACCACATCCCGACTTCTCATATATTTTTTGTCTCAGATCCATGAGACGATATGCCTTCGAGGTAGTACTATCAAGAGCCAAGAAGGATACATGGGAGTGAGTTTTGGCTCTACCTTCTTTCTTCGAGTCGGGACATGCATGTATGTCAGGCAACCAAATACTGCAAATGAGAAATTGATGGCTTTTTTACCACTCCATACCTCTTCTCAAGCGCCTTGTTCAAAGTAGAATCTTTGGTGCGCTTGTTGAGAAGATATACAGCCTGCTTGTACTGCTTCAGCCCAATAGCGTTTCTCTAGCTTTGTTAGCTGATAGTATTTAACTGAGCCATCTCCATCACTGCAGGATTGCGACGCCAACAATGCCATTTTTCAGCTTGGGCGTGTAGAGCAATAAAGTGCCGTTAATGCCATGATGGTTCAGGAAGGCCAAGAACTTCTTTTTGATGTGAATTCCCTCGATCTCGAAGTGGAGTAGAAGAAGTGGTTGTCTAGACTCTTTGACAACACGATGATAGAAGTTCTGGAAAGTGTCAAGAGCCTCACTTTTTTTCTTTAGGAAATATACCCACATCTCAGAGCGAGAGAGTGGTCATCCACGAACAACTGGAAGTACTTTGTATCTCTAAAAATTCGCAGGCAGCAATGGGCCATTCAGATCGGTATGAACTACCTCCGATACTTCTTGGCATGGAAGGTGCTCTTTTTGCCAAATGGATTCTCTATGTTGTTTTCTGTTAAGACAAACTAGGGAAAATAGGCAAGGAACTGGGACAATTTGGGTAGTCCACTTTGACCATTGCTTTTGAACTCATCCGTGTAATGAATCGATCGACAAGTGTCCATATCTATAATGCCATAGGGTAGTTGATTCTTTGCTTGAAGCGATAAAGCTATCTGCGCAGAAGATGAAGTCAAAGATCTAAAGCAAATAACTTATCTTTTACAAAGGCTTTAGTAAGAACTACACTCGGTTTCGGGAGATTAAGCATGATTTAATGCCATTTTGAACAAGAAATTCAACCTTAAGGTGATGATTCAAGAGTGAGTAATCGAACAAGAGGTTGCTAGTCAAGCTGTGAACATATAGTACCTTTGTAAGTGTACATTTTTGTGGTCCCGTGAGGAATGGTCACATTCCCTATTCCTTCGCAATGTACTCTTTATCATCCGCTATCCGAACTCGATCTCCAGCTTGGTTCTTCGTAGTGAATCAAACAGCTTTTCACACCGACATATGCTCCTTTTGCTTGCACCAGAGTCTATCAACATGCACTCTTCGTAATGAGAAGTTTGAGAGACGAGTACAAGATTCTTACTACAATGGGCTCCTTCATGTCTCCTCATCGATTCATCATCCTCTTGTTGGGCTGCAAGATGTCCTTTTTGCTTTTCCAAATGGGGACGCCATTTAGACTTTTTGAAAATCTTCGCGCCTTGATGTGCTTTGTATGGCTTCAAGACCCTTCTTTTCAAGTATTCTGACTCAGGTTAACAAATGATCAATGTCATGAGTATCGGGTTCTACAAATGTGACACCATCTCTTTGAATTTTGATCTTTCGTTGTTCGCTTTGATCACACGGCTGATTTGGCTTCTCTCGGGGACCTTTCCCATTCTTTCGCCACGATGGTAGGTTTTTTTTGAGAACAAGGCTTTATCTCGAGACTCCTCACGCGATGAAGTGATGGCCTCTTCTCACGCAGATAAGAAATTCACAAGCTCTTCAATGTCACTATTTGTTTAGACACATTCAATGTGTAACAAACACTAAATTGAGAAGGAGTGCTCTCAAGGTGATTGGGACAGAAGTTTATCATCTACCATTTCACCGAGCCAATAACTCCGATCTCAACTCAGCCACGCTGACGCAAGAATTCCTCCACTTTTCGGGCTGCACCCCATAGAGAGGGTGTGCAGCTTCGATCAAGATGAAGAATCTTTGTCTCGATTTTGGCTTATAAATGGTTGCCAACTTGTCCAAGCCTCTCTTGGGTTTCTCCTGCATTCGAACATGCGGTCGCACGCATCATCACCGACATATCGAGCATTACGCATCAAGGCTTTAAAGACTAGCCATCTCATATTTTATTAGTTCATCGGGGGTTTGTGGGAGCGAGGCACATAGATCCTGTGACAATTCCCCATAATCCTTCAAACTCAAGGATTGTCTTCATTTTTGTCTTCCAAAGCCACAAAATTAGGCCCTTTGAGCAATCGAGCGTCGAATCCGTAATGTGTAACTTTGAGTACATCATAATAAAAAAATATTTATTTATTTCAAAGTTATTACACTTGACTCACTGCTTTGAGAATGATCAAGCTCGTAGATGCTCGCGATATTTCGCAGCTTTGTGGCCGTGAGACGGCGGACGCTTATGCAGGGCGTTCTTCTTCATCACACTGCGTCAGTATCCGGCTTCTAATTCTTCCCCATACTCGCTTTGCTTGCATGATGTCGACGCTACAAAAAGAAAGTATTCAAGAAGTCCTTCTCGAACAAGTTTGTCTAATGCAAGATTTAATATTTTAAGCTTGTTCAGCAATAAGTGCAAAGTAGAACCTTGATAGAGTTTCAGGAGCTTCTTCCATGGTGTTCTCATTGGTGAGTTGATATTGTGGGGCTTTTCAGCGTGGCATGACCGTGTTATCGACGCTTTTCAATCGAACTTGTCTACACTCAACATTTGTCAGTAGTTTATGTACCGTGTAGACTCAAAGTTACCTCAAATTCCACATTGTTTCAGATTCCTCCATGCAAGACAGTTGAGGGTAACTTTCTCCACGACTGGCGCTTCAATGACATGTCAGATAGAAACTCATTGAATCTTTTAAGAATTGCAATCTGATTCAATTTGGGTCTTGATCAATCACGTTAAGAACGTTGATTACTTTATATTTGCATGCTTTCTAGTCACGAGAAACTGTTAGTTTAATTAAGCCTTATACCAAGGCTTACTCCACGCTAGTCTGAGGAAACTTCTCCAAATCCAATGGAACAAGCATTCAATGCATTATGTGAATTCTACGCTAAGCATATGGTTTGCACCTTCTTCGATGTTATTAATCTTTGTTCATATTCAACGATCTCCAAATTTGAAAGTTTAGCTTTCGTAATGCTTTTAACATTAGTCTGTACAAGCCTAGAAATCGCCTTTCTCTTAACATTTTCCTCATGACTCCATAGAAATCGCATTGTGTACAAACTTCAATGCCTAGCCACGTTAATGTGGATCCAGCGAGGTAACATTTCTTCATGAGTACGGTTCCTTCTCCACTGAGTCCAGATACTTCCCTGGCGCTTTAAACATACATCTGAATGGAAAAAGATAGCAAATACAAATTCCGGCTCTAATCCTTCTTCTCACATTATGGAAATAAGAAACAAGATGATTCATTTTTAATAAAACAAGAAAACGTTATAGACCAAGGAGCAGAAGTAATCAAATACTTTTTTTTTATTTCATGAAGCCAGTAAAGATTTAAGCGAGAAGTTTTTTCATCTATGTATTTCCCTTAGGTTCCATAAGAATTGATGGAAGATAACAAATAGGCTTCTAAAGCAGGACAAGACTTGCTTTCCTTTCTATCTCCCATTTGAAATCGTAAATGGGTTTTTCTCAATGTAGTCCTCAAGAACATCCAAATGAAGAAATATCTAAAGTGATGTGTATAACCCTGGAGCTGCAATAAGAATCCCGAGATAATTATTTGGGATGGGTATTGGTTAATAAGAAAGCTATAGAGAATATAATGTAGAAATAGACGTAAGAATCCTTTACATTATTTAAGAAACAGATCTGCAAATCTTTCTTCAGATTTATATAGATGCACGAAACCTGTGATAACTCTCCTTACTCTTGTTGGGGAAGATGCATTATAGCTACCTTCGCAGATAATAATGTGATTTAACAAGATAAGAATATTACTTTGCTTGCCAGTACAGTGACACGAATTTCTAGCTTTTACTCAGCTATGATTAACTCATCAACTTAACTATTTTCAAACAAATTCCAAGCTTGAGTATTGAATTGTGAGTCACTGCGTAAGTCTTGAGATGCCAAATATCTCTAATGTGATTCTAAATCAAAAAGATGAATTTAGATCGTAAAGTCAACCTTTTAATAAATCATTTCAATTTTCCAAAAAATTACCAATATGTTATACACATTAGTTCATAAACTTCATAGAGGTTTAACTTTCCAGTAGACAAAAATGAAATCTGCACTTAGACCTTGATGCCTCAAAGATCAAGAAAATGAGATGCAATAAATAAGGAGAGATATGTAACTTGTTTCATGTTTTTATATCAGCTTATTAACCTGGGTAGCGCTGGGAGAAGTTACAATCCTCACTATGAGCTCACCTACCCTAACTCGGTTTATGTCCAAAATGTAAGAATCAAGTTTCCATTATTGTATTTTTGCCTCAATCACTACAAAGGAATAAATCAGCTCGCACAAATATTAAAAACTCATTACATGGAAACCTAGCAGTATACGCAATAGATATAATCTCCATTCTAATTTGAATAAAATTGATCAAGTTACAACATAGTTTCAGAAATTCAAAAAGAAAAATCCAAGATTTCTCCATTATGCTTGTCTTATCATAGAACTTCACACCTCATCTTGTATTCTTACAAATCTTTCAAAACATGGATTACCTACAAACAGGTTAGGTTAAAATAAGCAAGGCATACTTCTTACCCAACCTCAAATTATCTAATAGGGATAAGAATCCATCCATTTATAGATAGCCCCAAAAAGGAATGGTATGGGATATGATATTAGCAAACATATTGCTCAATATTGTGTGGACAATGAGTGGCTCCACAGATATACATATAATCAAAACATTGCAACACATCTCAAATGGATATACTCAACAAATTATATTAAAACTTTCTCAACAGGGACACATAGAAGTTATGATATCAAACCTAAGGAGCAATGGATATGGGAACCATTTAAATTGTCTTTTTACCTCCCAAGTGAAGTAGGATTTTATACCCAAACCTCCATGTACACAAATATAAGCAATGGAAACATCTTTATCTCTCCCTTGCAAGTATGCACAAAATATATCTATTTTTCCTTTGTCACTATACCATATGTGAAATCCCAATCACTATTCCCTATGAAAATACATGCCTCACAAATCTATTTCCATACATATAATGGCTTCCCCATGGAAATCATCTCCACATCCCCAGTCTTAAGGTTCAAATACCCATCCAACCGCACAAAAACACATTCACAACACTCATAGTACAATACTTAACAAGCACAAAATTTTCACATCTATAAACATATATAAAAATGTAATGTCTAGGTGGTATACCTACCTCTCAATCGATATTCTCCAAGAATTCTTCACTCAAAATAGTTAATTTTGACAACACCTTCTGAGCCAAGCACGTACTCCAAACGACTCCAACAATGACTCCCAATCCAAAATTGATCAAAAGAAGAAATATACACAAGTAACCTAAAATCCATAACAATTCCATCGAATAAATAGAAAATGGGATGTGAGGATGATGAGGTGTCTCCAATAGAGATGCCACATTTCATCATTCCTTCCATTCCCAAATACAAGGTCAAACACCATACCCAAGATATAAATGAACTATGTAAGACTTATGACAAGCCCACTGATACCTTGAATTGGACACTATGCCCAAGCAAAATTAATCAGGAAGTAGGAAAGTTGCAATTGCACAACTAAAAATGCATAAATAAGAAAATTAATTACTATCATAAGTATAGCTCAGTTGGGTGAGTTTTAAAGTGAGTAATCTTATTCAAAAGCAAGCCTTTTCTGGGTAAAATCCTCATTTTAAAATCCAAATATTGTATGTTAGGGAAGAGCACACAACACTAAATCCAACACAAATCCAACTTACATCCATAAGACTTTCCTCAAACTAACGTCATAACTCTATTAAACTTATTATTCATCTCTTATTTTAGTTAACAAATTATGTTGGATTATCTAATTAAAACAAATTAATAATCAGCAATAATGTGACTACAATTTCTAAGAATTAAATTGAGATAACACAAAATAAAGCACATCAAAAATTAAAAAGAAAATGAAAACATTTTGGCCACACATGTGAAACCTTCCGAAACATCTAATCTAGGGTATGAATAACACCACATAATTCATGAGACATAAGTTACAAAGGTTTATGTAGCAGTAAAATACCTACATACTTCCGCACGGGTATTCCTTCTATCTCCTTTCACAAATGATCTCGATTTTTGAATATCCCCTGCAAGACTCTTCGGCCTCACATATAAAAATCAAGAAATAATATATCCATAAATACACTTCATTCAAATAATTCAAATAACATCCATATAATACCAAAAATAGCATAAATATCCTATTATTCAAATCAAAATATCAAATTGTTCACCCATGTCATCTAGTGTATCATAGATCTAAGACATAATAATAATTGTTAATAAAGTGACAATAATTTAAAATAATTAAATAAATGTACACAAATAAAATAGATAGAAAATTAAAATAATGGGAAAAAAATTTCACCTCATGGCCACACATGTGAGGTCCCCCATGGGAAACCTCCTAACTAACATAACATAACATTACAAAAGTTGTCAAATTAAGGCAACTTTTCTCAACACCTAACATCCTTCTATGGATGGTCCCTATCCCCTTTTGATGTACATGATAAAATGTCCTACAACACAAGCAAAACCACTCGGACCTTACTAACATATTAACAACATCCAAAAAATATACATATAAAAATCAGTACTCATCATTCAAAATTAAGTAATTCTATCATCTCTCAACATATTGAATAATTTGATTCTAACATCCATGAGATAATAATTCTACTCAAGAACATCCAAATTATAACGTGTCAATATAAAATAAAAATTATATAAATAAACATATATTGAACTCTACCAATGTCATCTAGTATATCATAATCAAAATTTAAATCACAACATGTCAATAGTCCTAATATCTCCATATTCTATCATCTAATGATCAGTGTATCATAATCAAAATGTATAAGTATCAGTCCCAAAGTAATAAAAACATAATGAAAATAGTGTCAAAGAGAAGTGGACACTACATCCCTATCCCCTTAGTATCGAATTCCTATTAGAAGTCACTTAAATAGGTGAGGAAACTGGGTATGTAACAAGTAGAATCCTCCCATGTGGTTACAGTCTAATCATACCTTTTCCACAAGATTCACACGTGGAAAATATCATGGCTTCAAAGGCTTGGGGTCCTATGCTCTATGATTTAAATGGGCTCCATAGTCATGTACCCCTACTCTTGCACTGTAATGTGGTCCAATCCAATACATGAGAGGGATCTGGAATGTATCTCCTAATAATAGAAACATGAAATACATCGTGGATGTGAGACAAGATGGGTGGAAAGGCTAGACGATAAGCTAAGGGATAGATCCGTTCCAAGATCTCGAATGGACCCATGAATCTAGGAGCTAACTTAGATCCTTTTCCATAATGGATAGGGCTCTTATGAGGTCTGACATGAAGAAACACCTTCATGCCCACCTCATAGCTATAGTCAACTCTCCTCTAATCTACATATTTTTTTTTATCATATTCCTCTTGAAGCATCTATGTGATCAATACAACTCATTTGTTGCTCTAGGTGCTACGATAATGCTTGCCCAAGAGATAATTTTTCTTCCAATATGTCTAAACTCAGAGGTGTCCTACACTTCATGCCATAAAGTGCTTGAAAAGGATCCATAGCAATAAAACTCTAAAAGTTGTTAATATAAGCAACCTCCACTAGGTACAAATACAATCCCACCTTGATTGATGGTCCATATATACATCCAAAGCATGTCATCCAAAATCTTATTCACCCACCCCGTATGTCGATCTTTCTCTAGATGATATGATGTAATGAAGTAGAGACTCATCTCAAGGAAATGTTGCATGGTAGTCAAAAAATGAGATGTGTACAAGGGATCACGATCATAAATAATCTTCCACGGAATCTCTGTGCAAGTCTAAAAATATCATCTAATTATACTGCGGCACTACAATACCTATATAGGTGGTCTTCTGGAGAAAAATGAGCCATTTTTTCAATCTATCCACTTGTGACCATGATGGTATTGTGGTGGTATCTCGACATGGGTAGCCCTACTACAAAATCCGGGGGAAATGGTGTCCCATTTCCACTCCATTATATCATGCGGGTAGAGAAGGCCGGATGGATAGTGATGCTTAGAATTCACCCTCTAACACTCCAAATAACGAGACACAAATTGAGCTACATATCTCTAAATTCCTCTCCAATGGTACAATTCTCTCAATCGGCATGGATCTTTTTCACCCCTGGATGGGCTAAATAAGTTGAATGATGAGCCTCTACCAAGATATCTTGTCTCAAACCTCAATTCCTAGGTACATATATCCATCCTTTGTGTCCGATAAGTCCATCTAACTCTAATGCGAAACCATAAAACTTCCCCTCATTGTGTCTCTCGGACTCAATCTATGATGTAGATACAAGGTACAAGTTGTCATGTGGAAGCTCTCACAAATCCATACCCAATGAAGTATCCATAACCAAATGTCTCCATCTACACAGAGCATATGCAACCACATTCTCCTTCCCCTTCAGATGTTGTATCTCCATGTCGTACTCACAAAGAAAATCCATCCAACATCATTGATGAGTGTTGAGATTGGGTTGTGTGAAGAAAACGTCATATAGCTCAAGTGTGGTCATCTTATATGGTGCGTGTTATATAGGCTCCCTGCCCAGAAAAAATCAATACGAAATTCAATCTCACCCGGGAGGTAACCACGACAAATCACTAGGAAAGACATCGGATAACTCCTATAAAATTGGGTGGTCATAAAGTGATAGTACATGAGTCTCATCCTTTGATAGGTCACTAACATTGATGAAAATAACTTACAAATCCATCGCACACACCGCTTCAACTACATAGTGGATATGGTATGAAAAGAGATGGGTATCTTGACTACAACAATCACCGACTCAAATCTCAAATCTTCTACACAAGATATGACCTTACTCGATAATCAACTCTAGATCTATGGGCATACAACCAATCCATGCCCAGGATAACTCCATATGAACCCAAGGGAAGGATACAAAGATTCATGATGAAGGGTCCTATGTCCACTACACACTCCTTAACTAAGGAGTTTAATGAGATTTTGGCTCCAAAGCCATCTAAACATCCCAACTAAGGCCCCTCCTAATGTCACCATCCAACATTTCTCTACTAAAGACGGAGAAATAAAATAATGTCATGAGCCTGAATCAAATAAGATACGGGTAGAAATACACCAACGTTACCTATAGTCTCTATCACAGTTCTTCTATTCTCTTTTTGGTGGTTCTTGACCACAACATAAATCCATTGGCTCCTGGCCATGTCACCAACCATAGGCTCAGAAACCAGTGCCTTACCCTTATTATCACAAATTTGAGGGAACTCTCTTCATTAATGACGATATACACTGCACCCATAATAAGTACCTGATCCTCTCTACTGAGAAGATAGTCCTCCAGGTGGCCAGATAGTCCATGCTGTAGAGCCTAATGATCATGTCATAGATATTTGTGGGTGTTGTAGTGGATGAATAATTGCTAATTGTACTAGAAGTGGAGCCTGTGTGTTGTTGGCCCCCCTAGCTAGAGATCCCATGTTATGCCCTCTTTGAGCATTATGGTGCTTTGGAGGCCAAAAGGTTGGATGAGTCTACTACTATTGCTGAGGAGGAGGCCTAAACGAATATTGTGTTAAAGTGTGTCTCCCATGAGGAGGAGGAGGAGGTGATCCTCGACCTACTATCCTATACCATTGTATCAGATGCTCCTAACTCTGTCACAAGCATGTTGAGTCTTCCCCCTGGTTTCCTCTACAATATAGAATTTCTAAATAGCCTCATATTGTTTTTGTGGGCAACGTTTGTGCACTACCCCATCCAAGTCTAATTCAAAGGCATCCAATGAACTCCGTGAACTCTAACATGCTCATCCTACATGTAATCCACATAATGCATCGATAAAAAAATAGACCCTAATACGTTGTCACTATCATGGAAGCATGTCACAGATTATGAAAATCATCGATCCACGGGTGGAGGAATCACCTAGATATGTATCTACTCGAAGCGCTCCTCGAAGATATCCCAAGTGACTATCTTAGAATCAATATGGAGCTTCTAATCCTATGTCCTCCACAAAATTTAGCTCCATCTCTAAGAAGGTGCATAGTGGCACAAGATTTTGTGTTGCTAGTATAAGGACATAGCATGAAACATCCTCTCAATCTAACAAACCATGCCTTGGCATGAAATCCGCCATGTCTCAAGAATAATGTAGGCGGGTGTAACTTTAGTATATCTTTGATGTTATCCTTCATTTACAAATGTCAGCCCCTACATCTCTCTGCAAGAACATTGTTCAGAATAGGGATCATAGATATGTTTGTATGTCACAAAGCTCTATCTATGTGCTCTCTAAGTTGTGACTCAGGTCTAAATGAATCCACATGGGAATTCTCTACGCTATCCTTGACATTAAGACGTGGTGGTTCATAAACCTATACTTATAGCACTCGTCCTATCTGCTAAGTCACCCTTCCTAAATATCCTCTGCGTAAAGCGACATTAACGTCTTGTAGTTTCTTAAGTATTTGAGGAAATATGGCTTTTATTGCCTGATCTAGGGGTCATAGATCTAGGCTCACAGGAAATAACCCCTTGTCTAGTCTACCCATCCAAAACTAACCAAAATGAGAGTTAGTATATCATCATATAGGATTTTGCTTCAGATTTCTAAGTTTTTGACATTTTAAAACATCATTCAATGTTGTGTGTTCAAGGTTTTGAGTTGCGCTAGGTTGTTTTATTGTGTCTCGTGTTTCCAAGTGTGCCCATGGTCCAAGAAATAAATCACCGAATCTGATACCAAGTACAATGCCCACAATTTTATTCTCTCAAAATAAAGGAAACTAATAAATTAATATTCAAGTTTACTTTAGTAATTTTTTTCTTTAGAAGTGTTAGCAAGGTTAGACATTTTCTCAATTAATAAATTTATCGATTCTAACTTTTCTTCACAAGCTTCGAACAAAGGAATTAAATTAATAAATAAATATTATAATTTACTTACTAAGCTAAAATTTACATTTTAACCATCTACTAAGTTCTATTAGTTAAATTATTTATCAAGCCCCAAGGTCATATTATTTTCTAACTCAAAGGTTTAATTGTTTTACACAGCCCTTAGGTGGACCCATTCACCCCATTACCCATGTTTTTATTTTATTTAAAATTACATTCCCTAACAAAATGTTCTCCCACTTAAGTGAGGCAGGGTTTAATTTGGGCGATAGGATTGAATTAATCCTAGCCCTTAGATTTAGGTTACCCTAAATTTCCTTATGGTTCTCTTTTTAATTACTATTTTCCCCAAACAACCTCATTTGCTCTTTTCTTATTTACAAGTTTTGGAAGAGGAGGAGGAGAAGGAAAACCATGAGATCAAGGAAGCCACCATGGAAAAAATTCTCTTGATATTAGTTGTAAATGTTTTCGCTTGTAATGTTTCCCATTGTTAAATGTAGAGATCCTACCATGGATTCATTTTGTTATTTAATAAAATTATTTACTTGTTTCCTTTTTGATTTTAACTATTGGGAAACCCCATTTATTTTAAATCCATGAGTTTTACACATGTGGGTGCAAAAGGGAGATTCAAAGGCTACTGATGGTTAAAATTAGTTTATTCCTAGTTGTTAGAAAGTTCCTTGTTTCATTTTTAAGCTTATATTTTACTAAATTTCAGAATAGGATTTTCACGGTTGAAAATTTATTTTTCTATCAAAATTTCCTAAATAGCCACCCTATGCGGGACAACAGTCCTATGACCGCTTCCCTACCTCAAGAGTGGTTCATCGACTTCCCCTCTGTGTTGGGAGATGATTTTCAAACCGCCGCTCTCCGCAGGGACAACGGTTTTGTTCACCAAGAATAAAGCCTTCAACATAACATATTTTTTTAATTCTTCTTAAGTTTATTTCTAGTGCAATATTAAATTTAGTGACCTTTTTTCTATTCATTGGTGGTTAAATTGATAATATATGCAGTTTCTTAATTCCAATACAAAACATCAACTCAATATCTATCTTTTCTTTTGCAATAAAATGTAAAAATTGAGTTTAACATATCTACAACTCATTCTATTTAACTTATGTTATTTCCCCAAAAAAAAACAACAAGGATTCAACACACTTCCTTTCCAAACATCTTTGTTCTTTTCCAAATATACATGTATATATATTGCAAATTTAATGCTTATAACTTTTAGGAGAGTTTCATTTCAAGACAATAAATAACTTAAGTTTTCATTTTACTAGAACTTCTAAATACAACTATGGAAACTACCAATTTTCCAAATCATTCTTTTAGAATGCAAGGGATTAAAATTCTTTTATTTCACTAACCCTAATCCTTTCCAACAACGTAAGTCACAAGATATATTTCTACATTCACTAACTCATTGAATTTGGAATAAATGAAATATTACAACTTTCCGTAACCATAAAATGTTACAAATTCCACTCAAAGTGGGAATAATAAGATGGTCAACAAAACATATATATTCTCAAAATGCAAAAAAATTCTTCTTTTCATGTCTTATCCCCAACTTTGTAGCTTCAAACTTACACTCTTCCATCTTTTGAAAAATAGGATCACAATAAAAAGGAAGGAGGAAAGTGCAAGTCTCTTCGCCCAACCTTTAATCCAATAAGGAGAGAATCCATCCCCTTATTGTCCCCCGAGCCCCAAGAAAAGAACAATGATGGATCTTGAGAAACATTTGAGAATTTTTTTACAACAATGACTTCCATAAACAAAAAGTGATCCACAACATTCAACACATTTACATGACACACTCAACAAATTTACAACTTTCTCAAACAACACACTAGGCATGAGATCAAACCAATAAGGAGAAAGGACTATGTGAACAACCTCCTTTTTCCTCCCAAGTGAAGTGTGAGTTTATTCCAAAGCCTCCATGTGCACAATATGAAAAAAAAAAACATCCTTATCGTCCCCTTGCAAGTATGCAACAATATGGCTATTTTTCCTTTTCACTCCCCATAGGTGAAACTCCAAATCACACTCCATCTAATATGCATGCCTCATAACTCCCTTTCCCTACCCAATGGTCCCATAAATCCATCTCACACATGTGTGTAAGGGAACTACCCAACCGCACAAAAACAACACATTCACAACACTCTTCCAATAATTAACAAACACTAAATTTGTATATTTACAAGCATAATAAAGAAAAAATATAGATGGAGAGCCTACCACTCCATCAAGATTCAAAGATAAATTCACTGTACAAGGTCTGATAACTTCAAGCCAAGCACACTCCAAAGAAACTCTAACAAGCTCCCAAATCCAAAAGTGCAAAACAAAGAAAATGAACAAGTAACCCCAATTCCATCAAATTCCATGAATAAATAGAAAAGGAATGTGAGGATGATGAGGTGACCCCATTTAGGATGCCACTTCATCATTCCTCCATTCCCACACACAAGTCATAACACCATGCCCATGACACTAAATGAATAGGTAAGACGATGACAACCCAAAGTCACTCAAACTTGCAGGACCATGGCTACCAAGGAAAAATTAATTGTGGTAAGTGGGAAATTACAATTAGTTTCACCCTTTAACACTCCAAAATGGATAAATAAGTCTAAAATTAACTCCCCATACCATAGGTATGGTTGTTGGTTGAATTTAAGAGGGATGGGACAAGTTTAGCTAATCCCACAAGTGTTAAAAAAGTATCCCAAGTCAAAATCCGAATTTTGAAGTTGGGAGAGAGTACATAAAAAAAAAAACACAAATATATCCTACAACCACAAGATTTCAAGGAGCATCTACCCTCATAACTATCTAATTGTCACATCCTTATTTTAGTTAAGAAATTAAGTTGGATTAACAAATTAAGACATAATAATAATTTTTAATGAAGTGAAAATAATTTCCAATAATTAAATACATGTACACAAATAAAACAAACACAATATTAAAACAAAGGGAAAACATTTCACGCTATGGTTACATGTGAGGTCACCCCCATGGGTAACCTCCTAACTAGGCATGCAAAAATAACACAACATAACTTTACACAAGTTGTCAAATTTTTGACACGTTGCTCAACACCCGACATCCTTTCGTGGTAAGTCCCCTATCCCCTTTTGATTTATTTGATAAATATTCCTACAACACAAATGAAATACCTCTCTATCCTTACAACCATATTAACAATATCGAGACAAATATACATCTAAAAATCGATACTCATTATTCGAAATTAAGATATTCTATCATCTCTCAACATATCTAATATTTTGATTCTAACATCCATTAGATTATAATTCTACTTAGAACATCTAGAGTATAACGTGTCAAAGCATAAAATCTAAATACTACAAATCAACATATATCAAACTATCTACCAATGCCATCTAGTGTATCATAATCAAAATGTGAATCGCAACATGTCAATAGTCCAAATATCCGAATAGTGTATCATCGATTGATAAATTTATCATAATTAAAATGTCTACGTATCAATCCAAAAGTAATATCAACATAATGAAAATAGTGTTGAAGAGGAGAGGGCCCTACATATTACACATTAAGTTTCCTCCCAAATTGATTTTTTTTTTGGGTTCATTGTGTTTGATAATATAGGAAAGTAATGCCCATGTAAGATACACAATTTATATAGATGTAGATACTAAGGAGTTGAATGTATGGCTAGGTGTTTCTCAACCCTGTACATTCAATGTTAGAAATTTCTTATCTATGTCCTTAAGATTTTTCCACGCATTGAAACACACAGATTTAGTTTTGACCAAAGGTGATGATTTGAAATATTTATTGTTATTTTTCATCAAGAAATATATATAAGGCAATATATTAATATACTAACTTATGTTTTCATTTTTAATTAAGGAATTTTTAAAAAGTGAAGGATCTGACTTACATGAGGGAATGGAGATTGAATAATAAGAAAATCCTCTTGAAAATCCTCTAGAATGCACCACCTCAACCAACGCTCATGTGCAATCAATTGAATTCAATGCTACAATCAACACTCCTTCCCATAGTGCTCCTATTTATCCAACCAACACTATAAATAACACTTCTATCTAATCAATTAAAAACTTTTACAAACAATCTCCTTATTTATAAAAATGTATAAAATATTCAAATTTCATATATTTATGAAATAAACATGCAAAATTAAAAATATTTTTATTGCATACTTTTAAGATATTTATCTCATTGAAACTTTTTTATTAATAAATATTATTTTCAGATATTGGATTGAAAAAAGTGCTTACGCATGTTTTAAAAAGAGAAACATCTCTTTTAGAAATAATTTATTTATTGATAAACTAATGTTAAGTTTATTTCATGGAATGGTTTCAAATTTATATTTAAAACTTTTATCTCTAATTCTTATTGTTTGAATACGGTTCTAAAAGAGTAGTTATTATTATGATTAAAAAACTATGTTAAAATGTCATATTTACATGCAATGTGGTTTTATAATCATTATTAAATATTTAATTTATTTCAAATTTATTTAATTTAATATTCTCCTAATTTTATGTGTAAAAATATATATTTAATTTAATATTAAATTCAAGTAATTAATAATATGAATTTGAATAAAAATAATAAAAATAAGATTCTATTATTTTATACATTTTATTATAATTATTAAATTAAATG
This sequence comes from Taxus wallichiana var. yunnanensis, assembly GCA_018340775.1. Classification (NCBI taxonomy): domain Eukaryota; kingdom Viridiplantae; phylum Streptophyta; class Pinopsida; order Cupressales; family Taxaceae; genus Taxus; species Taxus wallichiana. The sequence goes on along the minus strand of CM031238.1, from coordinate 652,340,325 downwards.
TTTTATTTAAATGAATATTAATAAGTAAAAATGTGAAATAATATTATAATTTTTAAAATTCTAATTATGCAAAATAGAATTTTGCAAATAATTACAATTTAAAAATTGAGAATTTATCTACAATTAAGTTCTAATTATTGTGACACGTCATAATTTTATAATTGTGGATCTACAACAATATGTAATTTGTGAATATACACATAAAATGTTCAATTGTAGGTATGTAGCAATATTAAAATATGAAAAATTCCACAATTATATTATTGTGATTTTTTTACACTTATTTTCATTGCAGATATTTTCATATATTTTGTCATGTTTTACATTTCCACAAAATTATTGTAGGTGGAGTCCAAAAAAATGGATTCACAATTTGAACTCAAATATCCACAATGAAAATGTGGAAAATTTGTGGATACTCTACCCTTTGTCTTGTAGCTAGGGTTCCTAATATCTTAAAATCTATTTTTTACCTTATATATATATATATATATAGACATACATATAGAACACCACAAATTTTTATTATTATTTTTGAAAACAAAATATATATAAATATTTAAATTTATATAAGGAGAAATATATGTTTACCATTGTGCTTTGTATTGTATTGTATTGTTTGGTTTTTTTGTTTCGTTCTACTTAAATTTTAAGCATTCACCTAAGTCCATTTATATAGTGAAATGTGAGACAAGAGGCTATAGTTTATACCTATTAAACTATGAGTAAACAATAATATTATGATATTTTCTTAAACATGCAATACATTTAGTAGTGAGGATAATTTCCTTATTTTTACGTTGCAATAAAATTTAAAATTTGAGTATAAAATTGGCCCAATATTCCTTCTTACATGATAATTTGAATAGGAGAAAACTAACACCCTTGAATAAAATTTATCCATTTTTCAATTTAAAACCAACTTTCTAATAATGTAAAGGATTAACATTCACTTTTCCATTCAAACATACAAATTACAACAAGGTGAAATACAAGACCCTTTTGGAAAATATAACTTTGAGATTTCTCTTTCCAACTATACCATACAAATATTATCATGAAATTTGCAAGAACATCCTTTTTAATAAAATAATTTTTAATCCTTTTCTTATAATAACATAGTCCTTTCCACTAAGGTATGCAACTGAAGTTTTTCTCCATTCAACTAAGTCACTCCAACTTGGAATAAATGAAATATACAAGTCTTTCTTTTAAACACGCAAGATTTATAATCTTTCACTCTAAGTGGGAAACATAATAAATTTTACAAAATTGAGGCTCTTCCAACAAGCTCAAAACACAAGTCTTCTTTCAAGGTCATCTCCCAACTTTACAACTTTCATTTTCACATCTTAACATCTTTAAACCTTGAATCACCAATAAATAAAGGGGTATAGGCAACACTCTCCACCCAACCTATAATCAAATAAGAGGAGAAGCCTTCCTCCTTATTGGCCCCTTAACTCCAACCAAAAAACCATGAGGGGTATTATGAAACATTTGAATTTGTTTTACAAAATAGCTTCCATAAACACTCATTGAACATCTCCATATTCATACAATCTATGAACATTGAAAAGATATTTTCCAAGAAGGACAAGCAAGAGAAGTTTGGAACATTTTCCAAATCAAAAAAGTAAAATATACAAATTTAATCAAAACAAAAAGGCTTGATAACAAGCCCAAATGGAGACAAGAACATGGATTTCTCTCCTTATTCCTCCCATGTGGAAAGAGGGTCCACCCAAGGTCCTCCAAGTGCACTATCATCAAAACACACACACACACTTATTTCTCCCTTTTTCCTATGCAAAGAAACACATAAATCCCTTTTATCTCCACATAGGTGGAGCACCTCTTCCACTCTCCCTCCACATTTCCTCACAATCTCCCTTTTTCCTCCACAAATAATCTCCATTTCTTTCTCCTACACCAACTCTAAAGGAAATCTACCCAATCCCTCAAAACATGTACACACACAAACATGATTTCATTCACATAAACACGAGACATATATACGTAAAATAAAAATACATGGGACAATATCCTACCTTTCCATTCATAAGAATTTGATCCAAAGTCACCACAAAAATCTCCTTGTAAGCTCAAGAAAAAAATCAAATAAGATCCAAGACTCCAATTAAGAAACTCCAACCCTCAACCTCAAAATACAAGTGCACAACAAAATGAAGTAACCCCATAACCAAGAAATTAACTAACATATATGGAAACAAGAGAAAAGGAGGGTGACGTGGCTCCATATAGGATCCACATCAGTTCACCTCAATTCCACCTCACCAAGTCAACCAACAATCCCAAGGCTAATAAATTGGTGGTTGAGGGAACGAAAATCTCCTTACACATACTATACCTTCACTTCTCTAAAGGACAAAACTAAAAATCATGTAAGAAAGTGTAATAATTTAACCTTTTTATTATCCCAAAAACATAATTAATTCAAAATTTAAGTCCCCACACTATAGGTATGGTTGTTGGATAAATTTAAGAGGCATGGGACAAGCATAGCTTGTCTCACAAGCCTCCAAACAAACCTCCCAAGTCAAAATCCGAATTTTGATATTCGGATAAAATACACACCACAAAACCCAACACAAATCTAATTCACATGCACAAGATTTTGAGGACCATCTACCTAATATATTGTCAACATGTCATATATTCCCTCTTAGTTTAACTTTAAGCTAAATTATTAATTAAGATACATTAGCAAGAGTTAATAAGGCAACAATATTTCCCAATAATTAAACACATGAACAAAAAATTCAATCAAATAAAAATTAAAAGAAAGGAAAGACATTACACCCATGGGCACATAAATGAGGTTACCCCTTATTGGAACCTCCTAACAAAGCGTGAAACAACACAACATAATATTATACACAAGTTGTCAATTTTTACTAACTGCACAACACCGAAATCCTTCCATAGTTGGTCCCCTATCCCCTTTCGATGTATGTGATAAAAATTTCTTGCAACAAAAATAGAATACCTCTTTAGCCTTATGGTCATATCAAAATATCAAGAATTATATATATATCCATAATCCTTATCCAAAACTAGCAACTTTATCATCTATCATCATACCAATTAATTCGATTTTAACATCCATAAAATCATAATTCTACTCAAAATATCCAACATAGGAAATGTATCAAGAATAGGTTATGCTAGTCTAAAATCATAATATTATAAATCAACATGTATAACTATCCATCAATGTCATCTAGTGCATCATAGTAAAAATGTAAATCACAACATGCCAATAATCCAAACATTAGCATAGTCTATCATCTCTCGACCAAGATATAATAATCAAATTTCTAAGTATCAATCAATAGTAATAACATCATAACGAAATAGTGTCAAAGAGAACTGGGCACTACATCCTCCTCCCCTTAAACTCAACTTCCTTCTAGTATTCACTTGAATAGGTGTTGAAACTAGGCCCTTAAAAAAGTAGCATCCTCTCATGTGGTTGCGGTCTCATCATACCTATCCCAATAGACTCACACTTGGTCAATCTCGCTACCTCGAAATCCTAGGGTCATGTGCTCTATGATGTACATGGGCTCCACAGATCACCTTCCCCTTCTCATGCACCTGTAATTCGGTCCAATACAATACATGAGATGGATATGGTATGTATGTCCTAAGAATATAAACATGAAATAAATCGTGAATGTGAGACAAAGTGGGTGGCAAGGCTAGATGATAAACTAAGGGACTGATCCACTCCAAGATATCAAATGGACCTACAAATCTAGGAGCTAACTTAGAGCCTATTTCATAATAGATAGGTATCTTATGAGGTTTTAAACAAAGAAGCACCTTCCTTCCCACCTCATAACTACGGTCAAATATCCTCTGTTCTCCATAATTATTTTGTCTATCGTGTGCCTCATGTAGCTTGTTTCTAATCAAAAGAACCTGTTACTCCATGTCTTACAAAAACGTTGGCTCAAGAGATACTCTTTCCTCCAATCTATACCAACTCATCTTGGTGTGTTACATTCCCTGCCATAAAGTGCATGAAATGGAGCAATACCAATAGAACTTTGAATACATTTGTTATAAGAAAACTCCACAAGTACAAATACTCCTCCCATATTTAATGATGAATCATGACATACATCCAAATCATGTCCTCTAAAATCTAAATCACTCGCTTAGTATTTCCATCTATCTCACTGTGATTGGTTGTACTTAAGTCAATGTTATTACACGAGGACATGTTGTATGAAGTCAAAAAATGAGAGGTGTATAAGGGATCGTCGAAGAAACATTCTTCCACGGAATGTCATGCGGTTTGACAATATCATCTAAGTATACTCAAGCCCTTGCACTAGTTGTATAAGTGGTCATCGCCAGAGAAAAATGAGCCACTTTTGCCAATCTATCCACATTGACTATAATGGCATCGTGGTGGTATCTCGAACCTCAATAGTCCTATTATAAAATCCATGGAAATGGTGTCCTATTTCCACTCCAATATATCATGTGGGTAAAGAAGGCCAACTAGATGTTGATGCTTGGCCTTCACCCCTCGACACTCTAAATAACGAGACACAAAGTGAGCTACATCAATATTAATTCCTCACTAATGGTACAACTATCTCAAAGTGGCGTGCATATTCTCCACCCCTAGATGGGCTGCATAAGGTACACGATGAGCCTCTTCCAAAATATCCTATCTCAAACCTCCATCCCTAGGTACATAGATCTAACCTCTATGTCTGAGAATTCCATCTAACTCTAATGAAAATCCATCAAACTTCTCCTCAAGGGATCTCTAAGAATGAATCTATTCTTTAGCTGAAAGGTAGAAATTGTCATGTGGAAGTTGTCAAAAAATCCCGCTCCACAAGTTTGTATCCACTTTGAAGTAGCCATGACCAAATGTCTCCAACGACTCAAAACTTTTGCAACAACATTCTCCTTCTGCTTCACATTCTCTATTTCCATGTCGTACTCACATAACAACACAATTCAACATCATTAATGAGCATCGAGATTGGGTTGTGTGAAAAGGTCACATAAGATCAAATGATGTGTCCTGAGAATGAATCTCTTCCCAAGAAAAAATTGATTCCAATGCACCTATTGGTTATCAAAATAGACTCGCCCCATTTGTCCCTTTGAAAAACTTATTGATTTACAGTATCTGTCATTTTCTCCTTCCCCGTGTTATGCCCTGGTTGATCCTTATGGTCATTTTTAATTGGTTCTGGGTTGTAAACCTCTTAGGGGTCTGTATTTTGAGTCTCCTGTGCTCTGTTCAATTAGAAACTCAGTTTCCCCCATGTTTTCTGTTTTCCATGGTTGGGATTTGTCTTCCCTATCTTTTCTTCTCTAATTACTTGAAGAAGAATGAATTGATGTGTCTCTAAGGAACATATTTGATCCTTGTAACATTCCTAAACTTTTTTTCCTCGAATAAAATTTCATTTCCTGGCTCAAATAATCATTTTTCTATTTTTTATGATTTGACGGGCGTTTCTCCCAATCAAATTTTCATCCTAGCATCGGTAAGAGACGTGGCATATTTTGGTTGGACATAGCTCAGTTGGATACTTAGAAAAATTTATAAAAATCCTCAACTTAAAATGTGTCCAGGTGGAGGCATGTCACTCATTTGAAGATCTACTTTTGGGTTTTGCCTTACAGTAGCTCCAGGAGGACACATGGAAGTTTCCGCTGCTTGGCCCAGACTTAGACAAATTTGGGAAATTTTCCCTTTTCCAAATAGAGATAAAAATGGTAGAATTTGAGCATGGTTCCACTCCAATCATATTTGGGCATGTGTAAGGCTCATTTTTCGAGGGCGGGGGTGTGAGGAAAAATGGAATCTTTTTCCATGTTTTCAAAAAATTGTAAGAATTCAAGGGAAGCCCCCGGGTTTGTTCTCGAAGCATGAATCTGCCATGTGGATGGTCCAAATTCAAAGCAAAGATCAATGGAAACTGTGAATCTAAATCTGATTTTTCCCCCATTTCTACGAAACATGTATGGAAGTGTGGATCTCCATGATTTCTTGGCCTTTTCTACATTCCAAGTAGAGAAGGAAGTTAATGTTGATATCTAAAGTTTTGTGGGAAGATTTGGAAGGTGTCTTTCACCATTAAAATGGTCGACTTTTGTGCCCGATCGGATGTTCCATTTTTCTCTCCCGAGAACACAAGGTACTAGATTTGTGATTAGGGGTGGAAGTGGTTGGAAAATTGAAGGAATATTTGTCTACCGAGCAAGGAGTTGAATGCGGGAGGCATTTGATGAAATCTATCCCCTTGAGTACCTAGAGACTTCTTGCAGATTTGATTCGAGAATCATGGTGAGCAGACCGGTGCAATTAACGTTTTTGTCTTTTGGGGAGAGGTGACTCTATTGTAAATGCTATAAATGGCATGAATGTTTTGTGCAAATGTTTGCAACGTTTTGGAAAGGTAAAAGACTAATTTTTCCAGTAGAAAAATCTTGACAAAGCCCATCCTTTTGAGAAGTCATCTGAGAAGCTGTATATCTCTTTTAGTATCAAATTAAATTTTGTCAAGGTGGTTGCATGTGTATAGCCATTGAAAACCTTTGAGATTGTTCTAGAAACTCTCCCTTGCTGATAAAATCGATCAAACTTGAGTTATTCTGTGTTAATCTTGAGTAAAGTGGATTCATTTCATCTCTGAATGTATGCAAATAGTTTTTCTTGTGTACATCTGTTGCAATCTTGTATCAAAATATAGTCCAATCACATAGGTCTCAATCCTTGTGATAGTTTAGTGGCATCAATAATTTTATTTCTCATAAGAGCCTTCATCTAGGAGTGAGATAAAGGGTTTAAAATCACTTTTCTTTGATTTTTTTGACAAAAATCATCTGTAAGCCTTTAGGTGTACCTCAAGCATGGTTTAAATTGAATCTTTGTACTTTATCAGTTTCTCTAACTCGAGCCTTTTTGAAATAATCCCATAGGTTGTGTGAAAGAGTGCTAACCTGGGCATCAATTTGGGCACATATTATAGTTGAAGAAACATTTCAAAAATTTGTGGCATTTCATTGGTTGAATCCTTCCATTTTGCATAATCTTTCAAGGCTCTAGTGAGTCAAGTTCATCTTGTCTCCCCTCCCACCAAAATTTATTTGAAAACATTTAATCCTATCCACACTACCCTTGTTTTCTCTATATACCTTCACAATACCAAAGTCTATTTGCTAAAGTATGCAACACAAATCAAGATCTCAAATGTCTTTAGGAACCTTTGACTTGTTGTGAGTATATCACCATGATCTAAAAGTGAAAACTCGTGAGAAGCGAGATATGGTGTTTTGATCATATTTCCCCAAGGCATTTCTATAAAATTTATGCAATAGAAAGGTACATGTATCTCCATTCAAATAATGAGAGGTTACAAAATAGGTTCTCTTACCTTTGTTGAAAGGCACAACCTAAAATAGTTAGAATAAGATCATATCCTTCAAGGTGTTACCCATCTCTCCACAAATCCAAGTAACAAAGGGACAATCGAGATCTCCTCCTCGGCTACAAAATGACATATATTTATAATCCATTTGCCTCTAAGCTCCATGTTGAATCGGTGTTGCTTCTTGGCTTGAAAAGGAGAAAAAATTGGGTACCAACAACACCGGAGAGGATGCATCATTATCACAATCTCAAGGTCATGAGTTGGATAATCGAGCTCATAATCCTTGAGTTTTGAGACTCAAAGGCTACTACATTGTTATCCAACATCAAAACACCTCCTAGTCCTTCCAAAGAAGCATATTTACACATGAAGAAATTCCATTTGGGGATCTAGCACTACAAGAATAGGTGATGTCGTAAGGCATTCCTTCAGTGTCCTCAAGGCCTACTCACATCTATCTTACCAAAAAACTTCATCCCTTTCTGTTGAAGGGAAGTGATGGGATGCACAATCTGATAGAATTCCTGAACAGATCTCTTATAATAATTTTTATGCGTAATCACAACACCCTTGATTTTTTGCGACTCGATCGATCAAAGCGTCGGTGTGATTGTATAACATGGAGCTTTTCCAAAAGTGTGGGACTATGCTATTGGGAAATATCATAGGATAAATGTTAGTTCCTATTCCTCTATTATGATACACACACTCTAATTGTAGAGGATCTATCCTAAAATCTACTCTAACTTTTCAAGGATATAAGGTTAAAAGGATTGCAAGAAATTAAACCTAAGATATTGGAGGTGATGTACCAAAAGGAAAGTTGAACACCTTATTTGCATGGATATGAAAACCTATAAGTTTTAAGGATTTGAATACACACCACAATTCAATGAATTACTATGATTTCATTCACCATTAAACACAAACCATTAAATATGCAACACAATTTAACATACGAGTTAACCAAAATTACAATGAGAGATCAAGAGAATACAATGAACACAAGAGAGGGTTGAAGTTCATCCACATACTTATATTATTTCTCCATATATTTGATATAGTGCATTACAATGGCCAAGAGGCACAAATTTGCATTACATCTAAAATAGGAGGTTCGAACTCCACAAGTTCACTACGAGGACAAAAGAATAAGGGAGGGTGCAAAGCAAGATTATCCAACCTTTTGAAATGAGCCCCTCCTTACAATATATAGGAAGAATGAGAGAAGGGAGAGAGAAGGAATTTGAAATCCTTCTTCAACCCCCAAAAATGCATTAAAATCACCTTGTAACAATGATGGGTTCCACTATAAAAATCATTCATCCATGTACTTTTCCTTGTTGGGGAAGAAAGGAAGCTTATACCTTCATTATTTTGGGTAGGTCGAAATTTGGAAACACTCCTTTAAATGGTGGACTCTATTTATTCATTTTTAAATACTTAACCTTACTAAAATTAAAAAAACTACACTTTCAAATATGTTTGATTTTATGAAAATCGAGCACCTAGTCAAAAGTTATGGCCATTTGAAGATGAGGATGTCTTACTAAAATAAATTTTTACGTGGCTAATCTTCCTTTTCAGAATTTGAAATTTCATCACAACCTCTTAAATATGAAATTTCAAACTTTTGGGATTAGAACTCTGGTCTTTTTATTTTGGAGTTTGGGTTACTATTCATTCGATTGAGTTTGTGAAACCTCGAAATGTCAAAACCCGAAGTCCAAAATTCGGACATCGGGTTTCAAACCTTAAGTCGTGATGTGCATACATTGTAGCTTCAACATTATGAAATGTCAAAACCACGAAATCTGAAATTCTAACTTTGGGTTTCATACCGTTATATTTTCAGCGATTTTGGGGTTAGGTTTCGGATTTCGGGGACTCGGGTTTCAATTTTTTTGGGGTTCAAGTTTTGGTATTTTGGTGGTTGGTTTTAGGAATTCGGGATTTTGGTTTTGGGATTTTTGGGGTTCAAGTTTTGGGTTTCGTTCATCCATTCAAGCCTCATATATCTCAAAAATCGTGAAAGCCCAAATTCCAAATTTCAAACTTTGGGTTTCAGAATTCTTTTCTCTTTATATGGCACTATTCACCTTGAGCGCATGAAACATCTAAAACTCTAAAGCTGCAAAGTCGAATTTCATGTTTTCGGGCTTCCGTTCCTTTCTCTATGCTTCTTTCTGTCGAGTCCCGAAATTTTCTTCGTCCTAACTCACGAATGACCCCACCTCTGAGTGATCCAAGAACATTCGAACACCCCATTCATCAAACTCATAAATACTTTAGGGGCATTCATCATACAAAATGGAACTATTGTGAACTCGTAGTGGTCATATCTCATACAAAAATTTGTATTATGTATATTTTCCTCTGCAATCCTTAACTAATGGTAGCCTCATTTGAGATCTATCTTAGAATAAATGGTGGAACATTTCATCGATAAAATAAATAATCTATCCATGGAAGGGGGTAACGACTCTTCATCATTACTTTATTGAGTTGTCTATATTCCACACACAAACGCAAGGATCAATCTTTCTTCAAAAACAATTCACTGGTGCGCCCTAAGGAGATACACTAGGATAGATTAGTAATTTCTTAAGAAAGGTCCTCCAACTGAAAGTTGAGCTCACGTAGCTTAGGGTTGGTCATTCTATATGTTTCATGTGAGATAGGCTCCACTCAAGGAACCAAATCAATATAAAAGTCAATATCACGTGGGGAGTTAACCCTAGCAAATCCCTAGAAAAAAATTTGAAATCTGTTGTAAAATGGGTTGGTCATCAAGTGATGGTCCTTGAGTCTCATCCTCTGATTGGTCACTAACTATGATGACATATAAGTGACAACCCGTTGCGCACACCATTTTAGTTGCATAAGCGGATATTGTGCGAATAGAGATGGGTCTCCTAACTCAAACTATCACTAACTCAACTCCCAAATCGTCTACACAAGATATAACCTTGTTGTAATAATCAACCCTAGCTCTGTGTGTAGATAACCAATCCATGCTAAAGATAACTCCATATGACCCCAAGTGAAGGATACAAAGATCCAATGTCATGGTGAAGGGTCATAGGTCCACTACACACTCCTTAAATAAGGATTCCATTGAGATTTTGGCTTTAGAAGCCATTTCAACATCAACTATGGCAATGCCTAGCTGCCACCAGCTTGCATTGCTTTACTAATGATGGAGAAATGTAAGCATTTAAAGAGATAGAATCAAATAAGATAGGGGTATAAATACAACCAATATTACTTATGGTCTTAATCACCATACCACGGTGCTCTACCGGTAGTTCTCGATTCTTTGAATAATTCCTTTGGCTTCGAGCATGTCACCAATTGTAGGTTGAGAAATAGGTGCCTTACCCATATTAGCAGGGTTCTGTGAGAACTCTCTCTAGTGATTTCCATGTACATTTTACCCATAGTAACTACCTAGTCCCCTCCACTGGAAAGAAACCCCTCTAAGTCCCCTAATTGTCTGTGAGGTAGATCTTGATGATACTACTACTAAGCGATGCGTTTTCATGGATGTACTAAAATTGGTGAGCTCAAGGTGGATCATGTTTCCTAATGGTTCCCCTACTTGGAGGCCCCATACTATGCCCTCTCTTCGCATCATGGCGTTGTTAAGGTCGAATGGGTGGTCAAGTCTGTTGTTGATCTTTGTTGAGGAGGTGTGAAGGAAGAATATGCTGAAGTGCATCAACCGGAGAAGGAGGAGGAGTTGATCTCCTCGACATACTATCCTACACCTTTTGTATACAGCTCCTCACTTTTTCTTGAGCCAATTGATTCTTCCCCATAGTTGATTTATCTAGTCTCTACAATGTAGGTCTACTTTGCACGACCTCTTATAGTGTATGTGGATAATGAATGCGCAATGCACCTCCCAAGTCTAAGTTCAGGCCCCTGATGAACATGTGGATCCTAACATGCTCATCCTACATGTAGTTCACATACTTAAGCACATCCAAAAAACTGACCATCATACTCTGCTACCGTGGGAGATGCGTATCGCTGAGATCATGAAACTCAAAAATCCGCTACTAGATAAATCTCTTGGATATGTACTTACTCCTGAAATTATCCTCAAAGAGCTCCCAAGTAGCTATCTCTAAATCAAATGGATATTCTACTCCTTAGTCCTCCACCAAACTCTAGCTTTGTCTCGAGAAGGTGAATGGAAACACGAGCTTTCATATTATTAGTACAAGGACATAAATTAAAGCACCCACTCAAGAAAACCATCAATGCCTTGGCTTCAAATCCTTCTATGTCTCTAGTAAAATGAGGTGGGTGTAACTTCAGTATCTCTCTAATGTGATTTTTCATAGTCGACTATCATCCCTTAGGTCCTGTCTCGCATGTTCATCCCTCGGCATAGGGCTCCTTGACCTGTCTTTTTGTCTCATAGCTCTATCTTTGTGGTATCTAGTACTTGACTCATGTCTAATTGAATCTACATGGGATTTATCTACCTTATCCTCAACACGATGACATGAAGGTGCACGAGCATCCCGATGGATCTCTTTCATATTTGTTAGGTTTCCCTCCTAAAGATCCTCAACATATAACAACATTAACATCCTGTAGTGTCTATAGTATATGAGGCAATATAGTTGTTACTCCCTAATCCGGGGGTGGTAAATTTAGTTCCATGTGTAGGAACCCCTCGCCTACTTTGTAGGTCCATGTGAGAGTTAATTTATCATCATCTATGTTTTTTTCAGTTTTCTATGTTTTAAAATATCATACAATGTTTTGTGTTCTAGGTGTAGTTTGTGCTAGGTTTACATGTTTATGTTTCATGTTAGAATGAGATCCAAGCATTGAACCCATGGCTTTGTTACCAAGTGTAATGGCCACAATTTTCTATGCTCAAAACTAAAAATAATGTAATAATTTAATAGGCAAAATTATGGTAAGTTTTTTTATTTTTATTTTAAAGGGATGAAAGGGTAAACATTATTCACAAGTTAATTAATTTCTCGGTTATAGTTTATTTAGAACTGGAGGAAGTGGAGTTAAATTAAAGTAACTCATAAGGAAAGTTATGGAAAAATGAGATAATTATTGATAAAGTAACTCATTTCTTGAGTTCTATTAGTTTACTTCTACTCTGTTATTAATGTTTGTTTAAAAACTCCCTTAGTTCATTATCACCTACCATGCACATTCATATTATTAATTTCCACCAAGATTTCACCACTAGGCTAACAACTAAAGGGGCCCCATTAACTCCATTACCCATGCCCTTTTTAATTTACTTGACATTCCCTAAAATTCTACCCAATTAAGTGATGTAGGGTTTAATCGAACCATTAGATTAAATATATCATGGCGAGTGGATATCGTTGCCATAACTTTCCTTATGAGTTACTTTTATTTCCATTTACCCTAGTTTATCAATCATTTTCTCATTCTTATTTTGTAGGTTTGGAGGAGGAGAAGCCGGGAGGCCATTAGAGAGGGTTTGCAAGATCCATTATTTTTATAGTTTAAGTAAAAATCATAAATATACCCATTTCCTTTGTTGGTATTATTTAACCTTTTTTATTTGTGTTTATTTGAAGTTTTTATTGCAGGTGTAATGTATATATACCTATTTTGGGTGAATATACAACCCACACACACACACACACACACACACACACACATTATATTTACATATGTATGTATGTGTGTATTATATATATATATTGATATTCAATATTAAATATATTATAGGATCGACTATCTTCTTTACCATGTGACCCTATGTAATGAATGGTCACATTCATTAAAAATGTTAGAGCATGCATTTATATTGGTTCATCTAATTTTATTGCGTGTGGTTTATATATTGTGGGGGAGGGGTGAGTGGGTGTAGTACCTATCACCACCACTATTTTATTAAAAGTGGGTGGGGGTGGGGTGTAACACCACCCGCCTCCACCACTCCACAAAAATAACAATATGCAACGGTTGGGCCTCGGCCCGACCCAACCCCAAACATATTATTTTTTATTTAAATAAAACACATTCCATTTTTAATAAGCCATTGGGCTTAATATTAAATTTGGTTTTTATTTTATTTTTTTCTATTAATATATATATATATATTTATATATAAAAAAACACCATGAATTTATTATATATATAATTATATATATATATATATATATATATATATATATATTGAAAATAAAATAGATATAAATATTTAAATTTAAATAATAATAAATTTATATAGGTAGAAATATATGTTTACCATTGTGCTTTGCTTTTTTTCTACTTAAATTTAAAGTATTCACCTAAGTCCACTTATACGGTGAAATGTGAGATAAGAGGTTATAGTTTTCTACCTATTCATCTATGAGAAAACTAAAATATTAATACATTTTGTTAAGCACGCAATACACAATACATTTTGTAAAAATATAATTTCCTTATAGATTTTTGTTTGCAATAAAATGTATATATATATATATATATATATATATATATATATATATATATAATTGATGCAATATTCCTTCTAACATGAGCATTTGAATAGGAGAAACTAAACAATCTTAAATGAAAATTATCTATTATTTCTAATTCCAACTATACAATACAAATATTATAATGAAAGTTGCAATAACATCCTTTGTAATACAATAATTTCTAATCCATTTCTTAAAATAACATAATCCTTTCCAACAAGGTCTACAACTAAAGTTCTTTCTCCATTCAACTAAGTCACTACAACTTGGAATAAATGAAATATACAAGGCTTTCTTTTAAACATGCTAAAGTTACAATCTTCCACTCTAAGTGGGAACAATAATAAATTTTACAACATGGAGGATCTTCTAACAAACTCAAAACACAAGTCTTCTCTCAAGGTCATATCCCAACTTTATAGCTTTAATTTTGCACATCTTAACCTCTTCAAAACTCGAATCACCAACAAAGAAAGGGGTACAGGTGATGCTCTCCGCCCAACCTATAATAAAATAAGCGGAGAGGACTTTCTCTTTATTGACCCCGAGCCCCAACCAAAGAAAAATATGGGGTATTATACAAGATTTGAAAACTTGTACAAAATGGCTTCCATAAATACTCATGCAACATTTCAACATTCTTTCCAAGCATGAAAAAAGAGAAGTTTGCAAATTTTTTTGAATCAAAATGGTAAAATTTACAAATTTAATCAAAATAAAAAGGATTAATAAAAATCCCAAATGGAGACAATAACATGGGGTTCTCTATTTATTCCTCCCATGTGGAAAGAGGGTCCACCCAAGGTCCTTTAGGTGTACTATCATTAAAACACACACACTTATTTCTCCCTTTTTCCAATGAAAAGAAACACATAAATTACTTTTATATCCACATAGGTGGAGCACCTTTTCAACTCTTCCTCCACGTTTCCTAACAATCTCTGTTTTTCCTCCACAAATAATCTCCATTTTTTTCTCCTACAACAACTCTAAAGGAAATCTACCCAATGCCTCAAAACATGTACACACATAAACATGATTTTATTCACATAAACACACACATTCTCTCTCTCTCTCTCTCTCTCTCTCTCTCTCTCTCTCTCTCTCTCTCTCTCTCACACACACACACACACACACACACACACACACACACACACACACACACACACACACACACACACACACACACACACACACAATTAGAATACATGGTAGAAGATGCTACCTTTCCATTGCAAGAATTTGATCCAAAGTTACCCCGCAAAGCTCCTTCCAAGCTCTAGTAAAAATCCAAAATGCTCCAAGACTCAAACCAAGCAACTCCAACTCTCACTCCCAAAATACAAGTTCACAACAAAATTAAGTAATCCCATAACCCAAAAATTAACTATCATATATTAAAAAAATGAGAATAAGAGGGTAATGTGGCTCCATGTAGGATCCACATCACTTGTAATGCCCACAAAAAACTCTACTCTCAAAACAAATAGAACCAATAAATTAATAGTCAAGTTTACGGTAATAATTTATTTTATTTTATTTTTGTTTGAAAAGTGGTTTGGAAGGTTAGAAATTTCCACAATTAATAAATTTCTTTGTTAAATAATTTCTACACAAGCTTGTGAAAAATGGAATTAAATTAATAATTAAATATTATTAATTTACTTCCTAAGCTATATTTACAGTTTAAAGCATCTACTAAGCTCCATTAGTTTAATTATTTATCATGCACCAAGATTACATTATTTTCTAACTCAAAGGTTTAATTGTTTTCCTAGCCACTAAGTGGCCCCATTCACCCCATTACCCATGTTCTCTCATTTTTTTAATTTAAAATACATTCCCACAAAATACCTTCCACTTAAGTGAGGTAGGGTTTAATTTGGGCCATTGGATTGAATCTATCCTATCCCTTAGATTTAGGTTGCCCTAAATATCCTTATGGTTCTCTTTTTATTTCTATTTTCCCCAAAAAACCATATTTTATCTTTTCTTGTTTGCATGTTTTAGAAAAGGAGGAGGACGATCCATGAGAGAAATAAGTGCATCCATGGAAAATTCTCTCTTGGTTTAAGTTGTAAATATTTTACTATTGTAATATTACTTCTCTGTTTATCATTGAGATCCCACCATGGATTTGTTTTGTTATTTTGATGTAAACATCTTTTTAGATCAAAAATTGTGGAAGGAACCCCATTTAAATAAATATATGAATTTTACACATATGGGTTCCATAAATAGATTAGAGAGCTTAAGAAACTTAAATTCAATAAATTTCTAGTTGCTGGAAGTTTCCTTTTAATGGTTTTAATCTTAGATTTCACTTAAATTTCAAACTAAGTTTTCATGATCTGGAAATTTTAGTTTTTCGTCAAAAGTCAAAAAACCAAAACCCTAAACAGGTCAAGGGTCCTTTCATCGCTTCCCTTCTAGGGTAGTTCATCAAACATTGCTCTGTGTTGGGTGGCGGTTCATAAATTTTCACTGCACAGGAAGCAATTCTGTTCCTAGAAAACATAACCTTCAAATAATGCATTTTAAAAATAGTTTTCAACTTAAGTTGATTTTTAATGGAACATGAATTTTAATGAGGGTATCTTCCATTTGTTGAATTGTAGAGTGATAACATATCTAGTTGTATAAATAAAAATTAAATATGCATAGTTTTGTTCATTCAATGATACAACCTTCAACGACATGAAACGTAAATTTTATTTAATTTAACATACTTTGAAATTTCTCCTTTCAACCATAAATACAAATATGGTAACTACAAGATACAAGAACATTCTTTTTTCAATACAAAAATTTCTTATCCATTTCTTTCAATAAAACCATTCCTTTCTTTTCCAAATATACATATGTATCTATATTGTAACTTTGAGTACATAAAAATTTAGGAGAGTTTCATTTCAAACAATTATAGAACTTAAGCTTTCTCCTTTCACTATAACATTAAAAATTAAAAAAATGAAATATACAAGCCTTCTTCATTCACTCAATCACTACAACTTGGAATAAATGAAATATTAAAAAAATTATTTTAATCATACAAAATTTACAATATTCCACTCTAAGTGGGAATAATATAATGATAAAGTTACAACATAGAGACTTTCAGTGAAGGCCAAAACACAAGTCTTCATTTTAATGTCTTATCCAAACATCATAGCTTAAATCTTGCATTCTTAAATATTTCAAAATCTTCTATCACAATACAAAGAAAGTAGGAATAGATGACTCTCTCCACCCAACATTTAATATATTAAGAGGAGAAGTCATCCTTTTCGCCCCCGAGTCCCAAACCAAAGAACAATAATGAGGGATCCTTAGCAACATTTGAAAACTTTTTACAAGAGTGGCTTCATCAAAAACATAAAACCCACACAACATGCAACACATTCAAGGGAAATACTCAACAATATTTAATACTTTCTCAAACAACACATAGGTTTGATATCAAACCAAAAATACTAAGGAATAAGGGAACCACCTCCTTTTTCCACCCAAGTGAAGTAGGATTTTCACCCAAAGCCTCCATGTGCATAATAGAATCAACAAAACATCCTTATCTCTCCCATTGGGAGTATAAAAAAATATGTCCATGTTTTACTTTTCACTCCCCAATTGTGAAACTCCCAATCACACTCCATCCAAAATGCATGCCTCACAAATCCATTTTCCCTCCCCAATGTTCCCATACTTTCATCTCCCACTCCCTTATTAAGGAAAACTACCTAACCAAACAAAAACACATTCATAATACTAATACAATATCCAACAAGGACAATTTTAACATCTACAAACATAAACAAGAAGGTTTTAAAGGTGGAGATCCTACCTCTCCATCAATCTAACAAGGTGAAATGCAAGACCCTTTTGGAAAATATAACTTTGAGATTTCTCTTCCAACTACACAATACAAAAATATGAAAATGAAATTTACATTAACATCCTTTGTAATTCAAGAATTTATAATCCCTTACTTACAATAACATAATCCTTTCCAACAATGTATACATCTAAAGTTTTTTCTCCATTCAACTAAGTCACTACAACTTCAAATAAATGAAATATATAAGGCTTTCTTTTAAACATGCAGAAGTTACAATGTTCCACTCTAAGTGGGAACAATATTAAATTTTACAACATGTAGGCTCTTCCAACAAGCTCAAAACACAAGTCTTCTCTCAATCTCATATCAAAACTTTATAGATTTCATTTTGCACATCTTAACCTCTTCAAAACTTGAATAACAAACAAAGAAAGGGCTATAATAAAATTTATCAACATTTCCACATTCTTTTCCAAGGAAGACAAGAAAGATAAGTTTGCAACATTTTCCAAATCAAAAAATTAAAATATACAAATTTAATCAAAATAAAAAGACTTGATATCAAGCCCAAATGGAGACAAGAATAGATATTTCTCTCCTTATGCCTCCCATGTGGAAAGAGGGTGCACCTAAAGTCCTCCAAGTGCACTATAATCAAAACACACACACTTATTTCTCCCTTTTTCCTATGTAAAGAAACACATAAATTCCTTTTATGTCCACATAGGTGGAGCACTTCTTCTAATCTCCTCCACATTTCCTAAAAATCTCCCATTTTCCTCCACAAAGAATCTCCATTTCATTCTCCTACGCCAACTCTAAAGGCAATCCACCTAATCCCTCAAAACATGCACACATAAAAATATGCTTTTACTCACACACACACACACACACACACACACACACACACACACACACACACACACACACACAATAAAAATACATGGAGAAGCTCTCACCTTTCCATTGTGAGAATTTTATCCAAATTCACCATAGAAAGATCCTTCCAAGATCAAACAAATTTCAAAGAAGCTTCAATACTCAAACCAATCAACTCCAACTCTCACTCCCAAAATGCAATTGCACAACAAAATGAAGTAACCCCATAACCAAAAAATTAAGTAACATATATAGAAAAAGGAGAAGAGGGGGCTGATGTGGCTTCATGTAGGATCCACATCACTTGTAACACCCACAACTATACTCTCAAAACAAATATAACTAATAAATTAATAGTCAAATTTACGGTAATAATTTTTTAGTTTTTATTTTTATTTTTTTGGTGTGAAAAGTGGTTTTCAAGGTTACACATTTCCAAAATTAATAAATTTCTTGATTAAAGTATTTCTACACAAGCTTGTAAAAATGGAATTAAATTAATAATTAAATATTATTAATTTACTTCCTAAGTGATATTCACAATTTAAAGCATCTACTAGGCTCTAGTATTTTAATTATTTATCATGCACAAGGATTTCATTATTTTCTAACTCAAAAGTTTAATTGTTTTGTCTAGCCACTAAGTGGCCCCATTCACCCCATTACCCATGTCTCTCTCTCTCTCTCTCTCTCTCTCTCTCTCTCTCTCTCTCTCTCTCTTTAAAATAAATTCCCATAAAATACCTCCCTCTAAGTGAGGTAGGGTTTGATTTGATCCATTGTATTGAATCTATACAAGCCCTTACATTTAGGTTGCAATAAATTTACTTATGGTTCTCTTTTTATTTCTATTTTCCCCAAACAACATCATTTTATATTTTCTTGTTACAGGATTTGGAAGAGCAAAAGAAGGAGGAGCCATGAGAGAAAGAAGTGCATCCATGGCAAAATTTCTCTTTGTTTAAGTTGTAAAGATTTTACTATTGTAATATTACACCTTTGTTTAATATTGAGATCCCACCATGGATTTATTCTATTAATTTGATGTAAACATCCTTTTTGAGTTCAATAATTGGGAAATAAACCCCATTTCAATAAAAGTGTGAATTTTACACATATGTGTGCCATAAAGAGATTGGAGAGCTTAAAACACTTAAATTTAATTCATTTCTAGTTGTTGGTGCTTTCCTTGTGAGGGTTTTAAAATTAGATTTCACTTAAAATTAAAAATGGTTTTTCAAAGTCCAGAAATTTTATTGTTCCATCAAAAGTGATGAAACCACTTCCCCTACGTAGGACGGTGGTTTTGTGACCATCACCCTGTTTGGTGGGTTTTCCATTGAACACTTTCTGTGCTAGGTGGTTGTTCTAAAACTGTCACTCTACATAGGATGACTGTTCTTTTCCTGAAAATATTTTTCAATTTATGTTGATTTTTAATGCAACATTAATTTTAATGAGGGTATCTTCCATTCATTGGTTGGTAGAGTGATAATGTAAGTTTACTAACTCGAAATTACAAATGCATATTTTTTTCATTCAATCATAAAACCTTCAACAACATGAAATGCAAATTTTCTTTATTGAACATATTTTTAAATTTCTCCTTTCAACCATAAATACAAATATAATAACTTCAAGTTAAAATAACATTATTTTTGTAATACAAGAACTTCTAATACAGTTCTTTCAATCAAGCAAGTAATTTATTTTCCAAATATACATATGTAGCTATATTGTTACTTTGTGTACATACAAATTTAGGATAGTTTCATTTCGAACAATTCTACAAATCAATCTTTCTATTTTCATTATAACATTACAACTTTGAATAAATGAAATATACAAGCCTTCTTCATTCACTCAATCACTACAACTTGGAATAAATGAAATATTACAAATATTTCTTTCAAGCATAAAAATTTACTGAGTATTCCACTCTATGTGGGAATAATAGAATGATCAAGTTACAACATAGAGACTTTCAACAATGCCAAAACACAAGTCTTCATTTCAATGTCTTCTCCAAAGTTCATAGCTTCAATCTTGCATTCTTAAATATTTCAAAAACCTTGATCACAAAACAAAGAAAAGGGGAATAGGTGACACTTTCCACCAAACCTTTAATCCAATAAGATGAGAATTCATCCCTTCATCATCCCCAGAGCCCCAAACAAAGAAAAATAATGAGGGATCTTGAGTAACATTTGACAATTTTTTACAAGAGTGTCTTCCACAAAAACATACAATCCACAAAACATGCAACACATTCAAGGGACATACTGAACAATATTTTAAACTTTCTCAAATAACACATAGGTTTGATATTAAACCAAAAGGAGAAAGGAATATGGGAACTACCTCATTTTTCCTCCCAAGAGAAGTAGGAGTTTCACCCAAAGCATCCATCTTCATAAGACGATAAAAAAATCATTATCTCTCCACTCTCAAGTATGTAAAAATTTGACCATTTTTTCATTTTCACTCGCCATAGGTTAAACTCCCAATCACACTCCCTCCAAAATGCATGCCTCACAACTCCTTTTTCCCTCCCTAATGGTCCCATACTTCCATCTCCCACTCATTTCTTAAAGCAAATTACCCAACCACACAAAAACACATTCACAACACTCATACAACATCCAACAAGCACAATTTTCACATCTACAAACATAAATAAGAAGATAAAAAAGGTGGATATCCTAGCTCTCTGTCAAGCTTCCAAGAGTCTTCACTCCAACAATATTTAACTTTTTTGACACCTTCAAGCCAAGCGCACTCCAAAAGCAACTCCAACAAGCTCCCAATTCCAAAATTAATAAAAAAAGAAACAAAAACAAGTAACCCAAAAATCCATCAAATTCAATCAATAAATGGAAATGGGATGTGAGGATAATGAGGTGGCTCCATCTAGGATACCACTTCATCATTATTTCATTCTAAAACACAATTAAAACACCATTCCAAGGACAATAAATGAACATGTAAGACCTATGACATGCCCAAATGACACTCCAACTTACGAGACCATGCGTACAAGGACAAATTAATTGTGGTAAGTAGGAAGGTGTAATTATTTTATCTTTTACACTCCAAAATGCATGAATGAGCCTAAAATTAACTCCCATACTATAGGTATGATTTTTGGGTGAATATAAGATGCATGGGACAAGCTTAGCTTGTCCCATAAGCCTCCGAAGTTAAAATTTGAATTTTGAAGTTGGAGAAGAGTACACAACACAAATTCAAAAAAATCCAACTTACATCCAGAAGATTTCCAAGACCATCTACCCTCATAATTATCCAGTTATCACATTCTTATTTTAGTTAAAAATTAAGTTGGATTAGCTAATTAAGACACATTAATAATTACTAATAAAATGACTAAAATTTCCCAAGAATTAAATACACATAACACAAAGTAAAACACACACAAAATTTGAAGAAGGGAAAACATTTCACCCCATGGCCACACATGTGTGGTCACCTCCCATGGGAAACATCCTAAATAGGCATGTAATAACACCACATAAATAATAGACACATTGTAAAATTTGGGTATATTGCAAAACACCCAACATCCTTTTGTGGTTGGTCCTCTATCCCTTTTGACGTATGTGATAAAGTATCCTGCTGCACAAACATAATACCTCTCGGCATCACACCCACATCAACAACATCAAGAAATAATATATACATCGAAATAAATAATCGTCATCTAGAGTTAAGTAATTGTATCATCTATGAACATATCAAATAATTTGATTCTAGCATCCTTGAGATCATAATTCTACTCGGAAAATCCAGTATAACATGTTAGTATAAAATCCAAATAATGAAAATCAACATATATGATATTTCTACCCATGTCATCTAGTGCATCATAATCAAAATGTGAATCACAACATGTCAATAGTCCAAATATCCGTATATTCTATCATCTACTACTCAAATGTATTTTTCAAAATTTCTAAGTATCAAGCCATCACTAATGTCAATATAATGAAAATAGTGTTAAAGAGGAGTGGGAAATATAACCCTCTCCCATTAGACTTGACTTCCTCCTAGAAGTCACTACTATAGGTGTGGAAATAGGGTCTATAACAAAGTATCATCCTCCCATTTGGCTACAGTATCATCATACCTATCCCACTCAACTCCCACCTTGTCAATCTCATGGCGTCAAAGGCCCAAGTTCATGCACTCTACGATGCGCATAGGCTCCATAGTCACTTTCTTCTGCTCCTTTGCTTGCAATGCATTCCAATCTAATACATGAGAGGGATCTGGAATGTATTTCCTAAGAAGAGAAACATGAAATACATCGTGAACGCAAGACAAGATGGGTAGCAAGGCTAGATTATAAGCTAAGGGACCAATCCACTCCAAGATATCGAATGGACCCATGAATATAGGAGCTAACTTAGAGCCTTTTCCATAATGGATAGGGATCTTATGAGGTATGAAATGAAGAAACACCTTCATGCCCACCTCATAGTTGTGGTCAACTCTCCTCTAATTTACATATTTATTATGTGTATCATGTGCCTCATGAAGTATATTTTGATCAAACCAACCAACTTTGCTCCATGTCCTGTAACAAAGTTAGCCAAAGAGATACTATGTCCTCTAATCTATCCCAACTCAAAGGCGTGTTATACTTTCAACCATAAATTTCTTCAAATGGATCCATACCAATAGAAATTTGAAATTTGTTATTATAAGTAACCTCCACTAGGTAAAAACACTCCTCCCACCTTGAATAATGGCCCATGACGTACATCCGAAGCATTTCCTTTAAAATCTGATTCACCCACTCTGTCTATCCATATATCTTTGGATGATATGTTGTACTTAAGTTGATATAAATCTCAAGGGCATGTTGCATGGTAGTCTAGAAATGAGAGGTATATAAGTGATTGCGGTCATAAATAATCTTCTATAGAATCCTATGCAGTCTGAAAATCTCATCTAAGTATACTCGCGCCACTGCTCGAGATGTATACGTGGTATTCACCGGATAAAAATAATAAAATTTCATCAATCTATCCATTGTGGCCATGATGGCATCATGGTGGTATCTCAACGTCAATATACCTATTAATAAATGCATGGAAATGGTGTCCCATTTCTACTCTAGTATATCATGTGAGTAGAAAACGGTAGCTGGATGTTGATTCTCAGCCTTCACCCTCTGAAACTTTAAACAACATGACAAAAACTGATCTATGTATATCCGAAGACCTATCCAATGGTACAACTATCTCAAGGTGGTGTGCATCTTCTCCACCCCTAGATGGGATGAATAAGGTGAATGATGAGCCTTTTACTAAGATATCCCATCTCAAGCTTTCATCCCTAGGTCTATAGATTGAGACTCTATGTTCGAGAAGTCCATTTTACTCTAATGAAAATCCATCAAAATTCCCCTCAAAGGGTATCTCGAGAGTCATTCTCTAATCTAGGTGTAGGGTAGAAGCTATAATGTGGAAGCTGTCAAAAAATACTTCTCAACAAAGATGTACCCATTGAAGTATCCATAACCAAATGTCTTCATCTATTCAAATATTCTACAACCACATTCTCCTTCCCTTCACACGCTTTATCTCCATGTCGTACTTGCATAACAACTCCATTCAATGCCATTGACGAGTGTTGAGATTGGGCTGCGTGAAGAGGTGACGTAAGCTCAAATGGTCTTTCCTAAGAATGAACCTCTTGCCAAGAAGGAAATGACGCCAACACACAAAAAAATGCACTATTTCCGTAAGATCAAGGTCATAAAGTCAAATAAATGAGCTCATAATCCTTGAGTTTGCAAGTCTCGAAGGCAACCACATGACCCTCCTGCATAAAAACACCTCCTAATCTTGCCAAGGAATCATCCATACATACAAATAAATCCCTTTGAGGATATGGCACAACAAGAATCAGTGTTTTCGTAAGGAATTCCTTAAGTGTACTAAAGGCCTTCTTGCATCCATCAAACAATAAAAAATTCTTCCCTTTCTATTAAAGGGAAGTGATATGATGCGTAATCCAAGAGAAGTCTTGAATAAATATCATGTAGTAACAAACCAACCCAATTAAAATGCACACCTCGGTAATATTGGTTAGCATGGGCCAATTCATAATAGTTATAATATTGGAAGGATTGATTGTGATACCTTCCCCAAAAATGATGTGACCCAAGTATTGAACCTATGACTATAAAAAGCACACTTCTCTAGGTTCTTGTAACGTTACTTCTCATGAAGACACCCTGTCGAAGGTTCTCCTTATGATCCTCATGTGTATGTCAAGATATCAGAATGTCTTGAAGAAACAAGAGCATGAAGTGATCCAAAAACATCCTGAACACCGCATTCATTGAACTCAATAATATTGTAGGGGCATTCGCTAGAACAAATGGTACCACTGTGAATTCATAGTGGCCATATGTCATGTGGAAAGTTTTCTTGTACATATCTTCCTCTACAATCCTCAACTAATTGTAGCTTGACTTAAGATCAATCTTAGAAAATATAGTTATCCCATTCACCGATCAAATAAATCATTTATTTTTGGAAGGGGTAACGATTATTGATCATTACTTTATTCAGCTGTTTGTAATCCACACAAAAATGTAGAGATTTTTCCTTTTGCTTCATAAAGATCACTAGTGCACCCCAAGGAGATACAATAGGACATATTTTGTCTTTCTCAAGAAGGCCCTCCAACTACAACTTGACCTCACATAACTCAGGTGATTCATCTTATATGTTACGCGTCAGATATGCTCCGCTCCAGGAATAAAATCAATATGAAATTCAATCTCACGTGGGGGAGGTAACCTTAGAAACTCACTAGGAAAAACATTGGAACAATCCTAAAAAATGGGGTGGTAAATCAAGTGACGGTCATTGAGTCTCATCCTCTGATCGGTCACTAACAATTTTGGAAAATAACTGACAACCCCATCGCGCACACGCTTGTAACTACATAGTAGATATGGTGTGAATAGAGATGGGTTTTCTGACTCCAAAAATCACTAACTCCACTCCCAAATCATCTGGACAAGATATAACATTTCTGTAACATTCAACTTTAGCTCTGTGTGCAAACAACCAATCCATGCCCAAGATAATTCCATATGAACCGAGGGAAGGTTACAGAGATCCAAAGTCATGGTGAAGGTTATAAGGTCCACTAAACACTCCTCAACAAAGGATTCCACTAAGATGTTGGTTCTATAATCCATCTCAACATCCCAACAAAATGCCCTACCTAACTCGTAACCAACCCGCATCACTCTACTAAATATGGGGAAATGAAAGATTTTGATGAGCCTGAATCAAATAAGATAGTTGTAGAAATACCACCAATGCTACCTATGGTCTCAATCACCATGCCTTGGTGCTATACTTGGTGGTTCTTGACTGTAGCATAGATCACGTGTCTCCTAACCATGTCACCAACCATAGGATTAGAAATCGGTGTCTTACCTTGATTAGCAAGATTCTGAGGGCACTCTCTCCAATGACGACCATGCACTTTGCACCCATAACAACTACCTAGTCCTAACCACTATGTAAATAATCCTCCAAGTGGCTCATACATCCATTTTATAGAATGTGGTGATCCTCCCATAGATCTATGTGGGTGCTGCAGTGGAGGTACTCTTGCTAATTGTGCTTTTGGTAGATACTAAGTCCTATTGGAGACCCCAGCCTAGAGGTCCCATACTATGCCCTCTTTGAGCATCATGACACTATGGAGGTCGAAATATTGGTTGAGTCTAATACTACCGAGGAGGAGGAGGCCTAAAGTAAGATTGTGTTGAAGTGTGTCTACCATGAGGAGAAACTAATCCCTCAACCTACTATCCCGCAAATGTTGTATTTGAATCCTCACTCTAACACGATCCTGCTAAGTCTTCCCCCTACTTTTCCTTTGCAATATAGGACTTCTCCATGACCTCTGATAGAGTCTGTGTGAAATAAATTCCCACCACCCCACACAAGTCTAACTTCAAGACCCTAATGAACCTGTTAACTCTAACCTACCCATCCTTTCTATATTCCACATACTGGAGTAGATCTAAAAATCAACCCTCATACTCTACTACAATCATGAAATCCTATCACAGATAATGAAACTCATTGATCCGCTACTAGATGAATCTCGTGGATATGTATCTACTCCTGAAGCTCTCCTTGAAGAGATCCTAAGTAAATATCTCATAATCTACATGGATATTCTCCTCCTAAGTCCTCCACCAAACTCTGAATCTATCTCTTAGAAGGTGGATAACAACAGGATATTTTGTGTTGCTAGTAAAAGGAAATAGCTTGAAGCATCTGTTTAAGATAACCAACCAAAATCCAGCCTGAAATCCTCCTGTGTCTCTAGTTAAATGTAGAGGGTGCAACTTTAGTATCTGTCAGATGTTATCTACCATTTTCAGCTATTGGCCCCTAGGTCTCTCTACATGAACATCCCTCATCCTAGGGATCCTAAATACGTCTCACTGTCCAAAAGATTTATTTTTGTTCTCTCTAGGTGGTGACTCATGTCAAGCCAACTCCACATGGGAGTGCAATCCCATTTCCTTAGTAATGTGATATGGTGGTGCATGAGCCTCAACCGATGGCTCTCCATCCTATTTTCTAGGTCACCCTCCTAATGATCCTCCGTGTAAAGTGACATTAACATCCTGTAGTGTTGGAACTATTTGAGGAAATATAGTTTCTATTGTCCGATCTAAAGATGGTATATCTAAGCTCCTATGTAAGGACCCCTCATCTAGTCTACACCTCCTACACAAACCAAGATGAAAATTAGTTTATCATCATATAGGATTTTTTTAAATTTTCTACATTTTCAAACCACATGAAATGTTGTGTGTTCTAGGTTTAAAGTTGCACTACATTTTCTTTTTGTGTTTCATGTTTCCCAATGTGCCTGGGGAAGTGCAAGCATTGAACCCATGGCTCTGATAGAAAGTGTAATGCCCGCAAAAATTCTAATCTGAAAATAAATATAACTAATAAATTAATAGTCAAGTTCACGGTAATAATTTTTTATTTTATTTTTAAAAGCGGATTGCAAGGTTAGACATTTCGACAATTAATAAAAAAATTTGTAAGACTCTTTCTACAAAAGCATCTTAAAAATGTAATTAAATTTTATTAATTTACTTCCTAAACTATATTTATATTTTAAAACGTCTACTAACCTCCATTAGTTTAATTATATATCATGCACTAAGATGACATTATTTTCTAACTCAAAGGTTTAATTGTTTTCCTAGCCACTAAGTGACCCCATTACGAGATGTTATTTTTGTTTTTGTTTTTAAATACATTCCTACAAAATACCTTCCACTTAAGTGAGGTAAGGTTTAATTTTGGCCATTGGATTAAATCTGTAGTGCCCATTTCCCTTCGACACTTTTTTGTTATTTATTTTGATATTGTCAACTATAGTTATGGAAATTATTGTAGCTTTTGATTTGGCATGATGTTAGATGTTAGAGATTATGTACTGTTGTTGATTTTGATCCATATATGATACACATGGTTTATTAGAGACATGTTATATTGATTTTAATATGATGTTGACATAGTTATATATACATATTTCAGACATGCAATATTTCATCACACAAAGTACAAAGCTTTGATAATTGAACTATTGTTGTGATAATTTTGCCATGCTTGAGATGTAGAATAGAAATATTGCTAGAAATTGTAAATGATATTGTATTTTCCTAGATGATATTTGATTCGTATATAGATGATTGTGGATTTATATTGTATATTTTATCCTAGCTGTTTTTGATGTGGCCATGAGGCCGAAGGAGGTGTTATGTGTTTTGCAGGTAAATATCACACAACAGGGGATTGGAGACCAACCACATTGGAATTCTAGGTGAATTCAACAAGGGTCACCATGGCAACATGTATTTGTGTGTGTGTGTGTTTTAATTATTGTTAGGGAGAAATTGTGACCAAGGGGTTATGTGTTGTATTTTGTTTAGTTTCCTTTACTTAATGTAGTATGTTATTTTTAGTGATGTAATTTCATTGTTTTATTTTTTTAGAAAATGATGTATTCTTCCCCTTTATCTTAATGGGTTTTAATTTCCTATTTAAGTTAATTAATCTTGTTATTAACTAATTGTGTATGTGACCAAAAGTTTTCATTTATTAGACTAGATGGCTCTTGGGCTTTCTGTTGTAATATTGAGTGCTTGTGACCTTGAGTGTTCTACACTCTAGCCCCTCATGGAAATACAAATTTGGCCTTAAGGGAAAATTTTGAACTCGTCCCACACTTCTTAAATTGTTATGCCAACCAAACCTATGGTTTGGGGGGTCAAAATTAGACCCCATTAGGTGTTTTGGGAAGACAAATTGTAAGTTTTTATTGCACCTTCTTACATGTAATTACTTTTAGTACTTAAAGGGTGTGGGATTAGATTGTGTGTGTAGCTAAAATGTCATTTTTTCAACCACTTTTTAATTGTTCTTTGGAGTTATAAGTTTGACTTATGAGGTGGAGTTGAGGATGAGTGATGTGGCATCCTACATGGAGCCACCTCATCGTCATCTCTCCCTTTTCTATTTATTCAAGTTCTTTTTTTTGTTTGGGGGTTACTTCATTCTTTTGTGCTCTTCCATTTCTTGGAGTTAGAGGATTTTTGGAGAGATTGTGGTCTTATGGGTGCTTGTTGGTGATTTCTTGGGTTTAAAGGAGCTTAGAGTTTTACTCTTGGAACAAGATCTACTATGGAAAGGTAGGAGCTTTACTTTTGCTTATGTTATTCCTTTGTTTTATGTTTGTGTGCTTGTTTTTGTTGAGTGTTTAGAAATGATTTTTGGGTGCTTGGGTATATTTCCTAAGTGTGGTGTAGAAGGGGACTATGGGGAGAATTCATGTAGGGAGGCATAATAATTATTTCATGTTTTGGAGGGAGTTTCATACTGGATGTCCCACCTTGGATAAGGAATGCTTGCATTTATTAGTTTTTCTTGTATTAGGGAGGCATAAGAGAATGAGTGAGTCATAAGAGGTACTTGAGGGAGGCATACGATTATGTAGGAGATTTGAGATTTTTATTCCGGGTTTAAAGGTGGGCACCCATGTCTTAATCGGAGGCATAAGTGGCCTCCCCATAGGTTCTTACTCCTTTGGCTCTTCATTTAGAAGCCTTGTATATTTTAGTTATCTCTCCTTCTTGTGCTTTTAGTTTTAGTTGAATGTGCATTTGGAATGGTTGTGAAATACTTGGTTGTGATGTGGAAGTTTTTGGTACCATGTGTTGAAATCACCTCTCATTGTAATAAGGTTGGGGCTAGGGGGACAATGAGGAGGATGGATTCTCCCCCTTATTGGATATTTTAGTTGGGTGGAGAGTGTTTCCTCTCTCCCCATTTATTTGTGGATCGATAAAATCTTTAAAGATCTCTCTTGTTGGTGTTGCGAAGCTTGAATCTTTTGTTGGAATCCTTAAGAAATTCATTCTTGCTAAAATCCCTTTTTGTTATTCAAACTTAGGGTGAAGGGACTTGTAACCTTGTATTCTTTTAGCTTACATCCTTGTATTATTTCCCACTTTAAGTGGAGGACATTGTATTAATATTTTGAAGAAAAGTTTCATTCAATTATTATATGTGAAAGTCGTATTATATATTGAAAAAGAGAAAGAAAGATATATGTTGTAAGCTAGTTTTGTGAAATAGAAAAGAAATTTTATTATC
Source organism: Taxus wallichiana var. yunnanensis (assembly GCA_018340775.1). NCBI lineage: Eukaryota > Viridiplantae > Streptophyta > Pinopsida > Cupressales > Taxaceae > Taxus > Taxus wallichiana. Next base: position 652,309,946 of record CM031238.1, on the reverse strand, counting down.
TTTATTTGAAATTTGTCTTTGTGGGAAAAGAAATTTTACCTTCATTGTTGTATTTCTATTATTAAATATGAGAAAGAAGAAATATTAATGTTCATTATATTACTCAAAGGCATGTAGTGAAGTAAGTTGCATTGGTTCATTTTCATGCAGTGAATGAAATATATTTTAAAACTTCATTCCCAATAGATGGAAATTGCTTAAGTGTTAATTAGTCTTGGAATAGGCCAATGAAGTCATCAAAGTTGTAACTTGAGGATGTTACCCTCATTTATAATTCATTGTAAATCCATTTCAAGTTAGTAAAGGAAATGAAATGGAATCTATTTTTCCCCTATACAAGTGTTATCCAAATTGTTAAAGGAGAAAAAAAGTGCAAGTATTTATTTTTCAATAGTTATAAATATATCCCATTATTACTTTTGGTAGTAGGGTTAATATTCTTTTTTATATTTTTAACAATTAAATATTTTGATATTGAGGAACTTATTAATACGAAAATATAATAATATTCATGTACTATTAATATTATTATATTAATGAAAGTGTGCTTCTATATAAGCTATATATATATATATATATATATATATATATATATATATATATATATATATATAATATTATTATGAAAGTGTGCTTCTATAAGCTATATATATATATCCATGTAGGGTTATGTTTTCCTTAAAAAAGCTTTTGTAGTAAAAGTTAAAACCAATAAAAAGATTTAAGGTAAGCCGTGGGGAAGGGACCTAAGTTGCAGCCCTGGTGGAGGAGTAGGTAGATATGGTGGGGGTGGGGTCGACTACCCCACCCCATAGTATTTTATTTTTATTAAATTAACCCCTCCTCCTCCCTCAATCCCGTAAGCGGTCAACATTCAAACAAACCCTATGCACTATGTATGGCGCGCATTCGAATATATTATATATATATATATATATATATATATATATATATATATATATATATATATATATATATATGTATGTATGTATGTATGTATGTATGTATGTATGTATGTATGTATGTATGTATGTATGTGTGTGTGTGTGTGTGTGTATACATACATATACATACACACACACATACATACATACATACATATATATATATGTAGATCTATGTATGTATGTATATACACATACACACACATATATGCCTTCCTTTCCTCCTCCAATAACCTGCAAAAAAAAATAGAAACAATAAGACAAATGAAAAGAGAAAGAAGACTTCATAAGCATGCTTTAGGGTTAGTTTCCTCTTTTCTTCATCAAGGGTCCTAATGAATCCATCTAAGGGATGAGATTCATCCCTACAAAAATTAGGTGGAGAGCGGGTGAATGGAAATTACCTTTTTAATTTAAATGTCTTAATTTTAAAACATGAGTTGACTTTTTAAGGGGTCACTTTATGGGATGAAGGAAGTGTTCATTATCCTAACCCAAAATTTAATGAGGGACCTTGCTAGTTGTTTCAACACTGTAAAAATTAAATAACCTTGGGATTTAATTTTATTGGCCACTTTTACCGTTGACACCCCGTGGGGGAATATTCAACTTTAGTAGGAATTAATTTATTATTTAAATAATCCTTAGGGAGATTAAACATGATTAGTAAAATCAATGTATTAAAGTATAATGTAGATTTTAAATATTGTGTTATCATGGAACATTATTTATTAAATTCATCGCCTTAGAGACATTAATGTGGAAACTATCATTTTCGTAAACTTTTGTGGGCGCATTATTCAAAAAATGATTCCTTAATTTTTCTAACTAACCCTAGGTTGTTTGAGGTCTCGTGGGAACAATTTTTATGGGTGTTATAGAATCTATCATAACCCTTAGATTTAGGTTTCCCTAAATTTATTTATGCTTGTCTTTTTATTTCTATTTTCCCCAAAAAAACTCATTTTCTCTTTTCTTGTTTGCAGGTTTTAGAAGAGGAGGAGGAGGAGCCGTGAGAACAAGAAGTGCATCCATAGAAATTTTTCTCTTGGTCTAAGTTGTAAAGATTTTACTATTGTAATATTACTCTTTTGTTTAATATAGAGATCTTGCCATGGATATGTTTTGTTATTTTGATGTAAACATACTTTTTGAGTTCAACAATTCGGGAAGAAACCCTATTTCCAAAAATATGTAAATTTTACACATATGGGTGCCATTAAGAGATTTGAGAGCTTAAAAACTTAAATTCAATTCATTTCTAGTTGTTGGATGTTTCTTTTAATGGTTTTAAGCTTAGATTTCACTTAAATTTCAATATGGGATTTCAAAGTCTGGAAATTTTATTTTTCCATCGAAAGTGATGAAATCACTTCCCTACGTAGGCCAGTGGTCCTATGACCACCACCCTTCCTGGGGATCGGTTCATCGACTGTTGTTCTATGCTTGGCAGCGGTTTTGAAACTGCCCCATTACATAGGGTGATGATTCAGTTCACAAAAATGGAACATTCAAATAATGCATTTTTTTTAACAATTTTCAACTTAAGTTGATTTAATGCAACATTAATTTTGATGAGAGTGTCTTCCATTCATTGGCTAGTAGAGTGATAACATAAGTAGTTTTATAACTCAAAATTATAAATGCATACTTTTTTTTCATTCATTTATAAAACCTTCAACAACATGAAATGTAAATTTTATTTTATTGAATATACTTTGAAATTTATCCTTTCAACCATGAATCCAAATATGATAACTACAAGTTATAATAACATTATTTTTGCAATACAAGAACTTTAAATCGATTTATTTCAATAAAACCAGTCCTTCATTTTCAAAATATACTTCGTATAAATATTGTAACTTTGAGCACATACAAATTTAGGAGATTTTCATTTCAAAAACTATACAACTTAAGATTTCTCCTTTAATTATAACTATAGTGCCCACTACCCTTCGAAACCTTTTTTCTTTGATTTTGATACTGTCGACTACACTTATGCACATTGTTGTATCTTTTGATTTAGCATGACACAAGATGTTAGAGATATTGGACTGGTGTTGATTTTGATTCATATATGATGCATGTGGATTGTTAGAGACATTTTATATTGATGTTTATATGATGTGGACATGGTTATATATATATATATATATATATATATATAATTCTGACATGTGATATACTTTCATCACCATGAGTAGGCTTTGATAATTGAATTAATGTTGTGATAATTTTGAAATGGATGAAATGTTGCTAGAAATTTTTAAATGATTCTTAATTTCCTAGATGATATTAATTCATATATAGATGATTTTAGATTTATATTGCATATTTTGACATGGATTTTTTAATGCGACCACGAGGCCGAAGAAAGTATTATGTGTTTTCAATGTATATATATTCACAACAACATCGGGGGGATTGGAGACCAACCACATTGGAATTCTAGATGAATTCAACTAGGGTCACCATAGAAACATGTAATTGTGTGTGTTAGAATTATTTGGTTAGGGGAAAATTGTGACCAAGGGGTCATGTGTTATTTCTATTTTAGTTTCCCTTTTATTAATGTTAGTATGTATTTGTTTTGAGTGATGTAATTTAGTTGTTTCAATTATTTAGTTTTTGATGTATGTTTTCTCGTTCATCTTAGTGGGTATAATTGTCTTATTAAAGCTAATAAATATTGTCCTAAAATAATTAAAGATGTGACCAAAATAAGTTCATCTATTAGACTTAATTTTCTCTTAGATTTTGTTTTGTGTATGAATGCTTGGGATCTTGAGTGATGTAGACTCTACCCTTCATGGGAAACTCGAATTTGGCCTTAAGTGCCAATTTTGAAGGCTTGTGGGACAAGTTACACTTATCCCACACCTATTAAATTATCATACCAACGCTACCTATGAGTTTTGGAGTCAAAATTAGATCCCATTAGGTGTTTTGGGAAGATAAAACTTGGTGAAATGTTTATTACACTTTCTTTCAAGCAATTAATTTTGTCCTTAGGGGTGTGGGCTTCGATGGTGTGTGTAAGTATCTCGTCATTTCTCTCACCCACTAATTTATGGTGCATTTGGGTTAAGGTTTGACTTCTTAGGTGGAGTTTAGAATGAGTGATATGGCATCCTACATGGATCCACCTCATCCTCCTCTCTTGCTTTTCTGTTTATTGGAGTTCTTTTTCTTGTTTGGGGGTTACTTCATTATTTTTTGCTGTTGTATTTTTAGAGAGTTAGAGGATTTTTTTGAGAGCTTGTGGATGCTTGCTTGGTTTTAAGGAGCTTGGATACTCACTCTTGAAATAAGCTCTACTATGGAAAGGTAGGAGATTAACCTTTCTTATGTTATGTTTTACTTTGTGTTTATGTGTTTGTGTTGGGTATTGTTCTCTTTGGAATGCTTGTTGGACATGGGTAGATTTCCTAAGTTTGGAGGAGAAAACTATGGGGAGATTTCATGTAGGGAGGCATAAGAGTTTAACTTTTTTGTTTGGAGGGAGTTTGGGTTGGGTGCCCCACGTTGTACAAGGAATGCTTGCATTTCCTTCTTGTTTATTTTATGAGGGAGGCATAAGAGATTGAGAGAGGTATAAGATTATGTGGGAGGTATAGGGGGTATTTGAGGGAGGCATAAGAGTATATAGAGGATTTTTGATATGCATTGGAGGCTTTAAGGTGGGCACCCATTCCCATTAGGAGGCATAAGTGGCCTCCCCATAGGTCTTGCTCTTTTTGCTTTCATTCTAAGATTCTTTTTTTGTTGTTCGATGTTCTTCTTTCTTGTGTTGTTTTGATTAATGTGTAGTTGAAATGGTTGTGAAACAATTTTTGTGTTATGAAAGCTTGTTATTTCCATGTGTTGGAATCATCTCTCATGTAATGTGGTTGGGGCTCAAGGGCCAATGAAGAGGATGGATTCTCCTCCTCATTGGATATCTTGGTTGGGTGGAGAGCGTTACATGTCCCCCATTTTGTTGTGAATAAAATAAATCATGTTGGATCCTTCTTTCGTCAAAGCACAAATTGTGTCCCACTTCATGTCCCAAAAACGCGAGTAAGAAGTTGGGCGGGATCGGAAATCGAGGGTGTTCGCGAACAACCTTTCGCGTGAACCCCCTTCACCTGAACTGCCACGTAGGACGAAGAAACTAGTTTGTGTGAATGGGGGTTCGCGCGAACACCCCTTCGCGCGAACCCTTCAAATTCAAATATTTTTGGCGGCAGAGAGTTATATATAGATATTTATATAGTTTTGGGCGGCGGATTTAAGGTTTAGGGGGTTCGGGTGAAGGGGGGGTTCACGCGAACCCCCTTCACGTGAACCCCCTTCACGCGAACCCCCTATGTGGCACCTATGTGGCACTATGTGGCACATTTTGGCGCCAAATCCATTTGGAGGATAATTTTATGCCAAAATGTGCCACTTAGGTGCCACGTAATTAGGGTTAACAAATGAATAAAATTACAAAATTTTAACACAAAATATAGAATTTTATTAGCTTTCTAAAAATATAATTTTTATTTTTTAAAAATATGTTTTACTATTTATTTTTTATATTTTTCTAACATATGGTATTTTAGGACAATCGATCGTACACAATCAACCCAATTTGAAAAATAGCAAAAAATATCAAAAAAAATTGAAAAAATTAAAATTATTATTTATTGAAGTCTTCTTCTTACCTGTGAAAAAAATTCATTTTTGATGTAAATCTTAAAATTTATTGGCATAAACATTTGTACGCCATTTATTTGAAAATATTTTTACAAAATAATTAATTAAAAAAAAATAAGTCCAAAAAATATGAAAATTTGACAGCACTTCAAAATTCAAATCTTGAACACATATCTAAAATTTCATGGTGAAAAAATAAATTTTCATTCAAAAGAACCACCCGGGGATAGTCATTCCTCTTTTATAACATAAGAAACAATGTATGAGTAAAATTAAGAAAAAGATCGTTTTTTTTGTAATTTTTTTTAAAAAAATTTACATGTATTCTACACTCTAAATACAACATTTCGTTAGTTTGTGGAATTTCATGAATATGTATGGTTTTATGGCTATTACCTTTAGAAAATCAATGAAACTGAAAATTCATGTTTATAATGGTACAAAACATAGCAAAAAGTGGGACATTTTATTGTGCTTTTATGAAGATCATTTTTTTGAGGAGCTTGGAAGTTTGTTGGAGTCCTTGAATAAATCCCTTCTGGAGAGAAGCCTTTTTGTTTCCCACTCAAAGTGGAAGATTGTAAATTTTTTCATGTTTAAAAAGAAATGTGGAAATACAAGTTGTTTTAATATTTGTAGTAGTTCATTATAGAATTGTAAAGAAAGAAATTTCCTTCTCATTAGAATGTAATAGGGAAAGAGAAAGAATGAAAATGAAAATCTTAGGTAAGAGTTTAGTTGAAATTGTATGTGAAAATAAAAAAAGAGGAAAGTTACTTTCATTGTGGCATTGTATTATTGTATAAGAAAAAGAAGAAAGATTTTTTGTGGAGTTAGTTTTGAGAAATAGAAAAGAAAGTAATTCTTTTTATTTGAAATCTTGTTTGTATTGTGAGAAAAGTAAATCTTTGTGTTAAATGATATGAGCCATTTTCAATTAAAAAAGAAAGTTATTGTAGTATTTTGAATCTATAATTTGTATTGAATGGAAGAGACAACAAATTGAAAGTATTTTCTATTTAGAAATGGTGATAACAATGTTTGAAGTAGATGTAAATTTCTTTTAACTCTTGATATTAAAAAAAAATTAGTTGAATAAGATCGAATAGACCTTGTAGTTGTATGACTACTTTTGGAATGGAAAATGCTTAAATGAATAAATTTTAACTAAGAAAAGAACAATAGGAATGAAATCTCAAAACTGGAAACTCTATATGTTCAAAATTAAGCTCAGAATGCAATTTAGTACCTTTTAGTAAGTTTTAGTTTTTGAGAAAACCTCATATTTAAAGTGCTATTTATTACAAATAGGACTGTCACCCTATGCAGAATGGCAGTCCCATAACTGACACTCAAGCTAAGGCGGATGTCTCAAATTCACTGCTCATTAGGGCGGTGGTCCGTGGTTTGTCACCTAGGCACGGCGGCAATCACACGACCGCCAATCTACTTTGGGTGGTAGTTCTTTCACTTACGATAGAACTCCTCGAGATCTTATGGAACATAGATCAATTGCAGAAGATAGAATTATATTCAATGTATTCAATGTGTGTGTTTTTAAAACAAAAGAGCAGAGCCATATAAAGGTTGCGGGAGGAAGGAGGACAGTTATAATTGTCTATCAACAAGTATAATCAACAATGTATTAAACTAACTAATGCTAACATTCCCCCTTTATTACAATGTTCGTACAAACATACATTTCCTGATATTGGATGTCCCCCCCTTAATGAGATCACCACAAAGAGGGTCTTCACATGAGCATGTGCCTATATGGTCTCGATACACATGGTTTTTCTAAGGTTGACCATAAACCTAGAGGGATAGGAGAACTTTATGACTGTTCACCTCAGTGGTTTTACAAGATTACCATGAACCAAGAGGATGATACCTTGGTGGTTTTCACGGGTTTACCACTGACAAGGAGGATTTTAACTCGGTGGTTTTACAAGTTTACCACAAACCTAGTGCGATTACCATACGCTGCTTTCAGTGCATTTTTGTTCCCCATAACGCTTTTCAATTTAGGAGGTCCCAAAATGGAAACTATGCACCATCTGTACTTTATTGGAAAAGGAAAAAACATAAGAAAAACAACAAACAATACTGACAAATATTCCAAATTCACTTCTAAGAATCATAGCAATCATGTTCTTAGTTGTGGCCAATGATGTTGATTTTCGTTTAGCCAATCTTCAACAGCAAAGGAAACAAATCACTGCCACTGGATGTTACCCTTGACTAAGTCATTTTTACCCATAATGTGAAATGTGAATAATGAGAAAGAGACTGCATCAAGAAACATGCTATTGACTGGATCTCACCACTTAGACCTTGTTACACATGGTTCATGTTGCAAGTGAACGTATTCACAAGCAAACCATCTTATTTTCGAAGCACATCACTCAGAGTATCAATTCAAAATGAAGAATCATTGGCAAATAACTATGCTCCAGAGTAATCCATTTTTCAGCATCCGATCACAAAATAATAGAACACGAAAAAAAAGAAATTGAAATAAACACAAACCAAAAATTGAGGAATTTGTCCTCAATACCTTATTCGCCACAATATCTGTCGGTGGCCTCATTGCTTGTGGCTTGCAAGAGGTCACTGGATTTCCTCCAGCCTCCGTTTTCCTCCGTCCTCCTGTATGTGTTGCTACTTACATCACTAGATATGATGGGAAGACAATCTCATTAATAAATTCCTCACTCTCATCGATTGTCGGTGGATCTTCTATTTGAGAAAATTTAAGGCCAAATTGGGGCATCTTCTTAGAATAGGCAACTGCTAATGTTGCATATATGATTTGTGCAACAATTTCCTTGTTACATATAATAAGTATATATTTGCTTGTGTCAATAGGATATGAAGGAATACAAATACTAATTGCACAATATGTGAAATTTATGGTTAAGGTTGACAAGGATATTGAATGCTCTCTTTTCTCATTTCTTTGTAGGATTAACATCTTTGGTTGGCCTCTTTTGTCATTCATCTCTATTGAAACCGAGTTTTCTCATCATGTGAACAAATCGTGCCACATTTTCAATGGTTTCATGCCTCTCTCAATACAGATGCAGTTCAGGGAAAAACAATGGCTATACTAATAACTTCCTTTAACTAATAATGGAGCGATGCAGAATCCTACATGCCTTGAATTAACAAATGTCTACAGAATGCATAAATGTCCGCAGAATCCTCCAAGCGTCGTTAGGACTGCAACACATCCCTAGCACGCTCCTGCCGCCTCATGTTGTTCTAATCAAAAATGCATCATGCGATGGTGCCTTTGATCTTTGCCACATGCAAAACAGAACTCTTTCATGTCTGCTCCTCCAAACGTGTCTCACCAAAACCGTTTCAGACTAACTTAAACAGGTATATAAAAAACATCTTCTCCTTTTATCTCCAAGTCTTTGACAAAGAAAACATCTTCTTCTTTTATCTCCATCAGTTATATGTCAACCTTCTTGTGTCAATAACCAACTATTTTTATGCACATATCCACACTAGGGACACCCACATGTCTGCAATACTTTCTAATCAGTTGTCTTAAAAAAAATTATGCGCATCTAGTGGAATTCTCAACTATTGATGGGAAACTCATTTCTATTGACAGTCTTAGGTTGTGCCACGTTGATTGATCCACACATTTGAGGTTGAAGGCTCCATTTACATACACTGCTCCAGACTATGAAACACCTTGGATGGTTCCCCCTTATAACTACATGGGCTTCTCACTCCATGTGGGATAGTTACTAGATCCAGATGCCCCTAACCTCGGCTCCACGCTATTGCTTTGTGTCTAATGGATCCCTTTTCCACTAGGCCATGGAAGATATGGTGCTCTGATACCAATGATGGAACAAAGATCAATTGCAGAAGATAGAATTATATTCAATGTACTCAATGTGTGTGTTTGTAAAACAAAAGAGCAAAGCCATATAAAGGTTGTGGGAGGAAGGAGGAAAGTTATAATTGTCCATCAACAAGTATAATCAACAATGTATTAAACTAACTAATGCTAACAAGATCCGCGCCTGTACGAACTTTTTAACTGGTTTATGCAAAAAAATTAAGTTGTAAAATTTAACTAATAACTACCAGATGCAAACAATGTGTGATCCCATGGATTTGAGAAATAAAATATACAAATGGTGGATCTAAAACATTTCTTCTCATTTTATTCATGGGGGTAGGGTTTTCCCCAAATTTAAAAACCCAAATACAAAAGCTTGAAACAAAACCAGATTGGTAAAAGGAATAACCCTCCCAATCCTTGAATGGAAGTTATAACAACAATAAAACTACAACTAAACTAATCTAAACTAGATCTCCTTGTAGAATCCTCCATAGTTCTTCCTCATTTGCTCCAATATCTTTCTCTTCTCTAACTTGCAATTTTTTTAACAAAAAAAATAGACCAAATGAGGGAAATGAACAAAGGAAATAATTCAATAAAAACTCATAAGGAAATTTCGGGCTAGATGGGAACCCTAGGATATAGTGGCCAAGATTGATTTTATCTAAGGGTGGAGGTTTGACGCTACTTTTTTTTGGTAGAAATGTAATTTAAATGTTAAAATTAAATCTTTAAGGGTATGTGTAATTGGGGAATGGGGCCATTTAATTGCCTTAGAGTGCTAAAGCTTTATTAGTTCTTAGCAAGCCTTAAAAGTCAATGGAAAGGACTCTAAGTTAATAAGATAATGAATTTAATTAAATTAATATAAGGTTAACCTGCTATGATTGAACATCGACTAAAGAGAAGAAAATTTTTAGCTATGTAAATAAACTTATGGTACCTTCCTAATGAATAATTGATTAATGGACCATAAAGATAAATTTGAGATTATGTCAACCTTTATCTAGATCTGTTTTTTAATCAAAAAATTAAGTTAGTGGTGTTAGTTAGTTATTGTACCTAGGGGTTTAACATCCTGGTAACCTACTTTATCCTCTTACCTTATTCTTGTAACAAAAAAAATGAGTCACAATTTTTGGGTTAAGTGTTAGGGATTAGCATGTTTTTAGAACATCTTTTGACCGACGTTACAATAACATTACAAATTTGAGTAAATGAAATATACAAGTCTTTTTATTCGCTCAATCACTACAACTGGAATAAATGAAATATTACAAAACATTATTTCAAGAATACAAAAGATATAATCTTTCATTCTAAGTGGGAATAATACTTTGATCAAGTTACAACATAGAGACTTTCAGCAAGGCCAAAACACAAGTCTTCATTTCAATATCATCTAAAAACTTCACATCTTCAATCTTGCATTCTTAAATCTTTCAAAAACTTGGATCACAATACAAACAAGGGGAAATAAGAAATGATCTCCACCCAACCTTTAATCTAATAATATAATAAGCCATCCCTTATTTTCCCCCATGTGTAGTGCCTTGTTTGGTGTATAGTTGGTGAGAAGTAATGAAAAAATTTTTTTTTTATCCACCCACCGTATGTCTTCTTCCTTGCTGGCTGCATATCTTTCAAATCAGATTTTTAATTTGATTTTCCATGTGGTTGTCTTTTACCTGCCATGGCATTAAAGAGCCCTGCACCCTTTTCTTGGCGTGTTCAATTTTTCTTCCTGGTTGGTGGCCGCACATGCCCCAGTCATTAATTCTTTTGACTTGCCATCTCCTGTCACGTGGTCTACCTCTTCTGCCCAAAACCACGAATGCTTGTTTTGCACTCCATCAAATGCTGAAATAGATGAATTGCTTCAGCATGTTCTGGACAGCGGATTCATTAATGGTGAAATGAAGGTCTGTCTCCCTGAGGTTGCAAGGGAGGGTTTGGCTTCTCATAATCATGCTGTACAGGTAGTTCAATGGAGTTGCAGGCTGTTCTTGCAACGAGTTCCAGCGGACAGGTCATGTTTAGAATGGGGAACCATTGGTGTTGATCTTGGTGTTTAGATTACACACTACCCACATAGTCGAGACCAGTTGTTGCAGAATCTTGCAGCTTTAGTAGAAGAACGAGGTAAAGTTTTAGTTGAGCTGTCTTGCCTTTTCTTTTTGGAAGTCGCTTCCGTCCAGGTGGTGAAATTAACATGGAAGAAGCTCGATCAAATCTTGAGGCAAGTTTTGCAAGTGAGGCTGAGATTTTGTTCACTACTGTTTTTTTTGACCGGAAGTTTTCCAGCGCCTAGCCATGGGTTAGATATGGTGGTTATAGATGAAGCCGCAAGCTAGTGTAACAGGCATGTTACCTCCTTTTCCCTTGGGTGCTGCGAGGCATGTTCTTGTCGGGGATCCACAACATTGTCCTGCAACTGTGATTAGCTAGGTAGCAGGCATGTTGCAGAGTAGTTGAGGCATTTTTGAGCGCTTCCAACAGGCAGGCTGTCCAACTATGTTGCGTTTAGTTCAGTGTCGACTGCATCTTCAAATTTAGGATTCTCCTTCAAGATATTTTTTATCAAAATCGACCTTGTGACAAAGTGAGAGTGTTCCAAATGAGACTGATGAAATTTATTTACAGAGATTCTCTATTGAGACCTTTCTTGCTGTTCGATGTAACTCATGGGAGAGTATCCCCTAGGCATGGATCTGTTTCATATCATAATATTCTTGAAGCACATTTTGCTTTGCAATTATATGAGCATCTTCAACGAGTCACTATGTTGGCAGGCATAAAGGGTGCTGTTGGAATTATCACACCTTACAAGCTACAGCTGTACTATTTGCACCGAGAGTTTGATGTTGTCCTCATATATCACAAAAGGAAGGAAAGATTGGTTGTTGTATCTGAGGAAACAACTACCGGTGTTCACAGGCTGTACCAGATGCAAGCTATTGGATCGCTACTCTTCCCTGCTATTAATGACAATGATTTTGTTACCAAGAGCAGTTCGATAGCTTGTACGGATGCAGGCACTCTCTGCTAGATGGTCTGATGAGAGCCACTGATGTGATGATTGCTGGCAAGGTTGCTGTTGTCTGTGGAAATGGAGATATTTCTTCTGTTTCGTCACCTTCACACAATTTTTTACCTCCATTGAGTTATTCCACTTCAGCTGCTCCATCGACTTCGGCCTCTGTCATCTCATAAATTGTTTTTTTGTCCAGTTTGTAGGCAGCTTGTTTACCCTAATGAGGCTGTGCAAACCCGATGCACACATCTTTACTGCAAGCCTTGCCTAGCTTATGTGCTGAGTACTACTAGGGCTTGCCCTTATGATGGGTATTTGGTTACTAATACAGATTTGAAGGCATTGCAAGAGGCAAATCTGGTATTGGCTGATGCTTTAGGCTGTGTGACAGTTCATTTCCTGTACCCCCCCCAAAGCAGCTGCATTGAAGCAATCTAGTGTTTGGAAAGTCACCTATTGAATTCTTCTAGTCGTGCCTTCAAAAGGGAATCCCAATGTGATATATTGCAAGAAAAGACCAAAGTGAAGCAGAGGATAAAGCGGAAGGCGTGTGGCTCATAAAGTGAGTCCTGCTGGATGTTCATGATTGGTGGATGTGTTAAACAGGCAAGATAGACTAACCATATACATAATATGCTAGTATCTAATAACCTCTTGAAATGAAACTTTTTCTTTCTAGAAATTGGTTTAAATCTATGATTTTGTGGATTTGCGTTCAGTACATGGTTAACAGTTTGTTACTTCTAGATTTGCCTCTGTTGGTTGTTCTTGTTGACATGATCAAACCCATATATATATATATATAAAACAAACAAAGGTTCCCAGTGTATGCTTTGATTGACCATATGAAAAAATAATTTTAAAGTTACTTCCTCTGCAAAAATGTCGCTGTTTCTTTGGTGAACTTGGGTATGTAATCACCCCTAGATCATTGCAACGTTGACCAGTATTGGTTTCCTGTTATGTTGTTGCCCTAGAGGAAAACATACAGTTAAATTATTATTATTATTTTTATGATAAGCGTGATTATGCAGTTCGTGTATTGTGTAAATTATTAGGGCATTTAGGAATTAGAAGCTCAATATATATGCTTGTTACGAAGGAAGTTTTGGACCGAAAATATGTCCTGGGTTGATAGAAGGGCATAAATTATTGATAGAACCCCATTTTGATTCTACTCTTGCTATGAGTAAAATTTGATAAAATTAATGACCTTTGTGGTGTTAAGATATGGTATGTTGATGATTCCTTATGTGATCGATTTAATTATGTATAGACATAATGCCTTGATGGAGTAAGGTAATATCTTTCACGGTTCGTGAAAGTTAAGGTTTTCATCAACTGCTTAAGGTAACATGAAGTTCCTTAATTTACTCAAACTTGTTTTGTACTTCCTTCTTGATGAGTGACCTTTCATTGCCAATTTAGAATGATTGTGATGGAAGGTCGTGAATATATTTTGTTGTCAAAAAGGGAAAAGAAGCTATGGAATAGTTTGTTTATGTGTCGAACGTAATAATTGTAATTACATCGTTATAGAAGTTCGTTATTGGAGGATATCTATCTTCAATGGTATATTATGTGTTTAATCACTGCATAGGTTACCATAAACTTAGTGATGAGATGTAAATTAAGGAGAGTTGAGAGACCTTTTCCTTTGTATACATCGTTTATGATATTATAAAGTGAGTTGACGTCGGAAAATTTCAACCAAGTCTAGATTCATGGCTATGTTCCTCTAGAACGGGAGGGTTATAAATCTAAAGAATTATGAAAATTGAAAGGATGTGTTTAGAATGCTAGATTTCCTACTCAACTTGGGTATTAATGAGGCTTGTCGCTATTCCGACCCCGGTTATATTCAAGTAGGTAGGTTGTTAGGCAATGCCTATTCTAAACATTCTTACCGTCCTTTCCTCTCATCCTTATTAGCTATGAAGTCACTTATTACCTAGGATATAATGGTTGCGGGTTTGAATATAAGTTTTTCATCCTTTAAACCTTTTTGATTACATGATGGAACTTTGTTTTACCCTCGTTGTTCATTTCTAGCCTATTCGGCCTATGGCCCTACGGAACGATTCCAAAACTATATTCTTTTTGGCAGCTAAGATCGGGTCTGGTTTTAATCTTTTGACTTCTCCTTGAGAATGTGGATTGATGGGTTACACCTTAGATTTCAATCACGAAATCTACGGGATCACATAATTGAAATCCTAATACTCTCAACTCTTGTGTCTAATCATTTAAATTTCATAGTCTTGCAGATTTGGTTGTCAAAATTTTGTAGTTTTAGAGGTATTTTTCATAACTAAAACTTATGGTTTTCTTCTTAGTTGATATGTTGAAAATTATATCTTGTTTAAAAAGGTTGTTAGAGGTTAGAGCTTTGATCCATTTCTTGAAATAGAATGTTTCCTTTCATGGTATTGTTAGCTAGTAGCTTATTGTTGCTATGTATAGTCTTATCTTGCTCAGTTCTCGCGAACTGACTCAGGTTATTAATTGTTGCAGATGGCTTACGTGGTTAGATGATGGAAAGACTTGTAGATTATTGCATCAATCTTGGTTATGATGTTCCTTTGTATGAATGTGTATTATGTTATAAAATTTGAAAAGGGTCTTTGGACATTTTAGAAGAAGGGTCAGTGCCTAGTAGATGCATTATAGAATATTGTTGTTGTAACTGTCAAACTTTGCTCTTGAGTTAAAATGTTGAGTTGTAAATCCTACTAAGGCATAGTAGCAATGAGTTTGTAAGCACTATAAAGTGGACTGGATATTCCTTATAAAAGTTAAACGAAAATTTATGTTTATGAGCCTATTAATGTAGATGTGATCCACTTGAAACCTTTGAGACCTGGAACAATCAAGAGGAATCTATCTTTTGTAACAAAATATGATTACTTGTTTTTCCCCCGAGCTAAACTAATAAACACTATTTTTTGGTGAAACCTTAAATGATCTCATGGTGAAATCAATGGTTAGATTTTAGAAGATGATAGGATTTATTGAGTAGGAGGGAAATTGATTAATAAAACCTTAAATATCTCTCTATCATTTGAAATGTTCTCCTTTGTCAAACTTAATAAAGTAAAGTCTAGATGGAACATTTAACCATTCTTGATAAACTCTTAACCTCAATGAAAGACTGATAGTAAACAATGTGACCCTGAAGCTAAATTCTGTTGTCCTGTTCTGTTAACCCATGCCTTAATTCATGGTGATATTTCTTAAGCAAGGTCAAAATTTGATCCTTAAACAAGAAGGTTATTGTTATGAACCCTAAGCGGTACTTTCCTCAATCGGAACTTATGCCTTCACCTGTGCAACAGAGGTGTGGAACATGTGACAGTGGCTTGAATAAGATTAATTAACCTTGTAAAGAAATGGAAAATGTTCTAAAATCAAATGAATAAGAAAGATTTGGACATCAAATTGATGATCCCAGTTTAGAAAGCTTGGCCTTAAGCTATTTAGTCAAACCGTTGAAAAGAAAGAAGTTCTCCTTGTGAAAAGAATTATGTGAATCGTTACATGAAATTTTATAAGAACGCAAGTTAAGAATTAAGAGACCTTTAGTAAACAAGAAAATTTAACAAGAAATTCCTCATGGGATGCCCATGTGGAGTGTGTCATGTGGATTGGACTTCCATGTTGTCTTGTCAAAAGAAGAGTACATTGTCCTTGATAGATGTGAACGTTTCCGTGCTGACCTTGTGGTTTCCCCCATAACAAGTGGTTCCTGGTGTTGGTTGTAACCTTGTGACGACATGTTGTGTCGTGTTGTGTCAAAGCAAGTCAAAAAAAAAGTTATCCTATATTTCATGGTGTTGTCCTTGTGTTGGTATTTTTGGTGTGCTACACCATGCCCCAACAAAAAAATAGTGTGGGATCTTATGAAACATTTGACAATTTTTTACAATATTGGCTTCCACAAAAACATACAATCCACAAAACATGCAACACATTCAATGGATATACTCAACAATATTTTTAACTTTCTCAAACAACACATAGGTTTGATATCAAACCAAATGAAGCAAGGAGTATGGGAACGACCTTCTTTTGCCTCCCAAGTGAAGTAGGAGTTTCGCCTAAATCCTCCATGTGCACAATATAACAAAAAAAACATCCTTATCTCTCCCCTTGCAAGTATGCAAAAATATATCCATGCTTTTTTTCTCACTCCCCATAGGTGAAACTCTGAAACACATTCCCTATAAAATGCATGCCTCACAACTCTCTTTTCCCTCCATAATGGTCCCATAAATCCATCTCCCACTCCCTTCTTAACGAAAACTACCCAACCGCACAAAAATACAGTCACAACACTCATAAAATATCCAACAACCACAATTTTCACATCTACAAACGTATATAAAACATATCAAAGCTACAGATCCTACCTCTCCATCAATATTCCAAGAGTCTTCACTCAAATAAGATTTTTTGTTACACCTTCAAGCAAATAACACTCCAAAATAAACTCTAACAAACTCCCAATTCCAAAATTTCAAAAGAAAAAAAATAAACAAGTAACCCAAAATCCATAAAATTCAATTAATAAATAGAAATGGGATGTGAGGATGATGAGTTGGCTCAATGTAGGATGTTACTTCATCATTCCGCTATTCAAAAACAAAAGTCAAACACCATGCCCAAGACAATAAATGAACATGTAAGACCTATGACATGCCCACATGACACTCCAACTTGCACACAATGCCTGCCAAGAACAAATTAACTGTGGGAAGTAGGAAAGTTCAATTATTTTTAGTTTATACTTTAAAAATGCATAATATGGCTAAAATTAACTCTCCATATCATAAGTATGGTTGTTGGGTGAGTTTTAAAAGCATTAGATAATATTAGATTTTCCCACAAGTTTCCAAAAGCCTCCCATGTTAAAATCCAAATTTGTAAGTTGGGGAAGAGTACACAACACAAAATCCAACACAAATCCAACTTACATCCACAAGATTTCAGGGACTATCTAGCCTCATAATTATCCAATTGTCGCATCCTTATTTTAGTTAAAAAATTAAGTTGGATTATCTAATTAAGACACATTAATAATTACTAATAAAGTGACTAAAATTTTCCAATAATTAAATGCACATAACACAAAATTAAAAGAATGGAAAACATTTCACCCCATGGCCACACATGTGAGGTCACCCCATGGGAAACCTCCTAACTAGACATGTAATAACACCACATAAATATGAGACAGTTGTCAAATTTGACCATGTTGCAAAATACTCGACATCCTTCTCGTGGTTGGTCCTCTATCCCCTTTAAATGTATACGATAGAATATCCCTACAACACAAAAAAATAACTCTTGGCCTCACGGACACATAAAAAAATTGAGAAATAATATATCCATAGAAATACATAATCCTCATCCAAAGTTAAGTAATTCTATCATCTATCAACATATCAAATAATTCAATTCTAACATCCATGAGATCGTAATTTTACTCGTAACATCTAGAGTATAAAATGTCAAGTATAAAACCCAAATAATTCAAATCAACATATATCAAATTGTCTACCCATGTCATCTAGTGTATCATAATCAAAATGTGAATCACAACATGTTAATAGTCTAAATATCGCATAGTATATTATCTATTGCTCAAAATATAATAATAAAAATGTCTAAGTATTAATCCATCATTAATGTCAACATAATGAAAATATTGTCAAGAGGAGTAAGCACTACATCACTTCTCCTCAAATCCACCTCACCAAGTCAACCATCAATCCCGGGGATAATAAATTGGTGGTTGAGGGAATGAAAAATCTCTTACACACACTAACCCTTACTCGACTCCTCTAAAGGACACAATTTAAATCTCATGTAATAAAGTGTAATAATTTCACCTTTTAGTATCCCAAAAACATAATTAAGCGTAAATTTAACTCTTCATATAATAGGTATGGTTGTTGGATGAATTTAAGAGACATGGGATAAACTTATCTTTCCTACAAGCCTCCAAAATCCCTCACAAGTCAAAATCCGAATTTTGAAGTTGAGAAAGAGTACAGAACACAAAACCCAACACAAATCTAATTCACAATCAAAATATTTCAAGGACCATCTACCTAGTTTATTTCCCACTTGTCATATCTTCCCTCTTAGTTTAAATTTAAGCTAAATTAGTTAAATAAGATACATTTGCAAGAGTTAATAAAGTAACAATATTTCCCAATAATTAAACACATGCACAACAAATTAAAACAACCAAAAATTAAATGAAAATAAACACATTACACCCATGGCCACTTAAATGAGGTTACCCCCATACGGGAACCTCCTAAGAAAGCATGTAACAAGACAACATAACAATATACACAAGTTGTCCAATTTTGGCAATGTTGCACAATACCCCACATCCTTCCGTGGTTGGTCCCCTATGCCCTTTTGATGTACGTGATAAAATGTCCCTGAAACACAAATAGAATACATCTATGGCATTATGGCCTTATGGTTGTATCAACAACATCGAGAATAATATATATATATATATATATATATATATATATATATATATATATATATATATATATATATATATATATATATATATATATATATATATATATAATATAAATCCAAAACTAGTCATTCTATCATCTATCATCATATCCATTAATTATATTTTAACATCCCTAAAATCATAATTCTACTCAAAACATCCAACATAGGAAATGTATCCAGAATATGACATCTTAGTATAAAATCATAATACTACAAATCAACATTTATAATTTTCCATCAGTGTCATCTAGTGCATCATAATCAAAATATAAATAACATGTAAATAGTCCAAACATCAACATAGTCTATCATTTATTGATCAATCCAATTGTAATAACATCATAGTGAAATAGTGTTGAAGAGGAGTTGGCCCTACAAAGTGAGGGTTGGATGGTTGTGATAGAAAAAATGAAGGTAAGATTCTCACCACTCCTCTTAAGATGAATTTAAAATTTCGGGACGTGTGCCTCTTGGATAATCCTTTCCTTGCCTCTAGTTAAGTTTTCTCATTAGGGGTTTAGAGTGTTCTCGTGAGGTTGGTGAAAAAATTTGACTTGTCTTTTGGGTGGTTCTTTTTTTTTTTTGCTCTTTCCTAGGCTAGGTGTTTGGATAGTGTATTCAGGGGTCTTGGTTTTGGTCTTTGACCAAGCTTCACTTTGTACCTTGTTGCGCTTTGATGTCTATCTTTCGGTTGTACAGGGTTTATGATCCCTTCAAAATAATTATTTTTAATTTATGGTTGTCCTTTGGCCTAACTTCATTTCTTGTACATGGAAATTTGGTCCCTTCAAAACTAAATCCTTATTACACTTATCTAAATAAAAAATATTATGATAAATTTGACATTTATTCGACCATCACATTATTTTTTCTCTCTATACTTTAAGAAAATAATAAAAAATAGATCAATATCTTTATTATGTTATAGATCTGGGAGATAATTATTTAATTACAGTAACTCTGGTACAAGTATCTTAAATACATTTGTTTAGAAAGTTTCCATAGAAATTAATTTCCAAGATAATGTTATAAACATAAACATAACTGTATCTTCCATTTTTGTGTGAAAAAATAATAATTCCTAAATAGAAGGGCCTCACACTCTACCATATACATCTAGATGAGATATTTCTATTTTGAGACTTGAATTATAAATGTTTGAAAAATAAAAAAAGACATTCAAATTGGTGTAAAATTTAATTTCAAAATTAAACTTTCACGAATCTAATGATAGGTGCATAATGGTGTAACCATGTAGATTTTTATGTTTACCTTATATTTGACATTTAATGATCACTTAAAATTTTGTTTCCAAAATTTGAAAAAAACAATAAAATTAATTTATATATCTTGGTTTAAATATATAAATATTAGTACAACATGTACTTTTAAAATTATAATCCTTAAATAATAAATCATATATTTTAATAGTCGACATTGGTTTAAATGTTTTCGCTTATTTATATATTTAAACTAAGATATAAGAGTTGACATTGGTTTAAATCTTAATATATGTACTTTTAAAATTATAATCCTTAAACAATAAACCATATGTTTTAATAATTGACATTGGTATATTTATTTATATATTTTAAGAGTTGACATTGGTTTAGATCTTAATATATGTACTTTTAAAATTATACTTCTTAAACATTAAATCATATGTTTTAAATATTCAAAATTGTCTAATTAATAATTCATTTTTTTAAAAATGAAATTTAAATCTTTCAAAGAATTGCTAGTTTTCTTTAATTTTTATTTAATTTTTTCATGGCCCTTCGTATTGGCGATGTTATACAATATTTCACCTTTTCTTTTACCAGTTTTGCTTCCATGACATTAGATGATATGTTGAAATTTAAACTATTTACTAATTTCATTATATAAAGTAAACATCGCCATTGAAGACAAAGGCCTCAAACATAAAATTTTATTGCGTCTGTAGCATGCCCATTTTCTTTTGAGTAAAATATCGAGAAAGGTGGTCTACAATTTATGCTTTTACATGTTTCGTGCCGCACTGGAGAGAGTTTCAAATGAACAGTTCCTTTGCATTTTTTTCATTGATTTATATATTTGATTTCAATTCCTTTATGATTCCATGCGTTCTAGTTTCAACCCAAAAAAAAATCGTTACAATTATTGTAATTAAATCCCAACTCCCATCACAGATGATTGCAATTCAATCCAGAAGAGCTGAATGAGTTTTAATAGAGTTATATCATTAGCTTCTTACAATTAAAAGTAAAATTATATGCAAGTGGTGGACATGTTGCGGAAAATATAACAACGCATTTACCATTTGTAACCCAAAAAAAGACACCCAAAAGCGAGTTGGAGTAATATGTCCATTAATATTAATGGAAATATTGACAGCAAGCATTATAGAACAAGAAAAACTTAATGATAATAATTTTTTCATTCATATATAAGTAAAATACACCTCTTTGAAGACAAATAAAAAAGTGAGCTCACAGAATTGGTATTTTATTCAATTTCTTCCCAAAATTAGCTGTCTAAATCGAAGCTAAATGCATCACTGTCATCGTCGGGAAATGCCAGAGAAGGACAAGTACTGAGGTGATGATGCACAGATATTTCTGTGATTAAAGATATCCAAGGGCAGTTGTTGGCAGATAATTTTTTAACCGCTGGACGTTTGGCGAGGGGCTTGATCAGCAATGGCTTTTGAATAGATTCTTCAATTTTCCCTTCCCTAATTAAATTAGACTTTGGCATTCCAGTAAGTTGCTGGACGATAACGCAGAATTTTGATGCATCTGTCGTGACAAACATTGTGTCTGTCTCTGTGGATGCATCGGACCGTTTTCTCTTCATATTAAATACTATATACGAGAGAGCTGCGGTTTTCTGGTTATAGAATGTGTGTAAGAGAGAGCTCTGCTTTTATAGTTATATAGCAGGTGAAGCTGTTAACAACAGTATTATTGACCGCATTCTTATTTCCATTTGTATGCAACTCGGTCAACAAATACAGCTGCTGCACACAGATTCCATTCCATTTCGAGCAAAGAACAAACAATTAATCTTGACTTAATGACAAATGATTTAATTAATCCAGAGTCATCTATTGTCCCTTCAATGAGCAACTGAAATGGATTCGGGAGTTTCAGCGATGTTGTTAACCAATGTTTAGGGCGTTGAGAATTTTTATTAATCATCCCAAATCTGGGATAGGGCGTCCTTTAAATATTGAAATGAATTTTTAATTTTATTGGGTTTCTCATCCCAAATCTGGGATGGAATGATTTCGTCCTTTAAATATTGGAAAATATCTGTTCTGTTATGTCGTTATAATTTTGTATTGATCTGTCTGGTTTCTAGATCGACGAAGAGAAGGGCATGTGACGTTACCGAAGAATATGTCGTTTTGAAAAACAAGCTCAAATTTTTGAAACTTAAACGGATGAATCTGTTACTGTTATGTCGTTATATTTTCAATCAATTGCAAATTTATATATTTATGTTTGTATTGATCTAGTAAAAATGGAAAGTTTCCAATTTCAATCGAGAAGTAAAAATTAATATCTACCGAAGAAGGTTAATATCATGCAATCTCTGTTATTGAAATTTATTCTTTTTGCTGTAATTGTTTAAGTGTCAATCATATTTTAAACGACGATGTAATAATTTTAAATGATTTAGAATTACGAAATAGTTTTAAAGTCAATTGCAAATTTTATTATGGAGTCTATGTTTGGTCTCATCAGAGGTTATTATTTGTGCTAATAAAAATGGAAAGTTTCTTTCACCGATATCATTTCAATCGAGAGTGTATGGAGTTATTAAGGCCTTAAAATGTTGCATTTATATTAATATATATATGTTAAATCATAGAGAAAATGATGTTGCATTTATTTGGTATTTTCATGTTATCATAGGTTGCTGTAGGTTGCTGCTTTGCAGCAAGGTAGCAATTTTCCTATGGAGTGTATTAAAGAGTTAAAAAAATATGATAAATAAGAAAAAACATGCGATAATATATATATATATATATATATATATATATATATATATATATATATGATAATATTTTATACTTAGTTGAATATTCATCATATGATATCTTTTCTTCATCAATACTTATATTTACATAGTATTTTGCAATATTTTGTCAAATAATTCGCAGAATCACAATTATTGTTTAGTATTTCTGTACAGAGTATTTTGTCAAACAATTGGTAGACAATCGACATAGTAGTTGTATTCCATTTTTTCCCTATAGTTTACCAGAAACACAGCTCCTTCTCTTACTATTGTCAGCCCCATTGGATTTTTACATGTTAAATTGTTCACATTTTCTAAAGACTGTTAAATTTGCAATGAATATTGTCTCGCAGCCTGTGGGAGAAAATTTTCCCACAATGGGGAGGAAAAGACATCCCATGGGTTTTATGTTAAATTGTTACACATTTTCTAAATTTGCATTACTCCAATTGCTACGAATCATATGAATACTTATAAAAATGAGCAGAAAACCTTCCGACTCTATCCCTTGATCTGCTTAATTTAAAATCTCCAAAATTTTCCATTTAAACATGTTATTGTGAGGATTAATAAAAAATAAATAAGAACATATATTATTTAAAATCTTTTATCTCTAAAAAAAAAAAAACTATTAAATACTTTTTAACTACGGAATTTTCATATTTTTATGAGGTCTATAAGCAAAAAAAAGGGAAAAAAAAGAAATTCATAGAATTGTTACCTTATTTTGTAACTATGATTTGCAGCTACACATGCAGCTAGTCTAGTCCCACGTTGAAGGAGCAACAATGCAACCCGGCTAACTGAGTCACACGTTCCATATAAAAATGATGTTTTTGTATATTCTCAGTGTTTCTAGCCTTTTGTATTGGTTTTCTTTTTGTTTTTATTTTATTTTACTAAAATGGTCATGTGACTTCTTAAGAAATGTTATTCCTTCCAATTGTTTTTAGAATGGAATTTCAAATAAAATAAGTACATATTATTGTGTCATGTGTCAAATTTGGATGCCCTTTCTCTTTATCCCCTCGTAATTTGCAATTTTACTCAACAACAATATCATCATCAAATAATTTCTATTTTTAGGTCTACTCACAATATCCAAATATCACATGTCTAAACAACATCTTCGTAATATAACCATGTAAAACAATATATGAACATCAATATCTAAAATATATCCAATAATCATCATGCTTCATAATCTGAATCAAGTCAAAAATAATCCATGATCTAACATCTATCATCATACTATAATAAGCTCCATAATCAAGTCCATAATATAATCAGTAGTATCAAGATTAGTATCAAAAAGGTGTCAAAGGGAAGTGGGTACTACATCCCCCTTCCCTTAGACTCGACTTCCTCTAGAAGTCACTGGAACAAATGTGAAAGAATTTGTAGCAATGTAGCATCTTCCCATGTAGTTGTAGTCTCGTCATATTTGTCCCACTTCATCCCCGGACTGATCAACCTCTCTACCTCAAAGGCTCGTGGTCGTATGATCTAGGATGCAAATGGACTCCACCTTCACTTGCCCTTGATCCTGCACTCTACAATGATGTCCAATCTAACACATGAGAAGGATCTAAAATATATCTCCTAAGAACTAAAACATGAAACATATCATGTACGTGAGACAAGCTTAGTGGCAACGCTAGATGGTAGGTCAAGGGGTTGATATGCTCTAAGATCTCAAAAGGATCCATGAATCTAGGAGCTAACTTAGAACCTTTTCCATAACGAATAGGGCTCTTATGTGGCTTGACATGAGGGAACACCTTCATTCCCACATCAAAACTACGGTTGGTCTTATGCTTATTTACATACTTATTCTACATGTTTTGTGCCTCCTACAATATTTATCTGATCAAAACCACCTACTGCTCCATGTCTTGTAACAAAGCTGGTCCATGAAAACCCTTTCCTCTAACTGTCCCAACTAAGAGGTTTCTGCACTCTCTTCCATACAAATCCGAAAAGGATCCATGCCTATAGAAATCGAACACTATTATTGTAGGAAAACTCCACCAAGTATAGGTACTCCTCCCATATAGACTTTAGGTTGATCCATCACGTACATCCCGAGCATGTCCTCTAAAATATGATTCACTCGCTTATACATCGGTCTATCTATCTCAAGGGGTGATATGTTGCTGAAATTGATCTTTGTCCTAAGGGCATGCTTGCATGGTAGTCCAAAAATGGGAAGTGTACAAAGGATAATGGTCACTTACGATCTTCCATGGAATCCTTTGCAACTTGACAATATCATCCAAATATACCGTACAGCATTGCACTAGTTGTATAAGTGGTCTTCATCGGAGAAAAGTGGGCCACTTTTGTCAATTTATCAATCTGCGAATATGATGGAGTCGTGATGATATCTTAACATTGGTAGCCCAACAATGAAGTCCATGGAAATGGTTTCCCACTTCCATTCTAGTATAGCATGAGGAAAGAGAAGGCCAACTAGATGTTGATGCTCGGCCTTCACTTTTTAGCACACTAAACATCATGACACAAACTAAGCCACGTATCTACGAAGTCCTTTCCGGTGATACAACTATTTCAAAGTAGTGTGCATTTTCTTTAGCCCAGGATGGGCTGAAAAGGATACATGATGCCTCTCTGTCAATATGTCCTACCTCAATCCTCCATATCTAGAAACATAAATCTAACATCCACGAATCTAGGTGCTTGAGAAGGTCATCCGCCTCTAGTGAGAAACCATCAAACGTCCCCTTGAGGGGTCTCTAAGACTCGATCTCTACTCGAACTGTAATGTAGAAGCTATAAAGAGGAAGTTCTTTGAAGAATCTGCACCACAAATCTATGCCCACTAAGGTGGCCATAAAAACATGTCTCCGTCTACCGAGAGCGTTTGCCACCAAATTCTCCTTTCCTTTCACATATTTTTCTCCATATACTCACAAAGAAACTCCATCCAACGCCGTCAATTTATCAACTGCGACGACGAGCATTGAGATTGGGCTGCATGAAGAGGTGGAAAAGACTCAAATGATCAGTTTTGAGTGTGAATATCTGACCAAGAAGAAAGTTCCTGCATCAAACCAAAGCATGCACAACTGCCGTAAGCTCAAGATCATGAGTCGAATAATCAAGCTCGTAATATTTGAGTTTTCAAGAATCAAAAGCCACTACTCTACCCTCCTGCATCAACACACCTCCAAGCCTTGCTAAAAAGCATCTATGTAAATGAAAATCTCACCCTATGGATCCAGAACTACAAGAATAGGTGTTGTAGTGAGACATTCCTTCAATGTACTAAAAGCATGCTCGCACTTGTTTGACCAAATAAATGTCTTCCCTTTCATCACGAAGGGAACTGATGGGGTGCGCAATCCAAGAGAAGTCCGAACAAATCTCCTTTAGTAACATGCTAGTCCCATGAAGTTGCGCACCTCATTCACCTTTCATGTAGTGGGTGCTAGCCAATCCATAATAGCTCTAATCTTGGAAGGATTGATGGTGATACCTTCCCCTGAAATGATATGACCCAAATACTACACCTCCGTGTGAAATAATGGACACTTCTCCAACTTCCCGTAAGGATTCTCTCTCTGAGACACTGAAGAGCCTTGTGAAGGTTCCCCTCATGCTCCTCATGTGTACGTGAGTAAATCAAAATGTCATCAAGGAAGATGAGAACGAAGCAATCTAATAAAGTCCCGAATACCACATTCATCGAAATCATAAATACCATGGGGAATTAGTCAAACCAAAAGGTGATGATAGTGGCATGACTTAATATGAATGTCTTATGAATGCTCTGAATCCTCAGTGATGATAGCCTGACTTAACATCTATCTTAGAGAAAAGTGTGGTTCCCTTCATCTGATCAAATAAATCATCAATTCCTGGAAGGGGATAACGATTCTTGATCATTACTTTGTTTAGATGGTGGTAATCAATACACAACCACAAGGATTCATCCTTATTCTTCACAAAAATCACTGGTACACCCCAAGGGGATACACTAGGATGGATAAGGCCTCTCTCCAGGAGACCCTCCAAGCCTACAACTTGAGCTCATAGAGCTCTAGGGTGGTCATCCAATATGGTTCTTATGAGACGGGATCTACTCTGGAACTAGATCTATATGAAAATCAATCTCACGTAGGGGTGGTAACCCTGGTAGCTCCCCAAGAAATATATTTGCAAACTCTCTCAAAATGGGGTGATCATCTAGCAATGGTCCACTAGACCCATCTGCTGATTTGTAAATGATTGTAACAACATACATTTGATAACCCCGTCACACACACCACTTAAGATGCATAGTAGCGATGGTGAGAATAGAAACGGGTCTCCTAACCCCTGAAATCACTAACTCAACTCCCATATCATCGCACAAAATATAATCTTGTGGTAATAATCCACTCATGCCCTTTGTGCGAACAACCAATCTATACCCAAGATTACTCTATATGAGCCCAAAGGAAGGATACGAAGATCTAAGGTAGTGGTGAAAGGTCCCAAATCTACCACACACTCCTTAACTAAGGAGTCTACAGAGATCTTGGCTTCATAAGCCATCTCAACATCCCAACTATGACCCTACCTAACTACCACTAGCTTGCATTTCTCTACTAAAGATGGTGTAATAAAAGAATTAGAAGAACTAGAATCAAAAAAATGGAGGTAGGAATACCACCAATGTTACTTGTAGTCTCAATAACTGTACTCTAATGCACTGCCTAATGGTTCTTGACTATTGTGTAAAACCTATGACTACACCCCATATGACCAACATTAGGCTCAGATATTTGTGTATTACCCTTGTTATTAGGGTTATGTGGTTAGTCTCTCTAAAATTGTCTAATAACACCACACCCAAAACAACCGCCTGATCCTCTCTATTGTGTGGCAGGTCCAATCGGTACTTTGGAGGTCTATGGTGTGGATCCTGATGATCCGGCTGTGATATGCTAAGGTCTATGCTGGTGAGCTCCTGTTGAGAGAGCTCTATGGGCACCCTGTGTCCTGATGGGACCCCTAGAAGGAGGCCCATACTCTGAATGCTCTGTGTATCAAATCTCTATGGAGGTCTATAAGGTGGGAGGGGCTACTGCTGCTATGGTCTAAAAGACAACTATGTTGAACCCTTTCCACCACGAGGAAGGGGTAATAACCCCCTCGATCTGCTATCCTGCATCTGTTGTATGTGGCTCGAACTTGGTCTCTAGCCTGTTGGGTCTTTCCCCGAGTCTCCTCTACTATATAGGCCTTTTCAATGGCCTCTAATGTCTATGGATAAGGTTCAAGCCCCCGGATGTCTAGGTTGTGGATCCTGTGGATCCACACGCTCATCCTACATGAAATCAACATCTTGTAGTAGATCCAAATCTACTCTCATACTTAGCCATTGTAATAGATGCCTGTCAAAGGTCATGAAACTCATCTATCTCGCTTTGAATGAATCTTTGTGACAAATATCTACTCCCGAAGCACTCCTCAAATATCTCCCAAGTAATTGTCTTAGAATCAACATGGAGCTTCTACTCCTTTTTTGCCACTAGACATCATCTCCATCCCTCGGTAGATGGATCGCAACATGAGATTTTGTGTTGCTAGTATAAGGACAGAGCTTGAAGCATCATCCGATCAAGCTCACCAACTACGCCTCTTACCGAAATCCACTTGTGTGACCAGAATAATGTGGTGGCTGAAGCTTCAAGATCTCCCAAATGTCATCTACAGTTGTGGTATGATGGCCTCTAGGTCTCTCTGCATGCTCATCCCTAAGCCTAGTGCTATGAGACCTCTCTCTATGTCTTGAAACTCAATCACCCTATCCCTTCTATGGTGACTCAAACCTGGCCGAATCCCTTCTCTCCTCCATCCTCCTCACCAAGTTAAGGAGATATATGACCCTTGATGGAAGTGACTCTATTATGTCTGGTTACATGTCTTCCTACTAATCCTTCTCGTAGAGCATCATTAACATCCTAAATATTATGTAAAATCTGGGGTAGGGTGGCTGCTACAACATGAACTAGTGGTGGTAAGTCTAGGTATATGTGAAAAGACTCTGATGTTGTTTGCCTCCCTGCACAAACCAAGGCGAGAGTTAGTTCATCTTTCTAAGTTTTATTCAATTTCCATGTTTACTAAAATCTGAAATTTCTAACTAAGTTGTTTTCTATATTTAAAAGTGTATTAGGTTTAAGGTTCATGTCTCAAGTTTTCTAGTGTTCCTAGTGGCCCAAGCTTTTGAACCAATACTCTAATTCCAAGTGTAACACCAGTTAAAACATCCCACTTGAGAGCTAGGAACAACCTAGGAATAGTTAAGAAAATTATGAATTTTTTTTTTGTTTAATAGAGTCTACAACCAAGTAACGAGACAATAGTTTTCACTAACAAGTTCCATAACAATTCTAATCCACTAGAAATAACTTTTCTCTTACTATCCATTATTAGAAGTCACAAGGTCCCCAAAATATAGGGTTAGAAAGTTCAATTAGGTTAGAGGGAAATTCCTCAATATACCCACTCTCTAACAAGCTTTAAAGATTCAACCTAATATTTCTCAAAATTAATGCATTCAAAACTTCCCTAAATCATTCGCATTGGATAGGAAATTTTCTCACATTTCCATTGATATAAAGAATTCCTCCTAACTCCTCATATTTTCAAAGTTATGGGCTAGCGGGCCTTGGGTGAAAATTTTCCCCAAAGTGGGCTTCGGGCCAAGGGGAGGAATTTTTCCCCAAGGAAGGGTCGGCGGACCATGGGGAGAAAAAAATTCCCTATGGGGCGAGTCTGCAAGCTGTGGGGATAAAAAATTCCCAAGGGGCAGAAAGCCACCTTTACACCCACGCTCCCGCAAGTCCGCGAGGGAAATGTGGTGTCTCAAAAGCCAATGCGGGGAAAATGGGGTGGCGGGGAGAAAATTTGAAAATTTCCTGCTCTGGGCAAAAATCCAACTTTGTGTCCACACTCCCGTGAGTCCTTAAGGGACATGTGGCTCCTCCTAATCCATGTGGGGAAAGCGGGACAATGGGGATAAATGAGGTTTTAATGCCCCGAAGGTAAAAGGGGGTAAGTTGACCCGCATCTCTACCGGTGCCTCGGGATGCCACATGGCACCTCCTGGTTGGTTGCGGGGCAGCGAGGCGGTGGGGAAACTTTACAAAAATTTCCAATTTTTTTCTAAAAGTGCAAAAGGAAAAAAGGAACCCACTCCTCTACTGATGCCTCGCGACAACACATGGCAGATCTTGATTGGTTGTGGGCCGACAGAGAAAAGTTGGAAAATTTTCCCAAAATTGTTTCAAAGCTCTAAGTGAATGTAATGTCCCCTTTCCTATGCCATAGGCCTAGGGGCCAACTCGAGTCCAGGCCTTGGTCATACCCAAGGGGCTATGGACGCTGGGAGCTATTGGGTATGAATATCTAGTCCATTTTATTATTATTCTTCATTGACATGTGCATAAGTGGTTTTGGAGGGGCTAGATGTTATGTTTTGTCGTTAGGGAGGGGCCACATGGTACTTATGTTCTAATTTTGCGTTGGGGGTCACTTTTGGACCATGGCGACTTAAAAGGTGAAAAGTAACTTAAGTTACTTTATGTTATTGGCCCATCCTAAGGAAAAATGTGACTAGGACCTTTTAGGTTCTTTTTTCCTTGGAAAAGGTTATATAAGGAGTTGAGGGGAGAAAGGAGAGGATACTTTATGCATACTCAACTATTTCTTTTCATGTGCAACTGCTGTTTGCAAATCTTCAGCTTGTGGAGTGAGATCCCACAGGAACCCTAGCTTCGGTGGTGAGAGATCCATCCCTAGCTAGCAGGGCATTCTTTGGTAGTGAGAGATCTACCCTAGCTTGTCATTTTGGAGCTGTTTTCAGGGCTGATTCACAGAGATATTTTTAGGGGTTTCAGAGATAGGGTTTTGAGGGTTTTTGAGAGGTTTGGTGAAGATAATCAGTGAGTTTTCATATCAGACTTACGACAGCAATAAAGGAAGGGTTTGGCATCATTTCCAGAGGATTTCAAAGGGGTTTTGACCATCTACCAAAAAGGGTGACTTGTTTTGGAGATTGCAGCCCTTATTTGGAGGGTTTCCAGTTGGCCATTTTCAGATCTGAAGGTTGGAATACCATCTTCTATATTTGTAAATGTTATTTCCAAAGTTTCATAGTTTTTGCACTTGTATTCGGGAAGATATGAATTTTAGAAGTTTTCCAGCTGTTTAGGGCACGCTGTAATTTTCTGGCAGTGTTCTATTATCTGAAAAATTCCAAAAATAATTTCCTAGTGTTAGTTTTATTGTTATCAAGCTCTCTATAAATTTTCAAGTGATTCGGGCAAGTATTTTGTGAGTTATAGATTTATTTCTATTCGCTGCCCTAGTTTTATTTTCTGCAAAAATCAGAATTTTGTTTGGCTGCAAATTGTCAGTATTTTGTGCTTTTCTAAGTGGTATCCCACAAGGGATATTTCAAGGAAAAAATTTGGAAATACAGTCCGCCAAGGAAATTTTTCCCAATTTTTTTGACACCAATTGAAGAAAAATTTCATAAGGCCATAACTTTTGATAGAGAGTTCAGTTTTAGGAAAATGAGGACTTTCTGGAAATCTCTCGATGTCCTATTTACTAAGGAATCATTATTTTTATGATTTTGATAGATTTTAAGGGGTCAATTTCAAGATAATAATATGCATACTTTTAAAGTGCAAACTAGTAAATTTTAACTTGTGAGATTTGTTCAATTTGATCTTCTTCCTCTCTCAACATGTCAAGTAGACATGGATAATTGTTCTTAGGTGGATTTAGGATAATTTTTTGAGGTATATCTATTTGATTGAATTCAATTCAAAATTTTACAATTTTGACAACAAAACAACTATGAAAGCTTTGAACTTAGTTTTACCAAGTTTTGAAAGATTTCCTTTAAATATTTTTGTCTAATTGGATTTGTTTAGGAAAACTACTTCAATTTAATATTTTAGTTTGTTATTTCATTGTTGCAGGTTCAATATGTGAATTTTGGATTAAATAATTGCTAGTTTTAAAATACAGAAAAGAGATCAATTTTTTTTAAAGGGTTTATTTACTATTTTCTTTTTCCAAGTATTATAATATGTTCCAATTATAATCTAATACATTTATTTTATTCAATTAAACTATTAAAAAACTAAAATACATCTCTGATTTCTATTTTTCATGTATTTCAAAAGATAGAGTATTACACTTCCTTTATACGCATTTCTTCCTTTCAAATAGAGATTACAACTCACATCTAGATGATTAAATTCAATATAATGATACAATTTGAGGAAGGTTATGCAATCCTTTATGTATTCCAAAAGAAAAATTTACAACTTCCTTCTTTTATTCTTTCCAAAATCATATATTATATATAGGGAAAAATAATACATTTTCTTCTCACGTGTTTCACTTTTCCACTTTCCAAACATGGATTTCATAGTGCATGCTAAACACATATTTCCAAACGAATAATATCATATAGAAAAGACAAAACCACCTCCATTAATTCAAATGAAACTCTTACAACTTCCTTTCCATTTGATTTCAAAATACAACATACAAAATACATATCATTCTTTCACGATCCAATTTACGCTTCCGTAACCACTGCAACAGATTTCCATTACAAACATATACAAGTTCATTCACTTCAAGTGGGAAAGGTTACAATCAAATTTTATTTTACAATAGATTGTCAAACTGTCTTTATCTCGCTTCAGAACAACAACATGCAAATTTCTCATTCTTCCAATTTGATCACAACAAGAGTAGGGGAAAGGCAATGCTCTCAACCCATCCAAGACATCCAATGAAAAGGAGAAGCCATCCTTCTTCATTGGCCCCGAGCCCTAACCACAATGCAATAAAATATGTGATCCATCTCATGGAAACAACAAAGCTTCCACTAACACACAAGTAGCACTTTCACAATAAAAACATACACCATAATAGAATGTAGTTTACAACTACATTAAATCATGACAAACAATACTAAGGATTCCTCAACCAAGCCAAAGGAGCAAGAAACTATGGGGATGCTTCTTATACCTCAAAAGGGAAAATGGGTATCACCACATGAATTAAAATTGCCAAAATATAGTATATCACATCCCTAACATTCCTTATGTCTCCCCAAAGTACCCCTTATTCCTCACATTTTATTATGCCTCCCCAACCTCTTATGGTACCCCATAACGAGTAAATAAATGCAAGTTATTTATTTCTAAGGTAGAACCCAAATCCCAACTTCCTCCACCCTTAACTCCCTAAAACAAACTTGTGTCTCCCACAAAATAAACCTTATAGTCTTCTCCTACACCATTTCCTAGGCCATCTACCCAACAACCCACAAACATGCCAAAACATTCATACATTAACATATACATTCATAAAATAAGAGCATTTCAAGAGCCAAGCTCCAACCTCTCCATGATGGAGTTGTTCCAAGTTCCAAAACAACAAGCTTTATCCCAATGCAAGCAATCCAAATTAGCCAAACACAAGCATGCAACAATCTTCCAAAACTTCTTTAAAGCAAGAGCTCCCAAAAAAAAGCAAAAGAATTTGCGGAAGAATGAAGTCTCTAAAGTGAAGCAACCCAAAACAAGGCAAGGAGTTTGAATTTTATAGAAGAGGGAAGAGAAGAGGATGAGTCGGATCCATGTAGGATGCCACATCACACATCCTCAACCCCAACCCCCAAATTCAACTTCATTCTCCAATGCACAATAAATAGCTAGGTGAATAAAATGATAGTTTACTAATATACTCAATTCTAACCCACACCCCAAAGGACTGAAATAAAATTATGTAAGAAAAGTGCAATTAAAACCTAAAATTTACCTTCTCAAAAAGCATTATAAAATTCTAATCTCATCCCTCCAAATGTAGGTATGGTTGGTAATAAAATTTTAGAGGTATGTGACAAGTTTAACTTGTCTCAGAAGCCTCCAAAATCAGCCTCCAAGGAAAAATTCGAATTTCCAAGAAGGTGGAGTGTTTCACATTCAAAAGTTAACTTACACATCACTTACACATCTATTACAACACTTTAAATCATGGGCAACAACTCTATTAATTACTTTCTCATGACATATTTTATTTAATTAACATTAACAACATGCTTACCCATAATATTAATACAACATTTAATAAATAAAGAAAGGTGGAATGCATCACAAAATAAACACATGTAATATTAAACAAAAGGCTCAAATAATTAAAAACACATAACCCCTTGGTCACATTTATAGGTGATCCCTCCATGGGAATCCCTAACACACACAAACATGCATGAACAAATACTAGCTGCCATGGTGACCTTGTTGAATTCATCTAGAATTTTTTAGTGGTTGGTCTCCAAACCCCAAGATGTTTGTTGTGATATTTTAACTTGCAAAACACAAATACCTCCTTCAACGTTGTGGCCATATCAGATCATCGAACATAACATAAATAAAATTTCTAGATCATCTAGATATATGAATTAGCACGACATCCAAGAAACCAACAAGATCATTTGCAATTTTTCTCAACAACTATATCATTATCAATTAATTTTAATTTCTAGGTCTACTTATAATATCCAAATATCACATGTCCGAACAACATCCATAATACAACCATGTAAAATAGTACATCAACATCAATATCCAAAATGTCTCTAATAATCATCATGCATTATAACTGAATCAAGTCAACAATAATACATGATCTAACATCTATCATCATACTATAATAAGGTCTATAATAAAGTCCATAATATAATCATGATTAGTATCAAAACAATGTCAAAGGGAAGTTGGCAATACAAAGAGATTTGGCGCTACAAAGAGATTTGGCGCTCTTGATGCCTATCTAAGCATCATCATTTGTGCTCCCTTTTTTTGTTCCCCTCTAACTAACAATAAATTGAATCTATTCATTTTTTAAAATTTTTGACTTATAGTCATTTCACATGGTTTGTGATCAATAGGGACCTAATTTGAATTCAATGGTTTATAAATATATAAGTGTTGTTGTTTATGTGTGATTAAGTATTCAAAAGGTTATTAAACATTCAAAAGCAATTATAAATTCACAAAAAGATATCATAAAAATATGAGAGAACAAGAAATAATTAATTAATACCCCTAATTGATCGGTTAGCTTGAATTAACCAAATGTAAACAATCAACACAAAATATCAATGCAAACTGATAACATCAATGATTACAAACATGAAACCAAATGTTGATCACAATCTCAAGTAGTTGAATCAAACCCTAATATACTAATATAAACCCTCAAATGCATCAAACAATAGATCTAGCATGTAGATGATCAATTCCAATAAATTTTTTACTAGTTTATACATGAATGGTGGTATCAAGTCCTAGAACACCAATACATCACAAGTATGTTTTTCGATTTTTGAATGAACAACAATAATAAACTTCATAACAATAATAGATCTCAAAGGAACTTTCTCATTAGTGACTATCCAAAAATACCAACCTTGGAACAATAATATAACATAGATGTACTATTTAATTTAAATGAGAACTACATCAAACTCATATTTGATCTAAAAGCATAGAAAACCTTCCAAGAAATATGATATAAGAGTATATATGGGAAAAAAAATGATTTGCGGAGGAGGAGGAACTAGGACAATTGGTGGTGGCATATGACAGTAATAAACCCTCAATAAATTTTAATTTTTATAGTAGCAACACCAAATAAATTTTAGCCTCAGTTTCGCATCCCGAAAATTGAATATTGATGATGAAAATCATCTATATATGGTGATAAATTAAAAAACCCAAGAATAAAAATGATTTTCTTGCAAGTAAAATTCAATCCAATCCTCTTCAAGTTGAAATTTTCCAAAAGAAATTAGAGTGACATTGTAGCAAGTTGAAAAGGAATTCATTTTTTTGAGCACAAACGTGATCCTTGAGTAAAATAAATCTCATGGACAAGAATTTTTATCCCCAAATCCAAACTTGAAACCGAGAGGGTTTTTGTCCTATAAGATCTCTAATCAACCAAATGTTTTCATCCTTAGGTTCCAAATCATACCAAAGCTCTTATAATGAAGAAATGAAATATTGAATCATAATCCTGAATGATCCTAATCACCTAGATTTTATAATACCGGTTTCATGTTGTTAAAGAAATGTCCCCTTATTTTTATTTTTATTTGATTTAATAGTAATCAACTTCTTCATAATAAAACGTAAGAGGAGAACTTAATTTAAATTATTAAACTATTGCACCACCACTTTAGCTAACTTGAAATGAGGAATCTCCTAAGGTTCTTACTCTTCTAATTGAATTAGATTTGACAAGGGACATGAGATTCCTCCTTCCTAAAATTTCTTGTCCTAAAGCAATTTAAATATCTTATACTCTAACTTTACCCAAAAAACCATCTTTGTAATACCAATATCCCAATTAATCCTTGGGAACTTTAAATTCCATGTTCTGATTGCTCCTCTGTGATGTTGTATGTTCCTTTGAATCCATAACTT
This sequence comes from Taxus wallichiana var. yunnanensis, assembly GCA_018340775.1. Classification (NCBI taxonomy): domain Eukaryota; kingdom Viridiplantae; phylum Streptophyta; class Pinopsida; order Cupressales; family Taxaceae; genus Taxus; species Taxus wallichiana. Next base: position 652,273,322 of record CM031238.1, on the reverse strand, counting down.
TGGTTATCCTCGAATCCTTTTCCATACATAAATTTGGAAGATCAACAACATTATCTACCAAGGATGAAGAATTAAACAAACATTTGCTTTGAATGTATTGATAAGTTCATTTTATTCCTTTATTACATTAATGAAATATTTATCAATTAAATTCTCTTTCAATCCATAATCCTAAATTTAAATTCTCTTTAATCTTGAATTTTATATTCATGTTTCATCCAAATGTGTTATGAGTAAATTAAATAATGAAAATCCAAAAGAACCTTCACTATTTTACCTAAACCAACCATTACTTTGCATATCACAGATTCATTGGGTACATACATTACTATCCATGATCTTATCTTCTCATAATTTCCTTTATATGATTTTTCCAATTCAAATTTATAGACAAGGGTGAAATACCTCTCATCGTGATTGTAATTAAAATTGTAATCTTGTAAAGTCCAATGTAACTAAATATATATGACTCTAATGCAAGGTGCAATGGTTGATTAACCTCATCATCATCACTATAAATAATACTTACATGCCTTCTTAAACTTCATGTCGGGACTCACATAAAATAAATGTATATTTTTAATCTCTTTTATAGTGTTAACATGTGAAAAAATATCACATAAGAGATCACACCTTTTAATAAAATATGCATAACATAATACTCGAGATTAAAGAAAGTATCACCAAGAAATGAACCCATGTGCTCTTCCTTATTAAAAAAAAATGGACCCTTGTAGGTTACTACCTGGTATCCATATATTCCACAAACCCTAATCCTTTGTGATTTTTTTATTTTTTCCTCTCCCACGTCAAAATAATATTGAAAAAAATTGCAATAAAGTTTATTTTTACTTTTCTAGATTAGGTAAATATGTTGATTTTGAAGGAAACAAAACCATATACAACCAAAAGATGATCATCAATCCTAGAGAGAGAGACAATATAGAACAAGGCAAAAAAAGAATAGTAAGGGAACAAATAGACAAAGCCAAGCCCAAAAGCGAAAGAAGACACACAAAAGAAAAATTCCCCAAAGAAATAAGGTCAAAGCCACTTAACCACCCACTAAGAGAAATCATTTCTTCCATGGGCCTTTACCCTTTGAGATCTAAGGATCATCTTAAGAGGATAATTAATTTTTTTCTTTATTTTTTATGTTCATGACCATCCATCCTCACCCTTATTTGGACTTGCTTTCTCATCTGGATGGACAGGTAGAATAATTTAAAAACCTCCTTATTTTTAGGACTATGAATTGCATAAGTCTAGGAGGTTGTGTAACTCCCACATTTTCCCACACAAAACCCAAGATAAAACCCAATAATTAGTTAGGAAATTGATGGAATAATTTTTTTTATTGTAAGGGTGTTAACTCTAGAGTGCATTTATCTAACATCTATCTATAATTTTCTATATTACATTAGGTTGATCCAACTTAGATTAATAATTAAATATTATTAATTGGCTCCCAAAGATATTTCCGGTTATAATCATCTAGTGATGTATCCATCAATTAATTTGTTTGGATTAAATTTATTTCCTTATTCAATTAATAACCATATTCCAAATTTATTAAACAATGGCCCTTAATTAAATTAATCCCCTTAAGTCATTAACTTTAATATCTATTCACAAAGTCATTATTTAAATTTTATAGTTTAATGCCATTTGATCATTTACTAAACCATACCAAGAGGGTTACATTTTAACTTGAAACACTAAAGTACTAAGTGCCCCCTTTACAAGTTACACATACATTTAATTTAAAAACATATTCCCACAAAAATATCCTCACCTAACAAATGTAGGATTGATTCCCTACCCTTAGATTGATCCATTTAGAGCCCTTGGATCTTAGGTATTCAATCTAACCCTAAACATCCTTATGAGGTGTTCTTATTCATTCTTTTACCCTATTTTCTCATTTTCATTTTACAAGTTTGGGAGAAAGAGGACGGAGGACATGAAAGGTTTCTCAAAGAAAATTAATGGATGTACACATTTTTAGATTCTTATTTTCATTTTCTACCCTCTCCTAGGATTTGCACATATTATTATTTGTTATCTGTGTATTTCGTTTGAATTTACCCTATTTGGGTATAGGCATTTTATCCCAGTTTAAATGGTGGTTTAAATGGTGTATATACAAGATTATATATATATATATACATATATATAGGTATTAGATTTGAAATATACCCATATTAAGCAACCTGGTATGGGAATGATATGTATATTTAATAAAATATACCAAGATTTGATTATCAGATTTGATTATGGCTAGGTATAAACAACTGGTATGGGACGATTTCGATAAAGGTATTTAATCAAATATACCAAGATTTATTATTATTAGCACAAGATTTGATTATGGCGGCCACATTGTATAGGTATAAACAACCTAGGGAGGTATGGGGACTATTTTAAATTCTATTTAAATACACACACACACACACATTTTTTTAACACATAGACTGTGAATTAATATAGCCTCTCGGCTAGTATAAACGGTTCAATATAAAAGTATTTAATGGTGTGTGTGATATATATATATATACTCTTTATAAAATATACTTATATATTTATATATAATTATATTTGTATATTTTTTTTTTGGTGTTTTAGTTTAATCATAAATCATAAATCAAATTTGGTTGTATAGTAAAATATAAGTACAAAGCAATTATAAATTTTTATTTATTCCAAAATGTGGAAAAGTTAGAAATATTACTTTGTTTTCATACACTAAATATAAAACTATCTTGTTAAAACTTTGTATAGAATTGTCCTATAATTTCAACATTCCAACATATTAACTTTTACAATAAAGGAGAATGAGTTTCCTTTCTTTTATCAATACAATGGCATCCATTATCAAAGAGAGAAATTGTTACTTTGACATACATTTCCATTATAAGAACACTAATCTTTTAAAATGAGATCATACTACACTATTGAGTCAAATATATAAATTTAAATATAAGATTTTCCCATTCCAAATAAGGGTAAGTTTCCATTAATAAATCAAATACACTCTTGGTCTAAATTTACAAGTTTGAAGGAAATTTAGTATCAAATCAATTATAACATCACATTCCTCTTTTTCCAACATACACCTTTCTTGAATATTCAAAACAAATTAATTTTACAAAATACTTATACCAGAAGATGAAGCTTTAAAATACAAGTTACAAATTCATCCACATAAGTCGAGACAACATGGAAAATATTTTACAAAATTAGGATCTCTTTTTTTCTTTTTCAAATGCAACAATGCCCCAATACTTCACTTGGCTCCACTAATCTCTTCAATATCAAACACATCAACAAAATAGGGGAGTAGAAAGACTCTCCAACCAACCAATAATCCAATGAGAATGATAAATCTTCCTCCTCATTGGCCCCCGAGCCCCAACCAAGGAACTATTAGGGCTATTATGCAACATTTGACAATTTTTACAAAATGGCTTCCATAAACACTCATGCAACATTTCCATATTCATACAATGTATCAACATTCCAACATTATTTTCCAAACAAGACAAGAAAGAGAAGTTTGAAACATTTTCCAAATCAAAACAAGTAAAATATACAAATTTAATAAAAAAGAAGGCTTGATAAAAAACCCAAATGGAGACAAGAACATGGAGTTCTCTCCTTATACCTCTTATATGCACTATCATCTAAACCCACACACTTATTTCCCCATTTTTTCCTATGCAAATAAACACTTAAATCCCTTTTATCTCCACATAGGTGGAGTGCCTCTTCCACTCTCCCTCCACATTTCCTCTAAAGCTCCCTTCTTCCTCTAAAAATAATCTGCATTTGTTTTTCACCAACTCTAAAGTAAATCTACCTAATCCCTAAAAACATGAACAAAAAAATTCTTTCATGCACATATAAACATGCACACGCACACCCATCACCCTCCCTCCCTCCACATGCCACACACACAATAAAAATGCATGGGTTAAGATCCTACCTTGCCAATGCAAGAATTTGATCCAAATTCACAACACAAGGCTCCTTCCAAGCTCAAACACAAATCCAAGAAGCTCAAGGCTCCAAACAAGTAACTCAAAAATATAACTCCAAAAATAAAAGTGCACAAAAAAATGAATTGACCCCATAACCAACAAATAAACTTACATATATAGAAAATGAGAAGAGGAGGGTGATGTGGCTCCATGTAGGACCCACGTCACTTCTCCTCAATTCCACATCACCAACCCAACCATCAAACTCAAGGATAATAAATTAGTGGTTGAGGGAATGAAAATCCTCTTACACACACTAACCCTCACTCCACTCCTCTAAATGATAAAATTAAAAACTCATGTAAGAAAGTGTAATAATTTCACCTTTTTACTATCCCAAAAAGCATAAATAATCCAAAAATTAACTCCTCATACCATAGGTATGGTTGTTGGATGAATTTAAGAGGAATGGGACAATCTTAGCTTGTCCCACAACCCCTACAAAAATATTCCAAAGTAAAAATTCAGATTTTGAACTTGAGACAAAGTACAAAACAAAAACCCCAAAAAAAAAAATTTACATCAGAAGATTTAAATTAGTTACCCAAATGTCACATCTTTCTTTGTTTACGAGTTAGGTTAAATTATTTTATTAAAACACATTAATAATAGCTAATAAAGTAAATAAAATTTACCAATTAATTATATACATGCACAACAAATTTAAAATAAACAAAATTAAAATAAAAGCAACAAATTATAACCTTGGCCACATAAACGAGGTTACCCCCTATGGGAACCTCATAAGAAAGCATTCCACAAGAAAACATAACATTATACACAATTTGTCAAGTTTAGACATGTTAGACAACACCCCACATCCTTCTATGGTTAGTCGCTATCCCCTTAAGATGTATATGATATAATATCCCTACAACAAAAACAAAATACCTCTCTAGCTTTAGGAGTGCATCAAAAACATCAAGAATAATATACATATAGAAATCAATAATCTTCATCCAAAATTAATAATTCTATCATCTATCATCATACAAATTTATTCATTTCTAACATCCATAAAATCATAATTCTACTCAAAATATCCAACATAGGCAATGTATCCAAAATATGACATGTTAGTATAAAATCAGAATACTACAAATAAACATATATAACTGTCCATCAGTTTCATCTAGTGCATCATAATCAAAATGTAAATCACAACATGTCAATAGTCTAAATATCTACATAGTCTATCATCTACTGATCAATATATAATAATCAAAATGTCTAAGTATCAATCCAATAGTAATAACATCATAATGAAATAGTGTCAAAGAGGAGTGGGAACTACATCCCCCTCCCCTTAGACTCAAATTCCTCCTAGAAGTCACTAAAATAGGTGTGGAAATTGGGCCCATAACAAAGTAGCATCCTCCCATGTGGTTGCAGTCTCATCATACCTATCCCACTGAACTCACACCTAGTCAACCTTGCAGCCTCGATGCCCATGATCCTACGCTCTATGATGCACACGTGTAGTCCATATTCATGTGCCCATGTTCCTACACCTACAATGTGATCCAATGTAATAGATGAGAGGGGTATAAAATTTATCTCCTACGAACAGAAACATGAAATACATCATGGATGTGAGAGAAGTTGGGTGAAAATGCTAGACGGTAAGTTAAGGGACTGACTCACTCTAAGATCTCAATGGATCCATGAATATAGGATCTAACTTAAAACCTATTCCATAACTCATAAGGCTATTATGAGGCCCGACACGAATAAAAACCTTCGTGCCCACCTCAAAACTATTGTCTTTCCTCCTTTGATCTCGCATTTTCTTTTTCTAATCTTGAGCCTCCTATAATCTCTTTATAATCATGATAAGTTACTGATCCATATCGTGTAATAAATTTGGCCCAAGAGATACCTAGTCCTCTAACCTATCCTAACTTAGTTTTGTTCCACATTCTCTCTCATACAACGCCTGAATAGGTGTCATCCCAATAGAACTCTGAAAGTTTTTTTTGTATTTGAACTCAACCAAGTAAAAATACTCCTCCAAATGTGAATGATCATCCATGACATACATCCGAAGCATGTCCTCTAAAATTTGATTCACTCATTTTGTCTTTAAATTTGTCTTAAGGTTATAGGTTGTACTAAAATTAATGTTCATCCCTAGGGCATGTTGCATGGTAGTTTAAGTATGAGAGGTGTATATGGGATCATAGTCACAAATAATCTTCCGTAGAATCCTATGCATTCTAAAAATCTCATCTAAGTAAACTCGGGCCACTATAATAGTTGTATAGGTGGTCTTCATCAAATATAAATGAGCCACTTTCATCAATCTATCTATCGTGACCATAATGGCATCATGGTGGTATCTCAACGTCAATACCCCTATTATGAAATCCATAGAAATGGCGTCCCATTTCCACTCCACTATGGTATGAGGTTAAAGAAGGCTAGCTAGATGTTGATGTTAAGCCTTCACCCTCTGACACTCCAATCAATGAAACATAAAGTGAGATACATCTCTTTAAAACACTCTCTAATGGTAAAATTGTAGTGCCCACTTCTCTTCGACACTTTTTTGTTATTGATTATGATACTTTCGACTATACTTAGGGATATTATTGTAGTTTTGATTTGGCATGATGTTAGATGTTAGAGATCATGGACTGTTGTTGATTTCAATTCATATATGATGCATGTGGATTATTAGAGACATTTTATATTAATGTTGATATGTTAGTTACATGGTATGGTTATATATATATATATATATATATAGGATAAATATGATATATTCATGATATTTATTGAGTAGACCTTTGATAATTGAACTAATTTTGCTATCATTTTAGCATGGATGAGATGTAGGATATAAATTTGCTAGAAATTGTAAATGATATCATATTTTCCTAGATGATATTTTATTCATATATAGATGAGTGTGGATTTATACTAGTTATTTTATCCTATATGTTTTTTTGTAGCCATGAGGCTGAAGGACGTGTTATATATTTTGTAGGTGTAGATGTCACAACAAATGTCGAGGGATTTGAGACCAACCACATTAAAATTATAGGTGAATTCAACAAGGGTCACCATGGCAACATGTGTTAGTGTGTGTGTGTGTGTGTGTGTGTGTGTGTGTGTTTGAATTATTTTTAGGGGGAAATTATGGCCTAGGGGTTATGTGTTGTATTTTTTTATTTTCTTTATTTAATTTTAGTATGTGATTTTTAGTGATGTATTCTCCTTTTATTAATTACTTGATTTATGTCTAGATTAGTAAATTAATTATTTTACTAAACTAAATTATAAAAGGGTCAAAAGAATGCATTTATTAGACTTGATGGCTCTTGGTTTATGTGTTTTAAGTGATGTGTAAGTAACTTTGAGTGTGAAACACTCCACCTTCCCTTAGAAATTCAGATTTGTCCTTAGGGGAAAATTTTGGAGGCTTGTGGGACAAGTTAAACTTGTCCCAAACCTCTTAAATTGTTATACCAACCCTACCTATGGGTTGGGGGGTCAAAATTAGGCCTCATTATGCATTTTGGGAAGACAAATTGTAAGTATTTATTGCACCTTCTTATATGTAATTACTTTTAGTCCCCAAGCGGTGTGGGTTGGGATTGTCTGTGTAAGTCAAATGTCATTTCAATACCCACTTATTAATTGTGCTTTGGAGTTTGAAGTTTGACTTCTAAGGTGGATTTTGAGGATGAGTGATGTGGAATCCTACATGGAGCCACCTCACCCTCCTCTCTCCCTTTTCTATGTATTCAAGTTCTTTTTCTTGTTTTGGGGTTACTTCATTCTTTTTGCTCTTTCATTTTCTTGGAGTTAGAGGATTTTGGAGAGCTTGTGGTTTGTGGGAGCTTGTTGGTGATTTCTTGGGTTTGAAGGAGGTTGGAGTTGGACTCTTAGAACAAGCTCTACTATGGAAAGGTAGGAGCTTTAATTTTTCTTATGTTATTCCTTTGTTTTGTGTTTGTGCTCTTGTAATTTTTGAGTGTTTGGAATGCTTTTTGGGTGCTTGGGTAGATTGCCTAAGTGTGTGGTGTAGGAGGGACTATGGGGAGAATTCATAGAGGGAGGTATATGAGTTATTTCATGTTTTATAGGGAGTTTGGTTGGGTGCCCCACCTTGGACAAGGAATGCTTGCATTTCTTACTTGTTCTTGTATGAGGGAGGCATAAGAGAATGAGGGAGGCATAAGAGTATGTAGGAGGCATAAGAGTACTTGAGGGAGGAATAAGAGTATGTGGGAGGAATCAAAGGTACTTGAGGGAGGCATAAAAATATGTAGGGGATTTGAGATTGTATTAGAGGATTTTAGGTGGGCACCCATTTCCCATTGGGAGGCATAAGTGGCCTCCCCATAGGTTCTTGCTCCTTTGGATTTCATTTTTAAGCCTTGTTTATTTTGGTTGTTTTCCTTCTTGTGTTGTAGTTAAGTTGAATGTGCTTGGGAATTTTGGTGTTGTGTTGTGGAAGCTTGTTGTTGTCATTTGTTGGATTCACCTCTCATTATGATGTGGTTGGGGCTCAGGGGCCAATGAGGAGGATGGCTTCTCCTCCTCATTGGATATTTTGGTTGGGTGGAGAGTGTTCCTCTCCCCATTTTTTTATGGATCAAGAAAATCATGAAGGAGCTCTCTTGTTGGTGTTGTGAATCTTGGAGCTTTTGGTGGAGTCCCTAAGAAAATCATTCTTGTAATAAAATTCTTTAGTGTTTTTCCCACTTAGAGTGTAGGAACTTGTAATATTGTATTCCATTTTAGCTCACATTCTTGTATGATTTCCCACTTCAAGTGGAGGACATTGTGTTGATCTTGTGAAGGAAATTTGCATTCAAATAATTGTTATTAGAGTTGTATTGCATGTTGAGTGAAACAAAAAATAAGAAAGGAAGAAACATCCATTTTGTAAGTTGCTTTTGGTGAACTTAAAAGGAGTTGTAAAAAGGAATTAATTCATTTTATTTGAAGTTGATTTATTTTCCACAAAATGGTGTTGCTCTTGCCTTATAATATGTTGTTGGAAATATTGTTATAAACTTCTTTTGGAATGTTGGAAAGTTTGTATTAAAAGGTGTTACATTTCATTGTGTTATTCGAAAGGCATGTGTTGGAAAAGAGAGACTATTTATTTTTATCCTTGCATTCTTGAAGGGAAAAGAAATGTTTTCACTTTCATTTTTGTATTAAATTTATTAAATAGTTAGAGAGTAAAAATATTAGAGAAAACATTCAATTCACCAATGCTATTATTTAGTGTTATATCCTCACTTTGATAGTAATTTTATTTCTCTTGAATATTATTAATAATAAGATATTTTAAAATTTAATAAGGATGGCATTTTATTTCATTACTAATATTAAATGGAGAACTATTAGATGTGAAATTAGGCCAATATTAATACACTTGTAATTTTAATATGTAAAATTGTACATATTTATATTATGTATATATATCCCTTTTACTTATATAAGTACACACACACACACACACACACACACACACACACACACACACACACACACACACACACATATATACATATACACACACATATTATATATATAAATATATATATTATATATATATATATATATATATATATATATATATATTTATATAATATATAAATATGTTTTTTGTTTAATAACTAAAAAGATAAAAATATTTAAATATATTTATATATAAAGTATATATATAGATATATAAATACATTCTGATTTACCCAAGTGAAAATATAAATCAAACCTAGCTTTGCAAATAAAATGGGAAAGAACCCACAAGCCCATTTGAGAAAACCAAATGAATCCAAGCTAAATAAAAATATAAGCACATTTTGAAACTCTTGGAGAGGGTGTGAGAAAAATAGAGAAAATAATGCAACTTGAGAAAATATTGGAGTGACCTCCAATGGATTCCTTTCCTCCTCCAATAAACTTTAAAACAAAATAGAAATAATGAGACAAATGAAATGAGAAAGAAGACTTCATAAGGATGCTTTAGGGTTGGTTACCCTCTTTCCACATCAAGGGACCAAATTGAATCCATCCAAGGGATGAGATTCATCCCTATAAAAAGTAGGTGGAGAGTGGGTGAATAGAAATTCCCTTTTTAAATTTAAATGTTTTAATTTCAAAATATGGGTTGAATTTTTAAGGGGTTACTTTATGGGGTAGGGAAGTGTTCATTATCCTAACCCAATATTTTAAACATGGGACCTTGCTATTTGTTTCATTAATGTATAAATTATATAACCTTGGTATTTAATTTCATTGGTCACTTTTACCCTTGACACCCCATGGGGGAATATTCAACTTTACTAGGAATTTATTTATTATTTAAAAATCCTTAAGGAGATTAAAATTTCTTAGTCAAAAAATGTATTAAAGCATATTGTAGATTTTAAATATTGTGTTATCTTGGAAAATTTATTTTTTTAAAGTCACCGCCTTAAAGACTTTAATGTGGTGGCTGTCGTTTTCAAAAAACGTGGGCACGCCTTTGAAAAAATTTATTTCATAATTTTTCTAACTAAACCTAGGTTGTTCTTAGGTCTCATGTGGATAATTTTCTGGGTGTTACAATAACTATCTCAATGCGGCATGCATCTTCTTCACCCATGGATGGGTAAAATAAGGTGCATGATGATCCTAGGATAATATATCTTGTCTCAAACCTCCATCCCTTGGTATATAGATTTGGCCTTTGTGTCTAAGAATTCCATCTAGATCTAGTGTAAATCCCTAAAACTTCCCTCAATGGATCTCTCGAGACTCAATTTATACTCTAGATGAAAGGTGGAAATTGTCATATGGAATTTGTCACAATATCCTACTCCATAAATATGTACCAACTAAAGAATCCATAACCAAATTCCTCTAATGGCTCAAGGAATCTAAAACCACATTATCCTTCCCATTCACATGCTCTATCTCCATGTCCTAATCACATAGAAACTCCAACCAATGTTGTTGATAGGTGTTGATATTGAACTGCATGAAGAAAGTCAAAGGATCAAATGATCTATCCTTAGAGTGAACCTCCTATCCAAAAAGAAATGTCTCTAACACACCAATGCATAGACCATTACACCAAGCTCAATGTCATGAGTCGATAATTGATCTTATAATACTTGAGTTTTCAAGACTCAAAATCTACTACTCATCCATCCTACATCAAAATACCTCCTAATCCTTCAATGAAGCATCTGTAAACATGAAGAAATCCCTCTAAGGATCTAGCACTGAAAGAATAGGTGCTATCGTAGGGCATTTCTTCAGTGTCCTGAAGGCCTACTCACATATCTCTTACCAAAAAAAGTTCTTCCCTTTCTACTAAAGAGATGTGATGGTATGTGCACAATACGAGAGAAGTCCGAACACAATATCCTGTAATAACTTTCCAATCTCATGAAACCTGTGCACCTCGGTCACATTGGTTAGCACTAGCTAATCCATAATAAATCCAATATATCAAGGATCAACTATGATAAATTCCTTATAGAAATATTGTGAGATAAATATTAAACATCGGATGGGAAAAAGGCACACTTCTCTATGTTCATGTATAATTGTTACCCTCAAAGAAACCGCACGACCTTTTGAAGGTGCTCCTCGGTCTCTTCACACATGCATGAGTATTATTAGTGCAAAATCAAAACACCCTCAAATGACTTGGGTGTGAGTGTGGCATTCAAGTGTGATTGCACAACATGAGAACATCTCTCAAGTTGCGGGAATTACAAAACTTGAGATGGACCTCTGGAGAAAGTCGAGTTCTTATTTCATAATCTACCGCCACAAGCTACTCCAAAGTGCAGTAGAACTAACCTAATCCTAATATAACTATTCCAAGGGGATAAAGAGAAAGATATATGGAGAAAGAAAGCCTACACTAAAGTAGTGATACAATAGAGAAGGAAAGGGGTGAGATACTTTATTGAGGGAAGAGGAAACAGATGAAAAAGGAACATGGGAAAGTTAGACAGAAGTGACACAAACCCAGATCCAAATCCATGATCAAAACTCCATGAAACACAACACCCTACACCTGCAAATGTGAAATACATGCACAAAAAATAGATTTGAAAGGGAGAGGCATGGGGAAACAACAAAACAATGCAAAGGGTTGAAGAAACACCACAAAAACATGTTTTATTTCTCTATATAGGTATACAGACCATTACATTTTTTTCCTTAGAGGGAAAAATTCACTTTTCAGGTGTAGGAGAAGGTTTACAACTCAAAATGGAGTTGGGAAAAAAATTTGATAGAGTTTCCCTATGCCCAAAATGTCTCCCCTTCTCAAATGAGAAGTGTTACAATATATAGAAGTTTAGAATGAGGAAAACTAGAGAGAAAGGAGGAAAACAAACCCTGTTTTGAGAATTCAACCACCCACCATTAATGCCCTACAAATCTACCTATAATCTATCAAATATTCCTCTCCATGTCTACTTTGGCATGTTGGAGAAGGAAGAATGGCGAATCAAATCAAATATGGGTTGTTGAAACAATTAGATCCTGTATTAATGGATTGAAATATTTTTTATTTTTTCCACCCACCAAAACTTATTAAAAATGATATTTTATGCTTCCATGGCATAGAGGAGGTTGATATCTTTCAAAAAGTCTAAATTTTTCGAAAAATGAGCTCTAGATCGAAAGATATGATCATTTGAATTTTTAATCCAATCCAAAAAAAATGACAAAAAACTAGTTTTGCAAAATGGATCTACGGGCTCGAAATTCATTTTGACACTTTTTTGCAAAAGTTGGCAAATTTTATAAAATCTTCCCGTAGCCTTGCAAATCTTAAATTTATTTTGGTCAAAATGTCTCTTTAGGCCCAAAATTCATTTTGGCAAAAAATCATCTTCGGGCTTGTCAGCCCGCATTTTCCATTTGGGTGAAAAGTCTCTCTCAGGTCCATGACCCTCATTCAATTGAGGCTTAACACGTGGCTTCTTGGGCATCGGAGAGGTGTGACTCATTTTTTCAATTTACACCTTCTTGGGGCAAAAATTTCAAACTCCCTCTGACGACCCACCAGCCTGCATTGACCTTTAAACATGGCCATGTGTCCCTTTATGGGCCTTAGGAATTTTTATTCATTTTGGCCTTAAGATCATTTAAGAATTATGGGCTTGAAATTCACTTTGTGCCCTATTTGCAAAAAAGCACAAAAGTTCCAAAACTCCTGCCCACCCGTCGGCATGCTTTTGGCATTTGGAAAATTTTCCTCTTCAAACCCGATGGCCCACATTTTCCCTTTGGGTGAAAAGTATTGACATATCACACTGCCCCGCCTCTCCACATTGGAAAAATCCTTAAAAACTCCCGTCGGCCTGCTTTTGGGCAAAATACCTTCCAAGGCCCGTTGGCCCGTAACTTGAAATATGAGGAGTTAGAAGGACTTCTTTATATTTTTGGAAAGGGGAAGAAATTTCCTATCTAATGGAAATGTTTTCAGGAAACCTTAAGTGCTTAGAATATTTGAAAAATTTTATTGAAGCACTAAAGGAGGGAAAATGGGTGTAGTTAACCAAAAATAAGCATGAGCTTATTTTGGATAACAATTTGGTGACTCATAGGGGACATCTACCTGCTAGATGAAAAGATCAGTGGCCTTGAAGCATCCATTGGGCATGGAGTCTTCCTGGTAAACACAAATCTAATCTAAAATTTGAAAATCTGATCCCTGAGCCACTTGGAAACCACTGAAATTGGGGCTGATCTCTCCAAATGCCATTTTCAATGCACTGTGCAAGAGCAAAAAAACACCACAACACATTTTGTGGGCGCATTTTTCAAAAAAAAAGATTCCTTAATTTTTCTAACCCTAGGTTGTTTTAGGTCTCGTGCGAACAATTTTTATGGGTGCTATAGAATCTATCATAACCCTTAGATTTAGGTTTCCCTAAATTTCCTTATGGTTCTCTTTTTATTTCTATTTTCCCCAAACAACCTCATTTTCTCTTTTCTTGTTTGTAGGTTTTGGAAGAGGAGGAGGAGGAGCCATGAGAGTAAGAAGTGCATCCATGGAAAAATTTCTCTTGGTTTAAGTTGTAAAGATTTTACTATTGTAATATTACTCATTTGTTTAATATAGAGATCCTACCATGGATATGTTTTGTTATTTTAATGTAAACATACTTTTGAGTTCAACAATTGGGGAAGAAACCCTTTTCAAAAAATATGTAAATTTTACACATATGGGTTCCATAAAGAGATTGGAGAGCTTAAAACACTTAAATTCAATTCATTTCTAGTTGCTAAATGTTTCCTTTTAATGGTTTTAAGCTTAGATTTCACTTAAATTTCAATCTGGGATTTCATAGTCTGGAAATTTTATTTTTCCATCGAAAGTGATGAAATCACTGCCCTACACAAGCCAGTGGTCCTGTGACCACCACCCTTCCTAGGGATCAGTTCATCGACCACTGCTCTATGCTTGGCAACGGTTCTAAAACTACCCCATTGCATAGGGCGATGATTCTGCATTCACAAAAATGGAACATTAAAATAAAGTATTTTTTAAAACAATTTTCAACTTAAGTTGATTTTTAATGCAACATTAATTTTAATGAGAGTGTCTTCCATTCATTGGCTAGTAGAGTGATAACATAAGTAGTTTGATAACTCAAAATTATAAATGCATACTTTTTTTTCATTCATTTATACAACCTTCAAAAACATGAAATGTAAATTTTATTTTGTTGAATATACTTTAAAATTTATCCTTTCAACCATGAATCCAAATATGATAACTAAAAGTTACATTAACATTATTTTTGAAATAAAAGAACTTTTAATCGATTTCTTTCAATAAAACTAGTCCTTCATTTTCAAAACATACTTATGTATCTATATTGTAACTTTGAGTACATACAAATTTAGGAGAGTTTCATTTCAAAAACTATACAACTTAAGATTTCTCCTTTAATTATAACTGTAGTGCCCACTACCCTTTGAAATCATTTTTCTTTTATTTTGATACTATCGACTACACTTATGCACATTGTTGTAGCTTTTGATTTAGCATGACACTAGATGTTAGAGATATTGGTGGTGTTGGTTTTGATTCATATATGATGCATGTGGATTGTTAGAGACATTTTATATTGATGTTTATATGATGTGGACATGGTTATTTATATATATAATTCTAACATGTGAATACTTTCATCACCATGAGTAGGATTTGATAATTGAATTAATGTTGTGATAATTTTGACATGGATGAAATGTTGCTAGAAATTTTTAAATGATTCGTAATTTCCTAGATTATATTAATTCGTATGTAGATGATTTTATATTTATATTGCATATTTTGACATGGATTTTTAATGTGACCACGAGGCCGAAGGAAGTATTATGTGTTTTGCATGTGTGTGTATATATATATATATATATATATATATATATATATATATATATATATATATTCACAACAACATCGGGGGATTGGATACCAACCACATTGGAATTCTAGATGAATTCAACTAGGGTCACCATGGAAATATGTAATTGTGTGTGTGCTAGAATTATTTTGTTAGGGAAAAATGTGACCAAGGGGTCATGTATTGTTTTTATTTTAGTTTCCCTTTTATTAATGTTATTATGTATTTCTTTTGAGTGATGTAATTTACTTGTTTCAATTATTTAGTTTTTGATGTATGTTTTCTTGTTCATCTTAGTGGGTCTAAGTGTCTTATTAAAGCTAGTAAATATTGTCCTAAAATAAATAAAGATGTGACCAAAATAAGTTCATTTATTAGACTTAATTTTCTCTTAGATTTTGTTTTGTGTATGAATGCTTGGGATCTTGAGTGATGTAGACTCTACCCTTGATGGGAAACTCGAATTTGGCATTAAGGGACAATTTTGAAGGCTTGTGGGACAAGTTAAACTTATCCCACACCTATTAAATTACTATACCAACCCTACCTATGGGTTGTTGAGTCAAAATTAGACCCCATTAGGTGTTTTGGGAAGATAAAACTTGGTGAAATATTTATTGCACTTTCTTTCAAGTAATTAATTTTGTCCGTAGGGGTGTGGGCTTCGATGGTGTGTGTAAGTATCTTGTCATTCCTCTCACCCACCAATTTATGGTGCATCAGGGTTGAGGTTTGACTTCTTAGGTGGAGTTTAGGATGAGTGATGTGGCATCCTTCATTGACCCACCTCATCCTCCTCTCTCCCTTTTCTATTTATTGGAGTTCTTTTTCTTGTTTGGGGTTACTTCATTATTTTTTCTCTTGTATTTTTGGAGAGTTAGATGATTTTTTTGACAGCTTGTAGATTTTGGAGCTTATGGATGCTTGCTTGGTTTTAAGGAGCTTGGATACTCACTCTTGGAATAAGCCCTACTATGGAAAGGTAGGAGATTAACCTTTTTATGTTATGTTTTACTTTGTGTTTATGTGTTTGTGTTAAGTATTGTTCTCTTTGGAATGCTTATTGGGTGTGGGTAGATTTCCTAAGTTTGGAGGAGGAGGAGACTATGGGGAGATTTCATGTAGGAAGGCATAAGAGTTTAACTATTTTGTTTGGAGAGAGTTTGGGTTGGGTGCCCCACGTTGTACAAGGAATGCTTGCATTTCCTTCTTGTTTATTTTATGAGGAGGCATAAGAGATTGAGGGAGGCATAAGAGTATGTGGGAGGTATAAGGGGTATTTAAGGGAGGCATAAGACTATATAGAGGATTTGTGATATGCGGTAGAGGCTTTCGGTGGGCACCCATTCCCATTATGAGGCATAAGTGGCCTCCCCATAGGTCTTGCTCTTTTGGCTTTCATTCTAAGATTTTTGTTGTTGTTTGATGTTCTTCTTTCTTGTGTTGTTGTTGATTAATGTATAGTTGAAATTGTTTTGAAACAATTGTTGTGTTGTGGAAGCTTGCTATTTCCATCTGTTGGAATCATCTCTCATTGTAATGTGGTTGGGGCTCAGGGGCCAATGAAGAGGATGGATTCTCCTCCTCATTGCATAACTTGGTTGGGTGGAGAGTGTTACATGGCCCCCATTATGTTGTGAATCAAATAAATGATGTTGGAGCCTTCTTTTTTTTTTAGGAGCTTGGAATTTTGTTGGAGTCCTTGAATAAATCCCTTCTGGAGAGAAGCTTTTTTTTCCCACTCAAAGTGGAAGATTGTAAATTTGTTCATGTTTAAAAGGAAATGTTGAAATACAAGTTGTATTAATATTTGTAGTAGTTCATTGTAGAATTGTAAAGAAATAAATTTCCTTCTCATTAGAATGTAATAGGGAAAGAGAAAGAATCAAAATGAAAATCTTATGTAAGAGTTTAGTTGAAATTGTATGTGAAAATAAAAAAAGAGGAAAGTTACTTTCATTGTGGAATTGTATTATTGTATAAGAGAAAGAAGAAAGATTTGTATTTTGGAGTTAGTTTTGAGAAATAGAAAAGAAAGTAATTCTTTTTATTTGAAATCTTGGTTGTATTGTGAGAAAAGTAAATCTTTGTGTTAAATGATATGAGCCATTTTCAATATAAAAAGAAAGTTATTGTAGTATTTTTGAATCTATAATTTGTATTGAATGGAAGAGACAACAAATTGAAAGTATTTTCTATTTAGAAATGGTGATAACAATGTTAGAAGTAGATGTAAATTTCTTTTAACTCTTGATATTGAAAAAAATTTAGTTGAACAAGATAGAATAGACCTTGTAGTTGTATTACTACTTTTGGAATGGAAAATGCTTAAATGAATAAATTTTAACTAAGAAAAGAACAATATGAATGAAATCTCAAAACTAGAAACTCTTTATGTTCAAAATTAAGCTCAGAATGCAATTTAGTACCTTTAAGTAAGTTTTAGTTTTTGAGAAAACCTCAGATTTAAGGTTTTGTTTTTAAGAAATAGGACCGTCACCCTATGCAAAATGACGGTCCCATAACCGAAACTCGAGGCTAAGGTGGAGGTCTCAAATTCATAAGTCAGTAGGGCAGTGGTCCATGGTTTTTCACCTAGGCACGACAGCAGTCACAGGACCACCAGTCTACTCTGGGTGGTAGTTCTATCACTTACGATAGAACTCCTCAAATATGATGGAACAGAGATCAATTGAGAAGACAAAATTATATTCAATGTATTCAATGTGTGTGTTTGTAAAACAAAAGAGCAGAGCCATATAAAGGCTGTGGGAGGAAGGAGGACAGTTATAACTGTCCATCAACAAGTATAATCAACAATGTATTAAACTAACTAATGCTAACATTCCCCCCCTTATTACATTGTTCATACAAACATACATTTCCTGATACTGGATGTCCCCCTTAATGAGAACACCACAAAGAGGGTCTTCACACGAGCATGTGCCTACATGGTCTCGATACACATGGTTTTTCTAAGGTTGACCATAAACCTAGAGGGACAGGAGCACTTTTTGATTGTTCACCTCGGTGGTTTTACAGGATTACCATGAACCAAGAGGATGATACCTTGGTGGTTTTACAGGTTTACCATGAACCAAGAGGATTTTACCTCAATGGTTTTACAAGTTTACCATGAACCTAGTGCGAGTACCATGCACTGCTTTTAGTGCTTTTCTATTCCCCATGACGCTTTTCAATTTAGGAGGTCCCAAACAGGAAACTATGCAACATCTGCACTTTATTGAACAAGCAAACAACATAGGAAAAAGAACAAACAATATTGACAAATATTCCACATTCACTTATAAGAATCATAGCAATCATGTAATTAGTTGTAGCCAATGATTTCCATTGTCGTTTAGCCAATCTTCAACAACAAATGAAATAAATCACTACCACTGGATGTTTCCATTGACTAAGTCATTTTTACCCATAATGTGAAATCTAAATACTGAGAAAGAGACTGCATCAAGAAACATGCTATTGACTAGATCTCGCCACTTAGACCTTGTTTCACATGATGTTGCAATTGAACGTATTCACAAGTGAACCATCTTATTTTCTAAGCATGGAAGTCAGAGGATCAATTCAAAACGAAGAACCAATTGCAAAAAAATATGCTCCAGAGTAATCCATTTTCAACATCCGATCACAAAACAATAGAACACGAAACAAAACAAAACTGAAATAAACACAAACCAAAAATTGAGGAATTTTTCCTCAATACCTTATTCACCACAATATCTGTCGGTGGCCTTGTCGCTCTTGGCTTGCAAGAGGTCACTGGATTTCCTCCAGCCTCCGTTTTCCTCCGTCCTCCTGTATGTGTTGCTACTTACAGCACTAGAGATGATGGGAAGACAATCTCATCAATAACTTCCTCACTCTCATCAGAGTCTGGTGGATCTTCTATGTGAGAAAATTTAAGGCCAAATTGGGGCATCTTCTTAGAATAGGCAACTGCCAATGTTGCATATATGATTTGTGCAACAATTTCCTTATTACATATAATAATTATATATTTGCTTGTGTCAATAGGATATGAAGGAATACCAATACTAATTGCACAATATGTGAAATTTATGGTTAAGGCTAACAAGGATATTGAATGCTCTCTTTTCTCCTTTCTTTGTAGGATTAACATCTTTGGTCGTCCTCTTTTGGCATTCATCTCTATTGAAACTGAGTTTTCTCATCATGTGAACAAATCACGCCACATTTTCAATGGTTTCATGTCTCTCTCAATACAGATGCAGTTTAGGGAAAAACAATGGCTATACTAATAACTTCCTTTAATTGATAATGGAGCAATGCAGAATCCTACTTGCCTTGAATTAACAAATGTCTGAGAATCCTCCAAGTGTCGTTAGGATTGTAACATGTCCTTAGCACACTCCTGCCACCTCATGTTGCTCTAATCTAAAAGTGCATCATGCGATGGCACCTTTGATCTTTAGCACTGCAAACAAAACTCCTTCATGTCTGCTCCTCCAAATTTTTCTCACAAAAACCGTTTCAGACTAACTGCAACATGGTATATAAAAAAATGTCTTCTCCTTTTATCTCCAGTGCTGACAAGAAAATGTTTTCTTCTTTTATTTCCAGCAGTTATACGTCAACCTTCTTGTGTCAATAACCAACTATCTTTATGCACATATCCACACTAGGGACACCCACATGTCTACAATACTTTCTAATCAGTTGTCTTCAAAAAAATGATGCGCATCTAGTGAAATTCTCAAGTATTGATGGGAAACTCATTTCTGTTGACAATCTTAGGTTGTGCCACATTGATCGATCCACACATTTGAGGTTGAAGGTTCCATTTACATACACTACTCCAGACTATGAAACACCTTGGACGGATCCCCCTTATAACTACATGGGCTTCTCACTCCACGTGGGACAGTTACTAGATCAAGATGCTCCTAACCTTAGCTCCATGATGTTGTTGTGTCTAATGGATCCCTTTTCCACTAGGCCATGGAAGCTATGATGCTTTGATACCAATGATGGAACAAAGATCAATTACAGAAGATAGAATTATATTCAATGTATTCAATGTGTGTGTTTGTAAAACAAAAGAGCAGAGCCATATAAAGGTTGCAGGAGGAAGGAGGATAGTTATAATTGTCCATCAACAAGTATAATCAACAATGTATTAAACTAACTAATGCTAACAAGATACGCGCATGTACAAACTTTTTAAGCTGGTTTATGTAAAAAATTAGGTTGTAAAATTTAGCTAATAACTACCAGCATGTAAACAATGTGTGATCCCATGGATTTGAGTAATAAAATATACAAATGGTGGATCTAAAATATTTGTTCTCATTTTATTCATGGGGGTAGGGTTTGCCCCAAATTTAAAAACCCAAATACAAAAGATTGAAACAAAACCAGATTGGTAAAAGGAATAATCCTCCCAATCCTTGAATGGAAGTTATAACAACAATAAAACTACAACTAAACTAATCTAAACTAGATCTCCTTATAGAATCATCCATAGTTCTTCCTCCTTTGCTCCCATGTCTTCCTCTTCTCTAACCTACAATTTTTTTACAAAACAAATAGACCAAATGAGGGAAATGAACAAAGGAAAGACTTTAATAAAAACTCATAAGGAAATTTAGGGCTAGATGGGAACCCTAGGATATAGTGGCCAAGATTGATTTGATCTAAGGGTGGAGGTTTCACCCTACTTTTGTTTGATAGAAATGTAATTTAAATGTTAAAATTAAATCTTTAAGGGTATGTGTAATTGGGGAATGGGGCCATTTAATTGCCTTAGAGTACTAAACCTTTATTAGTTCTTAGCAAGCCTTAGGAGTCAACGGAAAGGACTCTAAGTTAATAAGATAATGAATTTAATTAAATTAATATAAGGTTAACTGTTATTTCCAAGCCAAGACAGTAATGTAGTAGCCCCAAATCTGTCATGTCGAAGGTTCTTTTGAGATCATTCTTTACAATATCAACCTGATCTTCTGAACTACCAGTGATCACAAGATCATCTACATAAACAACCAGAATGATAATTTCTTTGCCTACCTTCTTTATATACAAATTTGAATCTGAGGGACTACGAGTGAACCCATGCTGCAAAAGGTGATCATTGATCTTGATATACCATGCCCTGGGAGCTTGTTTCAGTCCGTAAAGAGATTTGATGAGACGACATACCTTTTTAGGCTGATTTTCATCAACAAATCCTTCAGGTTGGGTCATGTATACTTCTTCTTTCAGATCACCATTTAGGAAAGCACTCTTGACGTCCATCTGCTGAAGTCTCCATCCTTTCTGTGCTGCAAGTGCACAAACTACCCTGATGGTCTTCATCTTCGCAGTGGGTGCAAAGGTTTCTTCATAGTCGATGCCTTCTTTCTGAGCATATCCTTTGGCTACAAGTCGTGCTTTATGTTTGTCGATGGATCCGTCTACCTTATATTTTGTCTTGAAGACCCATTTGCAGCCTATGGGTTTCTTTCCTGTAGGCAGATCGACAAGTTCCCATGTCTGATTTTTCATGAGTGAGTCATATTCTGTTTCCATAGCTTCCTTCCACTGAGTTTGACTGAGTGCTTCACGAACATTATCTGGCTCGGAGCTATTCATCAGTGAACTCATGAGTGTAAAGTTTACCTCATTTCTTGTTTGACTCCTTGTTTTGACTCCGGATGATGTATCTGGGAGTTGTTGCAAATTTGAGTCCTTGATAGTTCTTTGTACCCACTTCGGATGAGAACTTGACTGCTTTTGAGAAGAACTGTGTCGTTGCCGTGAGGATTGATGTGGAGTCACATTCTGCAGTTCTCCAAGGTCAACAAATAGTTCTCCTGGTAGCATTTCTTTTCTCTGAGTAGTCTCCTCCAGCTCATCATCTGATTCAGAGACTAATCGGTGAGATGTGTTTGGAAGTGAATCTTCTGTTGATACTATTGAGTCAAAGGATGACTCGTCACAAACCACATCCCGACTCTCGTATACTTTCTTTGTCTCAGGATCCATGAGACGATACGCCTTCGAGGTAGTACTGTAGCCAAGAAGGATACACGGGAGTGTTTTTGGCTCTACCTTCTTTCTCTTCTGAGCTGGGACATGCATGTATGCTGTGCAACCAAATACTCGCAAATGAGAAATTGATGGCTTTTTACCACTCCATACCTCTTCTGGCGTCTTGTTCAGTAGAATCTTTGTTGGTGCCCTGTTGAGAAGATATACAGCCGTTTGTACTGCTTCAGCCCAATAGCGTTCTCCTAGCTTTGCAGTTGATAGCATGCAGTGAGCCATCTCCATCACTGTGCGATTGCGACGCTCAACAATGCCATTTTGTTGGGGCGTGTAGGGAGCAGTCAGGTGCTGCTTAATGCCATGATGGTTTAGGAAGGCCAAGAACTTCTTTGATGTGAATTCCCCCCCTCGATCTGAGCGGAGTAGAAGAAGTGGTTGTCCAGATTCTTTGACAACACGATGATAGAAGTTCTGAAAGTGTTGAAGAGCCTCACTTTTCTGCTTTAGGAAATATACCCACATCTTGCGAGAGTGGTCATCCATGAACAACTGGAAGTATTTGTATCCTGAAAACGAAGCAGGCAATGGGCCGTTCAGATCGGTATGAACTATCTCCAGACACTTCTTGGCATGGAAGGTGCTCGCTTGAAACGGATCTCTATGTTGTTTTCCTGCAAGACAACCAGGGCAAATAGGCAAGGAACTGGACAATTTGGGTAGTCCACGGACCATTGCTTTTGAACTCATCTGGTGCAGTGAACCGACCGACAAGTGTCCATATCTATAATGCCATAAGGCAGTTGATTCTATTGTTGAAGCAGATAAAGCTACTGCAGAAGATGAAACAGTATCTAAAGCAAATAACTTATCTTTTACAAAGGCTTTAGCAAGAACCGTACCTTGTCGGGAGATTAAGCATGATTTAATGCCATTTTGAACAAGAAATTCAACCTTAAGGTGATGATTCAAGAGCTGAGTAACTGACAAAAGATTGCTAGTCAAGCCAGGAACATATAGTACCTTTGTAAGTGTACATTTTCGTGGCCCCAGAGGAATGGTCACATTCCCTATTCCTTCTGCAATGTACTCTTTATCATCCGCTATCTGAACTCGATCTCCAGTTGGCTCTTCGCGTAGTGAATCAAATAGCTTCTTGTCACCTGACATATGCTTGCTTGCACCAGAGTCTATCAACCATACTTTCTTCGTGGGCTGAGAAGTTTGAGAGACGAGTACAATCTGATTCTTACTACAATGGGATCCTTCTGATGTCTCCTCATCAGATTCATCATCCTCTTGTTGGGCTGCAAGATGTCCTTTTTGCTTTCTCCAGCGGGGACGTCATTTAGACTTTTGAAAATCTTCGCGCCCGGATGTGCTTGTATGGCTTGAAGACCCTTGTTTCAGGCTGTTGTGCCAACAGTGATCAGTGTCGTGAGTATTGGTTCTACAAATGTGACACCATCTCTTTGAATTTTGATCTTTCTGTTTGGATTGCGCTGGATTTGGCTTCTCCGGGGACCTTTCGATTCTTTCGGCCACGATTAGCCTTTGAGAACAAGGCTTTGTCCTGAGACTCCCCATGCGATGAAGTGATAGCTTCTTCCTGCTGCAGCAAATTCACAAGCTCTTCGAATGTCACTGTTTGTTTAGACACATTCAGTGTTGTAACAAACACTCGAAATTGAGAAGGGAGTGCTCTCAAGGTGATTGGGACGAGTAGTTTATTGTCTACCATTTCACCGAGTGCCAATAACTCCGATCTCAACTCACCACGCGACGCAGAATTCCTCCACTTTTTTTGTCGGACCCATAGAGAGAGGGTGTGCAGCTTCGACTGAAGATGAAGAATCTTTGTCTGATTTTTGGCTTCATAAATGGTTGCCAACTTGTCCCAGGCCTCCTTGGGTTTCTCCGCATTCCGAACATGCGGTTGCACGTCATCACTGATACTGAGCATTATCAGCATCAAGGCTTTAGCACTAGCCATGTCATATTTTACTAGTTCATCGGGGGCTGTGGGAGCAGGCACAGATCTGTGACAATTCCCCATAATCCTTCAAACTGAAGGATTGTCTTCATTTTTGTCTTCCAGGCCACAAAATTAGGCCCTTTGAGCAACTGAGCATCAGACAGAAGTAACTTCGGAGCAGACATTGTAATAAAAAAATATTTATTTATTTGAAAAGTTATTACAATTTGGACTCACTGTCGAGAATGACTGGCTTGTAGATGCTCGCGATATTCGCGTCTTTGTGAGACGGTGACACTTTGCGGGCGTTCTTCTTCATCGTCACAATCTGCGTCGTATCCGGCTTCTAATTCTTCCCGTACTCGCTTTGCTTGGCAGCTGACGTCGAAAAGAAAGTACTCAAGGAGTCCTTCTCGAATAAGTTTGTCGAATGCAAGATTGCCTCAATTTTTAAGCTCGCTCAAACAAGGCAAACTAGAACCCGGAGCTCTCAGGATCTTCTCCATGGTGTTCTCTGGCTGGCGAGTTGATGTTGTGGCTTTCAGCTGTGGCGACCGTGTTGTTGACGCTTTCAATCGAGTTGTCTACACTCGACATTCGATGTAGTGTAGAAGAGACTGATGTAGACTCAAAATTACCTCGAAAAATGCACACGTGCTGTCTTCCTTTAGCAGGTGACTGAGTAACTCTCCACGTCCGGCTGCAGCAAGATTGTTTTCGCAGCACACTCTTCCACGCAGCAGCAATGTCTCCACGCAACAGCAGCTGTCTACGCTGTAAAAGCTTCAGGCGCTACACAGGTTGTAGATCTTATGAGGATACCAGATAAACACAGAAGTGAAGCGGAGCAGTCAAAGATGGAAATGTGTAGCAAGCGTGATGGTTTCAGGACCTCGCCATTTCACAAATATGAAAACAAACAGCAATCTGTTCTTAGACTGGCGTGTACGTTCAAGAACGAATCCGGCTTTACACGCCCAGGAATCGAACCTGGCCCTCCACTGCCTCTTCTCACGACTGCAGGAAACAAACATTCACTGCCATGTACGATGGATTACAGTCACGCTATTCAAGGCTTCATGAAATTTTCCCGATCCAGGAGACGCAGGTTTAAAACGGTGCAGAATGAACCAATGATAACACTCGAAATTCAAACTATCTTGTTCTTCTTACTCTGCAATACGGCGCACAGCCATTGCTCTCCAAACGCTTCACCGGGAGAGAAGTAATTGTGACTTCTTCTGTACTCGTGTGCGAGTGGGCAAAGATTCTATGTGCTCTTTTTTTACTGCTCCACACAGGCTGAATACACCACGTATGAGAGAAAAAAAATAGACTCTACCTCCACGCCAAAAACACAGGCTTCTCCTTCACGTCCTCCCAGATCTCTGCCACGCAGGTTTTCCAGGTGCTCAGAACATCATCGATGACCAAGATCTTGGCTTGCAACCTGACCAACATGAATCCTGAGACCGAACGTGCTCTGATACCAAACTGAAGCAAAGCTATGAGAAATAGCAGAGATAGAATTTATCTCATATTATTCTGAAGAGAACAAAGCACACGTACAGTTTATATAGGACAGAAAACCTGAACTGACTCCCTAACTAAGCTGGGAAGATCCACATTATTAGCAGAGAATGATGTGATAAGAGATAACAAGATAAGAATAGACAACTAAGCTAAAAACCAACGTATCCTAACAGAACATCAACTAAAGAGAAGAAAAAAATTTAGCTATGTAAATAAACTTATGGTACCTTCCTAATGAATAATTGATTAATGAACCATAGAGATAAATTTGAGATTATGTCAACCTTTATCTAGATCTGTTCTTGAATCAAAAAGTTAAGTTAGTGGTGTTAGTTAGTTGTACCTAGGGTTTAACATCCAGGTAACCTATTTTATCCTCTTACCTTATTCTTGTAACAAAAAAATGAGTCATAATTTTTGGGTTAATTGTTAGGGGTTAGCATGTTTTTAGAACATATTTTTACTGATGTTACAATAACATTACAAATATGAGTAAATGAAATATACAAGTCTTTTTGATTTGCTCAATCACTACAACTTGGAATAAATGAAATATTACAAAACATTATTTCAAGAATACAAAAGATATAATCTTCCATTCTAAGTGGGAATAATAGTTTGATCAAGTTACAACATAGAGACTTTCAGCAAGGCAAAAACACAAGTCTTCATTTCAATATAATCTACAAACTTCACATTTTCAATCTTGCATTCTTAAATCTTTCAAAAACTTGGATCACAATACAAACAAGGGAAATAAGCAACGCTTTCCACCCAACCTTTAATCTAATAAGATAATAATCCATCCCTTATTTTCCCCATGCCCCAACAAAAAAATAGTGTGGGATCTTATGAAACATTTGACAACTTTTTACAAGATTGGCTTCCACAAAAACATACAATCCACAAAACATGCAACACATTCAATGGATATACTCAACAATATTTTTAACTTTCTCAAACAACACATAGGTTTGATATCAAACCAAATGGAGCAAGGAGTATGGGAACCACCTTCTTTTTCCTCCCAAGTGAAGTAGGAGTTTCACCCAAATCCTCCATGTACACAATATAACAAAAAAAACATCTTTATCTCTCCCCTTGCAAGTATGCAAAAATATATCTATGCTTTTTTCTCACTCCCCATAGGTGAAACTCCCAATCACATTCCCTATAAAATACATGCCTCACAACTCTCTTTTCCTCCCTAATGGTCCCATAAATCCGTCTCCCACTCCCTTCTTAATGAAAACTACACAACCGCACAAAAACACATTCACAACACTCATAAAATATCCAACAACCACAATTTTCACATCTACAAACATATATAAAAATATCAAAGCTACAGATCCTACCTCTCTATCGATATCCCAAGAGTCTTCACTCAAATAAGGTTTTTTTTTACACCTTCAAGCCAAGAACACTCCAAAAGAGACTCCAACAAACTCCCAATTGCAAAATTTCAAAAGAAGAAAAATAAACAAGTAACCCAAAATCCATAAAATTCAATTAATAAATAGAAATGGGATGTGAGGATGATGAGGTGGCTCAATGTAGGATGTTATTTCATCATTCCACTATTCAAAAATAAAATTCAAACACCATGCCCAAGACAATAAATGAACATGTAAGACCTATGACATGCCCACATGACACTCCAACTTGC
Source organism: Taxus wallichiana var. yunnanensis (assembly GCA_018340775.1). Taxonomy (NCBI): domain Eukaryota; kingdom Viridiplantae; phylum Streptophyta; class Pinopsida; order Cupressales; family Taxaceae; genus Taxus; species Taxus wallichiana. The sequence continues at coordinate 652,245,704 of CM031238.1, read as the reverse complement.
ACACAATGCCTACCAAAAACAAATTAATTGTGGGAAGTAGGAAAGTTCAATTGTTTTCAGTTTTTACTTTAAAAATGCATAATATGGCTAAAATTAACTCTCCATATCATAAGTATGGTTGTTGGGTGAGTTTTAAAAGTGTTAGATAATCTTAGTTTTTCCCACAAGTTTCTAAAAGCCTCCCATGTTAAAATCCAAATTTGTATGTTGGGGAAGAGTACACAACACAAAATCCAACACAAATCCAACTTACATCCATAAGATTTCAAGGACTATCGCCTCATAATTATCCAATTGTCACATCCTTATTTTAGTTAAAAAATTAAGTTGGATTATCTAATTAAAACAAATTAATAATTACTAATAATGTGACTAAAATTTTCCAGAATTAAATGTATATAACACAAAATTAAAAGAATGAAAAACATTTCACCCCATGTGAAACCTTCTAACTAGACATGCAATAACACCACATAAATATGAGACAGGTTGTCAAATTTGGCCATGTTGCAAAATACCCGACATCCTTACGTGGTTGGTCCTCTATCTCCTTTAAATGTATCCGATAGAATATCCCTGCAACACAAAAAAAAAAACTCTTCGGCCTCACAGACGTATAAAAAAATCAAGAAATAATATATCCATAGAAATACATAATCCTCATCCAAAGTTAAGTAATTCTATCATCTATCAACATATCAAATAATTCAAATCTAACATCCATGAGATTGTAATTGTACTCAAAACATCCAAAGTATAACATGTCAATATAAAACCTAAATAATTCAAATCAACATATATCAAATTGTCTACCCATGTCATCTAGTGTATCATAATCAAAATGTGAATCACAACATGTCAATAGTCTAAATATTTTCATAGTATATTATCTCTTGCTCAAAATATAATAATCAAAATGTCTAAGTATTAGCAAATTAAGACATAATAATAAATGTTAATAAAGTGACAATAATTTAAAATAATTAAATAAATGTACACAAATAAAATAGATAGAAAATTAAAATAATGGGAAAAAATTTCACCTCATGGCCACACATGTGAGGTCACCCCATGGGAAACCTCCTAACTAACATAACATAACATTACAAAAGTTGTCAAATTAAGGCAACTTTGCTCAACACCTAACATCCTTCTATGGATGGTCCCCTATCCCCTTTTGATGTACATGATAAAATGTCCTACAACACAAGCAAAAAACCACTCAGACCTTACTAACATATTAACAACATCCAAAAAAATATACATATAAAAATCAGTACTCATCATTCAAAATTAAGTAATTCTATCATCTCTCAACATATTGAATAATTTGATTCTAACATCCATGAGATAATAATTCTACTCGAACATCCAAATTATAACGTGTCAATATAAAATAAAAATTATATAAATAAACATATATTGAACTCTCTACCAATGTCATCTAGTATATCATAATCAAAATTTAAATCACAACATGTCAATAGTCCTAATATCTCCATATTCTATCATCTAATGATCAGTGTATCATAATCAAAATGTATAAGTATCAGTCCCAAATTAATAAAAACATAATGAAAATAGTGTCAAAGAGAAGTGGACACTACATCCCTATCCCCTTAGTATCGAATTCCTATTAGAAGTCACTTAAATAGGTGAGGAAACTAGGTCTATAACAAGTAGAATCCTCCCATGTGGTTACTGGTCTAATCATACCTTTTCCACAAGATTCACACGTGGAAAATATCATGGCTTCAAAGGCTTGGGGTCCTATGCTCTATGATTTAAATGGGCTCCATAGTCATGTACCCCTACTTTTGCACCTGCAATGTGGTCCAATCCAATACATGAGAGTGACCTGGAATGCATCTCCTAAAAATAGAAACATGAAATACATCGGGAATGTGAGACAAGATGGGTAGCAAGGCTAGATGATAACCTAAGGGAGAGATCCGTTCTAAGATCTCGAATGGACCCATGAATCTAGGAGCTAACTTAGATCCTTTTCCATAATGGATAGGGCTTTTATGAGGTCTGACATGAAAAAAAACCTTCATGCCCACCTCATAGCTATAGTCAACTCTCATCTAATCTACATATTTTTTTTTTATCATATTCCTCTTGAAGCATCTATATGATCAATACAACCTGTTGCTCTAGGTGCTACGATAATGCTGGCCCAAGAGATAATTTTTCTTCCAATATGTCTAAACTCGAGGTGTCCTACACTTCATGCCATAAAGTGCTTGAAAAGGATCCATAGCAATAAAACTCTAAAAGTTGTTAATATAAGCAACCTCCACTAGGTACAAATACAATCCCACCTTGATTGATGGTCCATATATACATCCAAAGCATGTCATCCAAAATCTTATTCACCCACCCCGTATGTCGATCTTTCTCTAGATGATATGATGTAATGAAGTAGAGACTCATCTCAAGGAAATGTTGCATGGTAGTCAAGAAATGAGAGGTGTATAAGGGATCACGATCATAAATAATCTTCCACGGAATCTGTGCGGTCTAAAAATATCATCTAATTATACTCGCGGCACTACAATACCTATATAGGTGGTCTTCTTTGGAGAAAAATGAGCCATTTTTTCAATCTATCCCTTGTGACCATGATGGTATTGTGGTGGTATCTCGACATGGGTAGCCCTACTACAAAATCCGGGAAATGGTGTCCCATTTCCACTCCATTATATCATGCGGGTAGAGAAGGCCGGATGGATAGTGATGCTTAGAATTCACCCTCTAACACTCCAAATAACGAGACACAAATTGAGCTACATATCTCTAAATTCCTCTCCAATGGTACAATTCTCTCAATCTGGCATGGATCTTTTTCACCTGGATGGGCTAAATAAGTTGAATGATGAGCCTCTACCAAGATATCTTGTCTCAAACCTCAATTCCTAGGTACATATATCCATCCTTTGTGTCTCGATAAGTCCATCTAACTCTAATGTGAAACCATAAAACTTCCCCTCATTGTGTCTCTCGGACTCAATCTATGATGTAGATACAAGGTACAAGTTGTCATGTGGAAGCTCTCACAAATCCATACCCAATGAAGTATCCATAACCAAATGTCTCCATCTACACAGAGCATATGCAACCACATTCTCCTTCCCCTTCGGATGTTGTATCTCCATGTCATACTCACAAAGCAAATCCATCCAACATCATTGTGAGTGTTGAGATTGGGTTGTGTGAAGAAAACGTCATATAGCTCAAGTGTGGTCATCTTATATGGTGCGTGTTATATAGGCTCTCGCCGAGAGAAAAAATCAATACGAAATTCAATCTCACCGGGAGGTAACCCTGAGAAATCACTAGGAAAGACATCGGATAACTCCTATAAAATTGGGTGGTCATAAAGTGATAGTACATGAGTCTCATCCTTTGATAGGTCACTAACATTGATGAAAAATAACTTACAAATCCATCGCACACACCGCTTCAACTACATAGTGGATATGGTATGAAAAGAGATGGGTATCTTGACTACAACAATCATCGACTCAAATCTCAAATCTTCTACACAAGATATAACCTTACTCTCGATAATCAACTCTAGATCTATGGGCATACAACCAATCCATGCCCGGGATAACTCCATATGAACCCAAGGGAAGGATACAAAGATTCATGATGAAGGGTCCTATGTCCACTACACACTCCTTAACTAAGGAGTTTAATGAGATTTTGGCTCCAAAAGCCATCTAAACATCCCAACTAAGGCCCCTCCTAATGTCACCATCCAACATTTCTCTACTAAAGACGGAGAAATAAAATAATGTCATAAGCTCCGAATCAAATAAGATACGGGTAGAAATACAACCAACGTTACCTATAGTCTCTATCACAGTTCCTCTATTCTCTTTTTGGTGGTTCTTGACCACAACATAAATCCATTGGCTCGGCCGGCCATGTCACCAACCATAGGCTCGAAACCGATTGCCTTACCCTTATTATCACAAATTTGAGGGAACTCTCTTCATTAATGACGATATACACTGCACCCATAATAAGTACCGATCTCTCTCTCGAGAAGATAGTCCTCCGTGGTGGGGATAGTCCATGCTTTGTAGAGCCTAATGATCATGTCATAGATATTTGTGGGTGTTGTAGTGGATGAATAATTGCTAATTGTACTAGAAGTGGAGCTCTGTGTGTTGTTGGCCCCCTAGCTAGAGATCCCATGTTATGCCCTCTTTGAGCATTATGGTGCTTTGGAGGCCAAAAGGTTGGATGAGTCTACTACTATTGCTTTGAGGAGGAGGCCTAAACGAATATTGTGTTAAAGTGTGTCTCCCATGAGGAGGAGGAGGAGGTGATCCCCTCGACCTACTATCCTATACCTGTTGTATGCGGCTCCTAACTCTGTCTCACAAGCATGTTGAGTCTTCCCCAGGTTTCCTCTACAATATAGAATTTCTAAATAGCCTCATATTGTTTTTGTGGGCAACGTTTGTGCACTACCCCATCCAAGTCTAATTTCAAAGGCGTCCAATGAACCTGTGAACTCTAACATGCTCATCCTACATGTAATCCACATAATGCATCGAGATAAAAAAATAGACCCTAATACGTTGTCACTATCATGGAAGCATGTCACAGATTATGAAAATCATCGATCCATAGGTGGAGGAATCACCTAGATATGTATCTACTCCTGAAGCGCTCCTCGAAGATATCCCAAGTGACTATCTTAGAATCAATATGGAGCTTCTAATCCTATGTCCTCCACAAAACTTTAGCTCCATCTCTAAGAAGGTGCATAGTGGCACAAGATTTTGTGTTGCTAGTATAAGGACATAGCATGAAACATCCTCTCAATCTAACAAACCATGCCTTGGCATGAAATCCGCCCATGTCTCAAGAATAATGTGGCGGGTGTAACTTTAGTATATCTTTGATGTTATCCTTCATTTACAAATGTCAGCCCCTACATCTCTCTGCAAGAACATTGTTCGAGAATAGGGATCATAGATATGTTTGTATGTCACAAAGCTCTATCTATGTGCTCTCTAAGTTGTGACTCGAGTCTAAATGAATCCACATGGGAATTCTCTACGCTATCCTTGACATTGAGACGTGGTGGTTCATAAACCTATACTTATAGCACTCGCCCCTATCTCGCTAAGTCACCCTTCCTAAATATCCTCTGCGTAAAGCGACATTAACGTCTTGTAGTTTCTTAAGTATTTGAGGAAATATGGCTTTTATTGCACGATCTAGGGTCATAGATCTAGGCTCACAGAAATAACCCCTTGTCTAGTCTACCCATCCAAAACTAACCAAAATGAGAGTTAGTATATCATCATATAGGATTTTGCTTCAGATTTCTAAGTTTTGACATTTTAAAACATCATTCAATGTTGTGTGTTCAAGGTTTTGAGTTGCGCTAGGTTGTTTTATTGTGTCTCGTGTTTCCAAGTGTGCCCATGGTCCAAGAAATAAATTACCGAATCGATACCAAGTACAATGCCCACAATTTTATTCTCTCAAAATAAAGGAAACTAATAAATTAATATTCAAGTTTACTTTAGTAATTTTTTTCTTTAGAAGTGTTAGCAAGGTTAGACATTTTCTCAATTAATAAATTTATCGGTTACAAATTTTCTTCACAAGCTTCGAACAAAGGAATTAAATTAATAAATAAATATTATAATTTACTTACTAAGCTAAAATTTACATTTTAACCATCTACTAAGTTCTATTAGTTAAATTATTTATCAAGCCCCAAGGTCATATTATTTTCTAACTCAAAGGTTTAATTGTTTTACCTGGCCACTAGGTGGACCCATTCACCCCATTACCCATGTTTTTTATTTTATTTAAAATTACATTCCCTAACAAAATGTCCTCCCACTTAAGTGAGGCAGGGTTTAATTTGGGCCATAGGATTGAATTAATCCTAGCCCTTAGATTTAGGTTACCCTAAATTTCCTTATGGTTCTCTTTTTAATTACTATTTTCCCCAAACAACCTCATTTGCTCTTTTCTTATTTACAAGTTTTGGAAGAGGAGGAGGAGAAGGAAAAACCATGAGATCAAGGGAAGCCACCATGGAAAAAATTCTCTTGATATTAGTTGTAAATGTTTTCGCTTGTAATGTTTCCCATTGTTAAATGTAGAGATCCTACCATGGATCCATTTTGTTATTTAATAAAATTATTTACTTGTTTCCTTTTTTGATTTTAACTATTGGGGAAACCCCATTTATTTTAAATCCATGAGTTTTACACATGTGGGTGCAAAAAGGGAGATTCAAAGGCTACAATGGTTAAAATTAGTTTATTCCTAGTTGTTAGAAAGTTCCTTGTTTCATTTTTAAGCTTATATTTTACTAAATTTCAGAACTGGGATTTTCACGGTTGAAAATTTATTTTTCTATCAAAATTTCCTAAATAGCCACCCTATGCAGGACAACAGTCCTATGACCGCTTCCCTACCTCAAGAGTGGTTCATCGACTTCCCCTCTGTGTTGGGAGATGATTTTGAAACCGCCGCTCTGCACAGGACAACGGTTTTGTTCACCAAGAATAAAGCCTTCAACATAACATATTTTTTTTAATTCTTCTTAAGTTTATTTCTAGTGCAATATTAAATTTAGTGACCTTTTTTCTATTCATTGGTGGTTAAATTGATAATATATGCAGTTTCTTAATTCCAAATACAAAACATCAACTCAATATCTATCTTTTCTTTTGCAATAAAATGTAAAAATTGAGTTTAACATATCTACAACTCATTCTATTTAACTTATGTTATTTCCCCAAAAAAACAACAAGGATTCAACACACTTCCTTTCCAAACATCTTTGTTCTTTTCCAAATATACATGTATATATATTGCAAATTTAATGCTTATAACTTTTAGGAGAGTTTCATTTCAAGACAATAAATAACTTAAGTTTTCATTTTACTAGAACTTCTAAATACAACTATGGAAACTACCAATTTTCCAAATCATTCTTTTAGAATGCAAGGGATTAAAATTCTTTTATTTCACTAACCCTAATCCTTTCCAACAACGTAAGCTGCCAAGATATATTTCTACATTCACTAACTCATTGAATTTGGAATAAATGAAATATTACAACTTTCCTGTAACCATAAAATGTTACAAATTCCACTCAAAGTGGGAATAATAAGATGGTCAACAAAACATATATATTCTCAAAAATGCAAAAAAAAGTCTTCTTTTCATGTCTTATCCCCAACTTTGTAGCTTCAAACTTACACTCTTCCATCTTTTGAAAAATAGGATCACAATAAAAGGAAGGAGGAAAGTGCAAGTCTCTTCGCCCAACCTTTAATCCAATAAGGAGAGAATCCATCCCCTTATTGTCCCCTGAGCCCCAAGCAAAGAACAATGATGGATCTTGAGAAACATTTGAGAATTTTTTTACAACAATGACTTCCATAAACAAAAAGTGATCCACAACATTCAACACATTTACATAGACACACTCAACAAATTTACAACTTTCTCAAACAACACACTAGGCATGAGATCAAACCAATAAGGAGAAAGGACTATGTGAACAACCTCCTTTTTCCTCCCAAGTGAAGTGTGAGTTTATTCCAAAGCCTTCATGTGCACAATATAAAAAATAAAACATCCTTATCTGTCCCCTTGCAAGTATGCAACAATATGGCTATTTTTCCTTTTCACTCCCCATAGGTGAAACTCCAAATCACACTCCATCTAATATGCATGCCTCATAACTCCCTTTCCCCTACCCAATGGTCCCATAAATCCATCTCCACACATGTAACAGAAGGGAACTACCCAACCGCACAAAAACAACACATTCACAACACTCTTCCAATAATTAACAAACACTAAATTTGTATATTTACAAGCATAATAAAGAAAAAATATAGATGGAGAGCCTACCACTCCATCAAGATTCAAAGATAAATTCACTGTACAAGGTCTGATAACTTCAAGCCTAGCACACTCCAAAGAAACTCTAACAAGCTCCCAAATCCAAAAGTGCAAAACAAAGAAAATGAACAAGTAACCCCAATTCCATCAAATTCCATGAATAAATAGAAAAGGAATGTGAGGATGATGAGGTGACCCCATTTAGGATGCCACTTCATCATTCCTCCATTCCCACACACAAGTCATAACACCATGCCCATGACACTAAATGAATAGGTAAGACGATGACAACCCAAAGTCACTCAAACTTGCAGACCATGGCTACCAAGGAAAAATTAATTGTGGTAAGTGGGAAATTACAATTAGTTTCACCCTTTAACACTCCAAAATGGATAAATAAGTCTAAAATTAACTCCCATACCATAGGTATGGTTGTTGGTTGAATTTAAGAGGGATGGGACAAGTTTAGCTAATCCCACAAGTGTTAAAAAAGTATCCCAAGTCAAAATCCGAATTTTGAAGTTGGGAGAGAGTACATAAAAAAAAAAAAACACAAATATATCCTACAACCACAAGATTTCAAGGAGCATCTACCCTCATAACTATCTAATTGTCACATCCTTATTTTAGTTAAGAAATTAAGTTGGATTAACAAATTAAGATATAATAATAATTTTTAATGAAGTGAAAATAATTTCCAATAATTAAATACATGTACACAAATAAAACAAACACAATATTAAAACAAAGGGAAAACATTTCACGCTATGGCCACATGTGAGGTCACCCCCCATGGGTAACCTCCTAACTAGGCATGCAAAAATAACACAACATAACTTTACACAAGTTGTCAAATTTTTGACACGTTGCTCAACACCCGACATCCTTTCGTGGTAAGTCCCCTATCCCCTTTTGATTTATTTGATAAATATTCCTACAACACAAATGAAATACCTCTCTATCCTTACAACCATATTAACAATATCGAGACAAATATACATCTAAAAATCGATACTCATTATTCGAAATTAAGATATTCTATCATCTCTCAACATATCTAATATTTTGATTCTAACATCCATTAGATTATAATTCTACTTAGAACATCTAGAGTATAACGTGTCAAAGCATAAAATCTAAATACTACAAATCAACATATATCAAACTATCTACCAATGCCATCTAGTGTATCATAATCAAAATGTGAATCGCAACATGTCAATAGTCCAAATATCCGAATAGTGTATCATCGATTGATAAATTTATCATAATTAAAATGTCTACGTATCAATCCAAAACTAATATCAACATAATGAAAATAGTGTTGAAGAGGAGAGGGCCCTACATATTACACATTAAGTTTCCTCCCAAATTGATTTTTTTTGGGTTCATTGTGTTTGATAATATAGGAAAGTAATGCCCATGTAAGATACACAATTTATATAGATGTAGATACTAAGGAGTTGAATGTATGGCTAGGTGTTTCTCAACCTGTACATTCAATGTTAGAAATTTCTTATCTATGTCCTTAAGATTTTTTCCACGCATTGAAACACATAGATTTAGTTTTGACCCAGTGATGATTTGAAATATTTATTGTTATTTTTTCATCAAGAAATATATATAAGGCAATATATTAATATACTAACTTATGTTTTCATTTTTAATTAAGGAATTTTTAAAAAGTGAAGGATCTGACTTACATGAGGGAATGGAGATTGAATAATAAGAAAATCCTCTTGAAAATCCTCTAGAATGCACCACCTCAACCAACGTTCATGTGCGTCAATTGAATTCAATGCTACAATCAACACTCCTTCCCATAGTGCTCCTATTTATCCAACCAACACTATAAATAACACTTCTATCTAATCGATTAAAAACTTTTACAAACAATCTCCTTATTTATAAAAATGTATAAAATATTCAAATTTCATATATTTATGAAATAAACATGCAAAATTAAAAATATTTTTATTGCATACTTTTAAGATATTTATCTCATCGAAACTTTTTTTATAATTAAATATTATTTTCAGATATTGGTTTGAAAAGAGTGCTTACGCATGTTTTAAAGAGAGAAACATCTCTATTAGAAATAATTTATTTATTGATAAACTAATGTTAAGTTTATTTCATGGAATGGTTTCAAATTTATATTTAAAAGTTTTATCTCTAATTCTTATTGTTTGAATACGGTTCTAAAAGAGTAGTTATTATTATGATTAAAAACTATGTTAAAATGTCTTATTTACATGCAATGTGGGTTTATGATTATTATTAAATAGTTAATTTATTTCAAATTTATTTAATTTAATATTCTCCTAATTTTATGTGTAAAAATATATATTTAATTTAATATTAAATTCAAGTAATTAATAATATGAATTTGAATAAAAATAATAAAAATAAGATTCTATTATTTTATACATTTTATTATAATTATTAAAGTAAATGTTTTATTTAAATGAATATTAATAAGTAAAAATGTGAAATAATATTATAATTTTTAAAATTCTAATTATGCAAAATAGAATTTTGCAAATAATTACAATTTAAAAATTGAGAATTTATCTACAACTAAGCTCTACTTATTGTGACACGTCATAATTTTATAATTGTGGATTGACAACAATATGTAATATGTGAATATACACACAAATGTACAATTGTAGGTATGTAACAATATTAAAATTATGCCAAATTCCACAATTATATTATTGTGATTTTTTTACACTTATTTTCATTGTAGATATTTTCATATATTTTGTCATGTTTTACATTTCCACAAAATTATTGCAGGTGGAGTCCAAAAAAATGGATTCACAATTTGAACTCAAATATCCACAATGAAAATGTGGAAAATTTGTGGATACTCTACCCTTTGTCTTGTAGCTAGGGTTCCTAATATCTTAAAAATCTATATATATATATATATATATATATATATATATATATATATATATATATATATATATATATATATAGACATACATATAGAACACCACAAATTTTTTATTATTATTTTTGAAAACAAAATATATATAAATATTTAAATTTATATAAGGAGAAATATATGTTTACCATTGTGCTTTGTATTGTATTGTATTGTTTGGTTTTTTTGTTCGTTCTACTTAAATTTTAAGCATTCACCTAAGTCCATTTATATAGTGAATGTGAGACAAGAGGCTATAGTTTTGTACCTATTAAACTATGAGTAAACAATAATATTATGATATTTTCTTAAACATGCAATACATTTAGTAGTGAGGATAATTTCCTTATTTTTACGTTGCAATAAAATTTAAAATTTGAGTATAAAATTGGCCCAATATTCCTTCTTACATGATAATTTGAATAGAGAAAACTAACACTCTTGAATGAAATTTATCTACTTTTCATTTTAAAGCCAACTTGCCAATAATGTAAAGGATTAACATTCACTTTTCTATTCAAACATACAAATTACAACAAGGTGAAATACAAGACCCTTTTGGAAAATATAACTTTGAGATTTCTCTTCCAACTATACCATACAAATATTATCATGAAATTTGCAAGAACATCCTTTTTAATAAAATAATTTTTAATCCTTTTCTTATAATAACATAGTCCTTTCCACTAAGGTATGCTGAATGAAGTTTTTCTCCATTCAACTAAGCCACTCCAACTTGGAATAAATGAAATATACAAGTCTTTCTTTTAAACACGCAAGATTTATAATCTTTCACTCTAAGTGGGAAACATAATAAATTTTACAAAATTGAGGCTCTTCCAACAAGCTCAAAACACAAGTCTTCTTTCAAGGTCATCTCCCAACTTTACAACTTTCATTTTTCACATCTTAACATCTTTAAACCTTGAATCACCAATAAATAAAGGGGTATAGGCAACACTCTCCATCCAACCTATAATCCAATAAGAGGAGAAGCCATCCTCTTTATTGGCCCCTTAACTCCAACAAAAAACCATGAGGGGTATTATGAAACATTTGAATTTGTTTTACAAAATAGCTTCCATAAACACTCATTGAACATCTCCATATTCATACAATCTATGAACATTGAAAAGATATTTTCCAAGAAGGACAAGCAAGAGAAGTTTGGAACATTTTCCAAATCAAAAAAGTAAAATATAAAAATTTAATCAAAACACAAAGGATTGAAAACAAGCCCAAATGGAGACAAGAACATGGATTTCTCTCCTTATTCCTCCCATGTGGAAATAGGTTCCACCCAAGGTCAACCAAGTGCACTATCATCAAAACACACACACACACTTATTTCTCTCATTTTCCTATGAAAAGAAACACATAAATTCCTTTTATCTCCACATAGGTGGAGCACCTCTTCCACTCTCCCTCCAAATTTCCTCACAATCTCCCTTTTTCCTCCACAAATAATCTCCATTTATTTCTCCTACAATAACTCTAACGGAAATCTACCCAATCCTCGAAACATGTACACACACAAACATAATTTTATTCACATAAACACAGACATATATCTGTAAAATAAAAATACATGGGACAATATCCTACCTTTCCATTGCAAGAATTTGATCCAAAGTCACCACAAAAATCTCCTTGTAAGCTCAAGAAAAAATCAAATAAGATCCAAGACTCCAATTAAGAAACTCCAACCCTCAACCTCAAAATACAAGTGCACAACAAAATGAAGTAACCCCATAACCAAGAAATTAACTAACATATATGGAAACAAGAGAAAAGGAGGGTGACGTGGCTCCATATAGGATCCACATCAGTTCACCTCAATTCCACCTCACCAAGTCAACCAACAATCCCAAGGCTAATAAATTGGTGGTTGAGGGAACGAAAATCTCCTTACACATACTATACCTTCACTTCTCTAAAGGACAAAACTAAAAAATCATGTAAGAAAGTGTAATAATTTAACCTTTTACTATCCCAAAAACATAATTAATTCAAAATTTAACTCCCACACTATAGGTATGGTTGTTGGATAAATTTAAGAGGCATGGGACAAGCATAGCTTGTCTCACAAGCCTCCAAACAAACCTCCCAAGTCAAAATCCGAATTTTGATATTCGGATAAAATACACACCACAAAACCCAACACAAATCTAATTCACATGCACAAGATTTTGAGGACCATCTACCTAATATATTGTCAACATGTCATATATTCCCTCTTAGTTTAACTTTAAGCTAAATTATTAATTAAGATACATTAGCAAGAGTTAATAAGGCAACAATATTTCCCAATAATTAAACACATGAACAAAAAAATTCAATCAAATAAAAATTAAAAGAAAGGAAAGACATTACACCCATGGGCACATAAATGAGGTTACCCCCTTATTGGAACCTCCTAACAAAGCGTGAAACAACACAACATAATATTATACACAAGTTGTCAATTTTTTACTAACTTGCACAACACCCGAAATCCTTCCATAGTTGGTCCCTATCCCCTTTCGATGTATGTGATAAAAATTTCTTGCAACAAAAATAGAATACCTCTTTAGCCTTATGGTCATATCAAAATATCAAGAATTATATATATATCCATAATCCTTACCCAAAACTAGCAACTTTATCATCTATCATCATACCAATTAATTCGATTTTAACATCCATAAAATCATAATTCTACTCAAAATATCCAACATAGGAAATGTATCAAGAATAGGTTATGCTAGTCTAAAATCATAATATTATAAATCAACATGTATAACTATCCATCAATGTCATCTAGTGCATCATAGTAAAAATGTAAATCACAACATGCCAATAATCCAAACATTAGCATAGTCTATCATCTATGACCAAGATATAATAATCAAATTTCTAAGTATCAATCCAATAGTAATAACATCATAACGAAATAGTGTCAAAGAGAACTAGGCACTACATCCTCCTCCCCTTAAACTCAACTTCCTTCTAGTATTCACTTGAATAGGTGTTGAAACTGGTCCCTTAAAAAAGTAGCATCCTCTCATGTGGTTGCAGTCTCATCATACCTATCCCAATAGACTCGCACTTGGTCAATCTCGCTACCTTGAAATCCTAGGGTCATGTGCTCTATGATGTACATGGGCTCCACGATCACCTTCCCCTTCTCATGCACACCTGTAATTTGGTCCAATACAATACATGAGATGGATATGGTATGTATGTCCTAAGAATAGAAACATGAAATAAATCGTGAATGTGAGACAAACCTGGGTGGCAAGGCTAGACGATAAACTAAGGGACTGATCCACTCCAAGATATCAAATGGACCTACAAATCTAGGAGCTAACTTAGAGCCTATTTCATAATAGATAGGTATCTTATGAGGTTTTAAACAAAGAAGCACCTTCCTTCCCACCTCATAACTACGGTCAAATATCCTCTGTTCTCCATAATTATTTTGTCTATCGTGTGCCTCATGTAGCTTGTTTCTAATCAAAAGAACTGTTACTCCATGTCTTACAAAAACGTTGGCTCAAGAGATACTCTTTCCTCCAATCTATACCAACTCATTTGGTGTGTTACATTCCCTGCCATAAAGTGCATGAAATGGAGCAATACCAATAGAACTTTGAATACATTTGTTATAAGAAAACTCCACCAAGTACAAATACTCCTCCCATATTTAATGATGAATCATGACATACATCCAAATCATGTCCTCTAAAATCTAAATCACTCGCTTAGTATTTCCATCTATCTCACTTTGTGATTGGTTGTACTTAAGTTAATGTTATTACGAGGACATGTTGTATGAAGTCAAAAATGAGAGGTGTATAAGGGATCGTCGTAAGAAACATTCTTCCACGGAATGTCATGCGGTTTGACAATATCATCTAAGTATACTCAAGCCCACCGCACTAGTTGTATAAGTGGTCATCGCTAGAGAAAAATGAGCCACTTTTGCCAATCTATCCACATTGACTATAATGGCATCGTGGTGGTATCGAACCTCAATAGTCCTATTATAAAATCCATGGAAATGGTGTCCTATTTCCACTCCAATATATCATGTGGGTAAAGAAGGCCAACTAGATGTTGATGCTTGGCCTTCACCCCTCGACACTCTAAATAACGAGACACAAAGTGAGCTACATCAATATTAATTCCTCACTAATGGTACAACTATCTCAAAGTGGCTTGCATATTATCCACCCCTAGATGGGCTGCATAACGTACATGATGAGCCTCTTCCAAAATATCCTATCTCAAACCTACATCCCTAGGTACATAGATCTAACCTCTATGTCCGAGAATTCCATCTAACTCTAATGAAAATACATCAAACTTCTCCTCAAGGGATCTCTAAGAATGAATCTATTCTTTAGTGAAAGGTAGAAATTGTCATGTGGAAGTTGTCAAAAATCCCGCTCCACAAGTTTGTACCCTTTGAAGTAGCCATGACCAAATGTCTCCAAAGACTCAAAACTTTTGCAACAACATTCTCCTTCTGCTTCACATTCTCTATTTCCATGTCGTACTCACATAACAACACAATTTAACATCATTAATGAGCATCGAGATTGGGTTGTGTGAAAAGGTCACATAAGATCAAATGATGTGTCCCGAGAATGAATCTCTTGCCAAGAAAAATTGATTCCAATGCACCTATTGGTTATCAAAATAGACTCGCCCCATTTGTCCCTTTGAAAAACTTATTGATTTACAGTATCTGTCATTTTCTCCTTCCCCGTGTTATGCCTGGTTGATCCTTGTGGCCATTTTTAATTGGTTCCTGGGTTGTAAATCTCTTAGGGGTCTGTATTTTGAGTCTCTGTGCTCTGTTCAATTAGAAACTCGGTTTCCCCCATGTTTTCTGTTCTCCATGGTTGGGATTTGTCTTCCCTATCTTTTCTTCCCTAAGTACTTGAAGAAGAATGAATTGATGTGTCCCTAAGGAACATATTTGAGCCTTGTAACATTCCTAAACTTTCTTTCCTCGAATAAAATTTCATTCCCTGGCTCAAATAATCATTTTTCTATTTTTTATGATTTGTGGGCGTTTCTCCCAATCAATTTTCATCCTAGCATCGGTAAGAGAGCGTGGCATATTTTGGTTGGACATAGCTCGATTGGATACTTAGAAAAATTCATAAAAATCCTCAAGTTAAAATGTGTCCAGGTGGAGGCATGTCACTCATTTGAAGATCTACTTTTGGGTTTTCCTTACGGTAGCTCCAGGAGGACACATGGAAGTTTCCATTTGCTTGGCCCAGACTTAGACAAATTTGGGAAATTTTCCTTTTCCAAATAGAGATAAAAATGGTAGAATTTGAGCATGGTTCCACTCCAATCATATTTGGGCATGTGTAAGGCTCATTTTTCAAGGGCGGGGTGTGAGGAAAAATGGAATCTTTTTCCATGTTTTCAAAAAATTGTAAGAATTCAAGGGAAGCCCCGGGTTTCTTCGAAGCATGAATCGCCATGTGGATGGTCCAAATTCAAAGTAAAGATCAATGGAAGCTGTGAATCTAAATCGATTTTTCCCCATTTCTACGAAACATGTATGGAAGTGCGGATCTCCATGATTTCTTGGCCTTTTCTACATTCCAAGTAGAGAAGGAAGTTAATGTTGATATCTAAAGTTTTGTGGGAAGATTTGGAAGGTGTCTTTCACCATTAAAATGGAGTCGACTTTTGTGCCCGATCGGATGTTCCATTTTTCCTCTCCCGAGAACACAAGGTACTAGATTTGACAGATTAGGGGTGGAAGTGGTTGGAAAATTGAAGGAATATTTGTCCACCGAGCAAGGAGTTGAATGCAGGAGGCATTTGATGAAATCTATCCCCTTGAGTACCTAGAGACTTCTTGCAGATTTGATTCGAGAATCATGGTGAGCCTTTGGTGCAATTAACGTTTTTGTCTTTTGGGGAGAGGTGACTCTATTGTAAATGCTATAAATGGCATGAATGTTTTGTGCAAATTTTTGCAAGGTTTTGGAAAGGTAAAAGACTAATTTTTCCAACAGAAAAATCTTGACAAAGCCCATCCTTTTGAGAAGTCATCCGAGAAGCTGTATATCTCTTTTAGTATCAAATTAAATTTTGTCAAGGTGGTTGCATGTGTATAGCCATTGAAAAGCTTTGAGATTGTTCTAGAAACTCTCCTTGCTGATAAAATTGATCAAACTTGAGTTATTTTGTGTTAATCTTGAGTAAAGTGGATTCATTTCATCTACGAATGTATGCAAATAGTTTTTCTTGTGTCTACATTGCAATCTTGTATCAAAATCTAGTCCAATCACATAGGTCTCAATCCTTGTGATAGTTTAGTGGCATCTATAATTTTATTTCTCATAAGATCCTTCATCTAGGAGTGAGATAAACGGTTTAAAATCACTTTTCTTTCATTTTGTTGACAAAGATTATCTGTAAGCCTTTAGGTGTACCTCAAGCATGGTTTAAATTGAATCTTTGTACTTGTATCGGGTTCTCTAACTCGAGCCTTTTGAAATAATCCCATAGGTTGTGTGAAAGAGTGCTAACACAGGCATCAATTTGGGCACATATTATAGTTGAAGAAACATTTCAAAAATTTGTGGCATTTCATTGGTTGAATCCTTCCATTTTGCATAATCTTTCAAGGCTCTAGTGAGTCAAGTTCATCTTGTCTCCCCTCCCACTAAAATTTATTTGAAAAATTTAATCCTATCCATACTACCCTTGTTTTTCTCTATATACCTTCACAATACCAAAGTCTATTTGCTAAAGTATGCAACACAAATCAAGATCTCAAATGTCTTTAGGAACCTTTGACTTGTTGTGAATATATCACCATGATCTAAAAGTGAAAACTCGTGAGAAGCGAGATATGGTGTTTTGATCATATTTCCCCAAGGCATTTCCTATAAAATTTATGCAATAGAAAGGTACATGTATCTCCATTCAAATAACGAGAGGTTACAAAATAGGTTCTCTTACCTTGGTTGAAAGGCACAACCTAAAATAGTTAGAATAAGATCATATCCTTCAAGGTGTTACCCATCTCTCCACAAATCCAAGTAACAAAGGGACAGTCAGATCTCCTCCTCGGCTACAAAATGACATATATTTATAATCCAGTTGCCTCTAAGCTCCATGTTGAATCAGTGTTGCTTCTTGGCTTGAAAAGGAGAAAAAATTGGGTACCAACAACACCAGAGGATGCATCATTATCACAAGCTCAAGGTCATGCGTTGGATAATCGAGCTCATAATCCTTGAGTTTTTGAGACTCAAAGGCTACTACATTGTTATCCAACATCAAAACACCTCCTAGTCCTTCCAAAGAAGCATATTTACACATGAAGAAATTCCATTTGAGGATCTAGCACTACAAGAATAGGTGATGTCGTAAGGCATTCCTTCGTGTCCTCAAGGCCTACTCACATCTATCTTACCAAAAAAACTTCATCCCTTTTGTTGAAGGAAGTGATGGGATGCACAATCGATAGAATTCTGAGCAGATCTCTTATAATAATTTTTGATGCGTAATCACAACACCCTTGATTTTTTGCGACTCGATCGATTGAAACTGTCAGTGTGATTGTATAACATGGAGCTTTTCCAAAAGTGTGGGACTATGCTATTGGGAAATATCATAGGATAAAGGTTAGTTCCTATTCCTCTATTATGATACACACACTCTAATTGTAGAGGATCTATCCTAAAATCTACTCTAACTTTTCAAGGATACAAGGTTAAAAGGATTGCAAGAAATTAAACCTAAGATATTGGAGGTGATGTACCAAAAGGAAAGTTGAACACCTTATTTGCATGGATATGAAAACCTATAAGTTTTAAGGATTTGAATACACACCACAATTCAATGAATTACTATGATTTCATTCACCATTAAACACAAACCATTAAATATGCAACACAATTTAACATACAGAGTTAACCAAAATTACAATGAGAGATCAAGAGAATACAATGAACACAAGAGAGGGTTGAATTTCATCCACATACTTATATTATTTCTCCATAGATTTGATATAATGCATTACAATGGACGGGAGGCACAAATTTGCATTACATCTAAAATAGGAGGTTCGAACTCCACAAGTTCACTTACAGACAAAAGAATAAGGGAGGGTGCAAAGAAAGATTACCCAACCTTTTGAAATGAGCCCCTCCTTCCAATATATAGGAATAATGAGAGAAGGGAGAGAGAGGGAATTTGAAATCCTTCTTCAACTACCAAAAATGCATTAAAATCACCTGTAACAATGATGGGTTCCACTATAAAAATCATTCATCCATGTACTTTTCCTTGTTGGGGAAGAAAGGAAGCTTATACCTTCATTATTTTGGGTAGGTCAGAAATTTGGAAACACTCCTTTAAATGGTGGACTCTATTTATTCATTTTTAAATACTTAACCTTACTAAAATTAAAAAAACTACACTTTCAAATATGTTTGATTTTATGAAAATCTGAGCACCTAGTCAAAAGTTATGGCCATTTGAAGATGAGGATGTCTTACTAAAATAAATTTTCTGTGGCTAATCTTCCCTTTTCAGAATTTGAAATTTCATCACATCCTCTTAAATATGAAATTTCAAACTTTTGGGATTTAGAACTCTGGTCTTTTTTATTTTGGAGTTTGGGTTACTATTCATTCGATTGAGTTTGTGAAACCTCTGAAATGTCAAAACCCTGAAGTCCAAAATTCAGACATCAGGTTTCAAACCTTAAGTCGTGATGTGCATACATTGTAGCTTCAACATTATGAAATGTCAAAACCACGAAATCTGAAATTCTAACTTTGGGTTTCATACCGTTATATTTTCAGCGATTTTTGGGGTTTAGAGTTTCGGATTTTGAGGATTCGGGTTTCAATTCTTTTGGGGTTCAAGTTTTGGTATTTTGGTGGTTCAGGTTTTAGGAATTCGGTGATTTTGGTTTTGGGATTTTGGGGTTCAAGTTTTGGGTTTCGTTCATCCATTCAAGCCTCATATATCTCAAAAATCGTGAAAGCCCAAATTCCAAATTTCAAACTTTGGGTTTCGAGAATTTTTTCTCTTTATATGGCACTATTCACCTTGAGCGCATGAAACATCTAAAACTCTAAAACTGCAAAGTCATAATTTCATGTTTTCGGGCTTCCCAGTTCCTTTCTCTATGCTTCTTTTCGTCGAGTCCCAAATTTTTCTTCGTCCTAACTACGAATGACCCCACCTCCCGAGTGATCCAAGAACATTCTGAACACCCCATTCATCAAACTCATAAATACTTTAGGGGCATTCATCATACAAAATGGAACTATTGTGAACTCGTAGTGGTCATATCTCGTACAAAAATTTGTATTATGTATATTTTCCTCTGCAATCCTTAACTAATGGTAGCCTCATTTGAGATCTATCTTAGAATAAATGGTGGAGCATTTCATCGATAAAATAAATAATCTATAAATGGAAGGGGGTAATGACTCTTCATCATTACTTTATTGAGTTGTCTATAATCCACACACAAACGCAAGGATCAATCTTTCTTCAAAAACAATTCACCATCAACTAGCGCCTAAGGAGATACACTAGGATAGATTAGTAATTTCTTAAGAAAGGTCCTCCAAGTGAAAGTTGAGCTCACGTAGCTTAGGGTTGGTCATTCTATATGTTTCATGTGAGATAGGCTCTACTCAAGGAACCAAATCAATATAAAATTCAATATCACGTGGGGGAGTTAACCCTAGCAAATCCCTAGAAAAAAATTTGAAATCATTTGTAAAATGGGTTGGTCATCAAGTGATGGTCCTTGAGTCTCATCCTCCGATTGGTCACTAACTATGATGACATATAAGTGACAACCCCCCGTTGCGCACACCATTTTAGTTGCATAGCGGATATTGTGCGAATAGAGATGGGTCTCCTAACTCAAACTATCACTAAGCCGAACTCCCAAATCGTCTACACAAGATATAACCTTGTTGTAATGATCAACCCTAGCTCTGTGTGCAGATAACCAATCCATGCTAAAGATAACTCAATATGACCCCAAGTGAAGGATACAAAGATCCAATGTCATGGTGAAGGGTCATAGGTCCACTACACACTCCTTAAATAAGGATTCCATTGAGATTTTGGCTTTAGAAGCCATTTCAACATCCCAACTATGGCAATGCCTAGCTGCCACCAGCTTGCATTGCTTTACTAATGATGGAGAAATGTAAGCATTTAAAGAGATAGAATCAAATAAGATAGGGGTATAAATACAACCAATATTACTTATGGTCTTAATCACCATACCACGGTGCTCTACCGGTAGTTCTCGATTCTTGCATAAATCCTTTGGCTTCGAGCATGTCACCAATTGTAGGTTGAGAAATAGGTGCCTTACCCATATTAGCGGGGTTCGTGAGAACTCTCTCTAGTGATTTCCATGTACATTTTACCCATAGTAACTACCTAGTCCCCCTTGGAAAGAAACCCCTCTAAGTCCCCTAATTGTGCTGTGAGGTAGATCTTGATGATACTACTACTAATCGATGCGCTTTTCATGGATGTACTAAAATTATCATGTTTCCTAATTGTTCCCCTACTTGGAGGCCCCATACTATGCCCTCTCTTCGCATCATGGCGTTGTTAAGGTCGAATGGGTGGTCAAGTCTCATTGTTGATCTTTGTTGAGGAGGTGTGAAGGAAGAATATGCTGAAGTGCATCAACAGAAGGAGGAGGAGTTGATCCCCTCGACATACTATCCTACACCTTTTGTATACAGCTCCTCACTTTTCTTGAGCCAATTGATTCTTCCCCATAGTTGATTTATCTAGTCTCTACAATGTAGGTCTCTTGCACGACCTCTTATAGTGTATGTGGATAATGAATGCGCAATGCCCCTCCCAAGTCTAAGTTCAGGCCCCTGATGAACATGTGGATCCTAACATGCTCATCCTACATGTAGTTCACACACTTAAGCACATCCAAAAAGCGACCATCATACTCTGCATACCGTCGAGGATGCGTATCGCGAGATCATGAAACTCAAAAATCCGCTACTAGATAAATCTCTTGGATATGTACCTACTCCTGAAATTATCCTCAAAGAGCTCCCAAGTATCTATCTCTAAATCCAAATGGATATTCTACTCCTTAGTCCTCCACCAAACTCTAGCTTTGTCTCTCGAGAAGGTGAATGGAAACACGAGCTTTCATATTATTAGTACAAGGACATAAATTAAAGCACCCACTCAAGAAAACCATCAATGCCTGGCTTCAAATCCTTCTATGTCTCTAGTAAAATGAGGTGGGTGTAACTTCATTATCTCTCTAATGTGATTTTTCATAGTCGACTATCATCCCTTAGGTCTGTCTCGCATGTTCATCCCTCGGCATAGGGCTCCTTGACTGTCTTTTTGTCTCATAGCTCTATCTTTGTGGTATCTAGTGTCTGACTCATGTCTAATTGAATCTACATGGGATTTATCTACCTTATCCTCAACATGATGACATGAAGGTGCACGAGCATCCACTGATGGATCTCTTTCATATTTGTTAGGTTTCCCTCCTAAAGATCCTCAACATATAACAACATTAACATCCTGTAGTGTCATAGTATATGAGGCAATACGGTTGTTACTCCTAACTGGGGTGGTAAATTTAGTTCCATGTGTAGGAACCCTCGCCTACTTTGTAGGTCCATGTGAGAGTTAATTTATCATCATCTATGTTTTTTCAGTTTTCTATGTTTTAAAATATCATACAATGTTTTGTGTTCTAGGTGTAGTTTGTGCTAGGTTTACATATTTAGGTTTCATGTTAGAATGAGATCCAAGCATTGAACCCATGGCTTTGTTACCAAGTGTAATGGCCACAATTTTCTATGCTCAAAACTAAAAATAATGTAATAATTTAATAGGCAAAATTATGGTAAGTTTTTTTTTTTTAATTTTAAAGGGATGAAAGGGTAAACATTACTCACAAGTTAATTAATTTCTCGTTATAGTTTATTTAGAACCGGAGGAAGTGGAGTTAAATTAAAGTAACTCATAAGGAAAGTTATGGAAAAATGAGATAATGATTGATAAAGTAACTCATTTACTGAGTTCTATTAGTTTACTTCACTACTCTGTTATTAATGTTTGTTTAAAAACTCCCTTAGTTCATTATCACCTACCATGCACATTCATATTATTAATTTCCACCAAGATTTCACCACTAGGCTAACAACTAAGGGGCCCCATTAACTCCATTACCCATGCCCTTTTTAATTTACTTGACATTCCCCTAAAATTCTACCCAATTAAGTGATGTAGGGTTTAATCTGAACCATTAGATTAAATATATCATGGCCAGTGGATATCAGTTGCCATAACTTTCCTTATGTGTTACTTTTATTTCCATTTACCCTAATTTCTCATTCATTTTCTCATTCTTATTTTGTAGGTTTGGAGGAGGAGAAGCCGGGAGGCCATTAGAGAGGGTTTGCAAGATCCATTATTTTTATAGTTTAAGTAAAAATCATAGATCTACCCATTTCCTTTGTGGGTATTATTTACCCTTCTTTATTTGTGTTTATTTGAAGTTTTTATTGCAGGTGTAATGTATATATACCTATTTTGGGTGAATATACAACCCACACACACACACACACACACACACATTATATTTACATATGTATGTATGTGTGTATTATATATATATATATATATTGATATTCAATATTAAATATATTATAGGATCGACTATCTTCTTTACCATGTGACCCTATGTAATGAATGGTCACATTCATTAAAAATGTTAGAGCATGCATTTATATTGGTTCATCCAATTTTATTGCGTGTGGTTTATATATTGTGGGGAGGGGTGAGTGGGTGTAGTACCCTATCACCACCACTATTTTATTAAAAAGTGGGTGGGGGTGGGGTGTAACACCACCCGCCTCCACCACTCCACAAAAATAACAATATGCAACGGTTGGGCCTCGGCCCAACCCCAAACATATTATTTTTTATTTAAATAAAACACATTCCATTTTTAATAAGCCATTGGGCTTAATATTAAATTTGGTTTTTATTTTATTTTTTTCTATTAATTATATATATATATATATATATATATTTATATATATTTAAATAAAAACACCATGAATTTATATATATATATATATATATTGCAAATAAAATAGATATAAATATTTAAATTTAAATAATAATAAATTTATATAGGTAGAAATATATGTTTACCATTGTGCTTTGCTTTTTTCTACTTAAATTTAAAGTATTCACCTAAGTCCACTTATACGGTGAAATGTGAGATAAGAGGTTATAGTTTTCTACCTATTCATCTATGAGAAAACTAAAATATTAACACATTTTGTTAAGCACACAATACATTTTGTAAAAATATAATTTCCTTATTTTTGTTTGCAATAAAATGTAATAATATATATATATAATTGATGCAATATTCCTTCTAACATGAGCATTTGAATAGGAGAAACTAAACAATCTTAAATGAAAATTATCTATTATTTCTAATTCCAACTATACAATACAAATATTATAATGAAAGTTGTAATAACATCCTTTGTAATACAATAATTTCTAATCCATTTCTTAAAATAACATAGTCCTTTCCAACAAGGTATACAACTAAATTTTTTTCTCCATTCAACTATATCACTACAAATTTGGAATAAATGAATTATACAAGGCTTTCTTTCAAACATACTAAAGTTACAATCTTCCACTCTAAGTGGGAACAATAATAAATTTTACAACATGGAGGATCTTCTAACAAACTCAAAACACAAGTCTTCTCTCAAGGTCATATCCCAACTTTATAGCTTTAATTTTGCACATCTTAACCTCTTCAAAACTCGAATCACCAACAAAGAAAGGGGTACGGTGATGCTCTCCGCCCAACCTATAATAAAATAAGCGGAGAGGACTTTCTCTTTATTGACCCCCGAGCCCCAACCAAAGAAAAATATGGGGTATTATACAAGATTTGAAAACTTGTACAAAATGGCTTCCATAAATACTCATGCAACATTTCAACATTCTTTCCAAGCACGAAAAGAAAGAGAAGTTTGCAAATTTTTTTGAATCAAAATGGTAAAATTTACAAATTTAATCAAAACAAAAAGGATTAATAAAAATCCCAAATGGAGACAATAACATGGGGTTCTCTATTTATTCCTCCCATGTGGAAAGAGGGTCCACCCAAGGTCCTTTAGGTGTACTATCATTAAAACACACACACTTATTTCTCCCTTTTTCCAATGAAAAGAAACACATAAATTACTTTTATATCCACATAGGTGGAGCACCTTTTCAACTCTTCCTCCACGTTTCCTAACAATCTCTGTTTTTCCTCCACAAATAATCTCCATTTTTTTCTCCTACAACAACTCTAAAGGAAATCTACCCAATGCCTCAAAACATGTACACACATAAACATGATTTTATTCACATAAACACACACATCTCTCTCTCTCTCTCTCTCTCTCTCTCTCTCTCTCTCTCTCTCTCTCTCTCTCTCTCTCTCTCGCACACGCACACACACACACACACACACACACACACACACACACACACACACACACACACACACACACACACACACACACACACACACACACACACACACACACAATTAGAATACATGGTAGAAGATGCTACCTTTCCATTGCAAGAATTTGATCCAAAGTTACTTGCAAAGCTCCTTCCAAGCTCTAGTAAAAATCCAAAATGCTCCAAGACTCAAACCAAGCAACTCCAACTCTCACTCCCAAAATACAAGTTCACAACAAAATTAAGTAATCCCATAACCCAAAAATTAACTATCATATATTAAAAAAATGAGAATAAGAGGGTAATGTGGCTCCATGTAGGATCCACATCACTTGTAATGCCCACAAAAAACTCTACTCTCAAAACAAATAGAACCGATAAATTAATAGTCAAGTTTACGGTAATAATTTATTTTATTTTATTTTGTTTGAAAAGTGGTTTGGAAGGTTAGAAATTTCCACAATTAATAAATTTCTTTGTTAAATAATTTCTACACAAGCTTGTGAGAAAATGGAATTAAATTAATAATTAAATATTATTAATTTACTTCATAATCTATATTTACAATTTAAATAATCTACTAAGCTCCATTAGTTTAATTATTTATCATGCACCAAGATTACATTATTTTCTAACTCAAAGGTTTAATTGTTTTTCCTAGCCACTAAGTGGCCCCATTCACCCCATTACCCATGTTCTCTCATTTTTTTAATTTAAATTACATTCCCACAAAATACCTTCCACTTAAGTGAGGTAGGGTTTAATTTGGGCCATTGGATTGAATCTATCCTATCCCTTGGATTTAGGTTGTCCTAAATTTATTTATGGATATCTTTTTATTTCTATTTTCCCCCAAAACCATATTTTATCTTTTCTTGTTTGCATGTTTTAGAAAAGGAGGAGGACGATCCATGAGAGAAATAAGTGCATCCATGGAAAACTCTCTCTTGGTTTAAGTTGTAAATATTTTACTATTGTAATATTACTTCTCTGTTTATCATTGAGATCCCACCATGGATTTGTTTTGTTATTTTGATGTAAACATCTTTTTTGAGATCAAAAATTGGGGAAGGAACCCCATTTAAATAAATATATGAATTTTACACATATGGGTTCCATAAATAGATTAGAGAGCTTAAGAAACTTAAATTTAAAAAATTTCTAGTTGCTTGAAGTTTCCTTTCATTAGTTTTAATCTTAGATTTCACTTAAATTTCAAACTAAGTTTTCACAGTCTGGAAATTTTAGTTTTTGGTCAAAAGTCAAAAAACCAAAACCCTAAACAGGTCAAGGGTCCTTTCATCGCTTCCCTTCCTAGGGGTAGTTCATCAAATACTGCTCTGTGTTGGGTGGCAGTTCATAAATTTTCACTCTGCACAGGGAAGCAATTCTGTTCCTAGAAAACATAACCTTCAAATAATGCATTTTAAAAATAGTTTTCAACTTAAGTTGATTTTTAATGGAACATGAATTTTAATGAGGGTATCTTCCATTTGTTGAATTGTAGAGTGATAACATATCTAGTTGTATAAATAAAAATTAAATATGCATAGTTTCTTGTTCATTCAATGATACAACCTTCAACGACATGAAACGTAAATTTTATTTTATTGAACATACTTTGAAATTTCTCCTTTCAACCATGAATACAAATATGGTAACTACAAGATACAAGAACATTCTTTTTCAATACAAAAATTTCTTATCCATTTCTTTCAATAAAACCATTCCTTTCTTTTCCAAATATACATATGTATCTATATTGTAACTTTGAGTACATAAAAATTTAGGAGAGTTTCATTTCAAACAATTATAGAACTTAAGCTTTCTCCTTTCACTATAACATTAAAAAATTAAAAAATTAAATATACAAGCCTTCTTCATTCACTCAATCACTACAACTTGGAATAAATGAAATATTAAAAAAATTATTTTAATCATACAAAATTTACAATATTCCACTCTAAGTGGGAATAATATAATGATAAAGTTACAACATAGAGACTTTCAGTAAGGCCAAAACACAAGTCTTCATTTTAATGTCTTATCCAAACATCATAGCTTAAATCTTGCATTCTTAAATATTTCAAAATCTTCTATCACAATACAAAGAAAGTAGGAATAGATGACTCTCTCCACCCAACATTTAATATATTAAGAGGAGAAGTCATCCTTTTTTGGCCCCCGAGTCCCAAACCAAAGAACAATAATGAGGGATCCTTAGCAACATTTGAAAACTTTTTACAAGAGTGGCTTCATCAAAAACATAAAACCCACACAACATGCAACACATTCAAGGGAAATACTCAACAATATTTAATACTTTCTCAAACAACACATAGGTTTGATATCAAACCAAAAATACTAAGGAATAAGGGAACCACCTCCTTTTTCCACCCAAGTGAAGTAGGATTTTCACCCAAAGCCTCCATGTGCATAATAGAATCAACAAAACATCCTTATCTCTCCCATTGGGAGTATAAAAAAATATGTCCATGTTTTACTTTTCACTCCCCAATTGTGAAACTCCCAATCACACTCCATCCAAAATGCATGCCTCACAAATCCATTTTCCCTCCCCAATGTTCCCATACTTTCATCTCCACTCCCTTATTAAGGAAAACTACCTAACCAAACAAAAACACATTCATAATACTAATACAATATCCAACAAGGACAATTTTAACATCTACAAACATAAACAAGAAGGTTTTAAAGGTGGAGATCCTACCTCTCCATCAATCTAACAAGGTGAAATGCAAGACCCTTTTGGAAAATATAACTTTGAGATTTCTCTTTCCAACTACACAATACACAAATATGAAAATGAAATTTACATTAACATCCTTTGTAATTCAAGAATTTATAATCCCTTACTTACAATAACATAATCCTTTCCAACAATGTATACATCTAAAGTTTTTCTCCATTCAACTAAGTCACTACAACTTCAAATAAATGAAATATATAAGGCTTTCTTTTAAACATGCAGAAGTTACAATGTTCCACTCTAAGTGGGAACAATATTAAATTTTACAACATGTAGGCTCTTCCAACAAGCTCAAAACACAAGTCTTCTCTCAATCTCATATCAAAACTTTATAGATTTCATTTTGCACATCTTAACCTCTTCAAAACTTGAATAACAAACAAAGAAAGGGCTATAATAAAATTTATCAACATTTCCACATTCTTTTCCAAGGAAGACAAGAAAGATAAGTTTGCAACATTTTCCAAATCAAAAAATTAAAATATACAAATTTAATCAAAATAAAAAGACTTGATATCAAGCCCAAATGGAGACAAGAATAGATATTTCTCTCCTTATGCCTCCCATGTGGAAAGAGGGTGCACCTAAGGTCCTCTTAGTGCACTATCATCAAAACACACACACTTATTTCTCCCTTTTTCCTATGTAAAGAAACACATAAATTCCTTTTATGTCCACATAGGTGGAGCACTTCTTCTAATCTCCTCCACATTTCCTAAAATCTCCCATTTTCCTCCACAAAGAATCTCCATTTCATTCTCCTACGCAAACTCTAAAGGCAATCCACCTAATCCCTCAAAACATGCACACATACAAATATGCTTTTTCACACACACACACACACACACACACACACACACACACACACACACACACACACACACACACACACACACACACACACACACACACACACACACACACACAATAAAAATACATGGGAGAAGCTCTCACCTTTCCATTGTGAGAATTTTATCCAAATTCACCATAGAAAGATCCTTCCAAGATCAAACAAATTTCAAAGAAGCTTCAATACTCAAACCAATCAACTCCAACTCTCACTCCCAAAATGCAATTGCACAACAAAATGAAGTAACCCCATAACCAAAACATTAAGTAACGTATATAGAAAAAGGAGAAGGGGGCTGATGTGGCTTCATGTAGGATCCACATCACTTGTAACACCCACAACTATACTCTCAAAACAAATATAACTAATAAATTAATAGTCAAATTTACGGTAATAATTTTTTAGTTTTTATTTTTATTTTTGGTGTGAAAAATGGTTTTCAAGGTTACACATTTCCAAAATTAATAAATTTCTTGATTAAAGTATTTCTACACAAGCTTGTAAAAATGGAATTAAATTAATAATTAAATATTATTAATTTACTTCTAAGTGATATTCACAATTTAAAGCATCTACTAGGCTCTAGTATTTTAATTATTTATCATGCACAAGGATTTCATTATTTTCTAACTCAAAGGTTTAATTGTTTTCTCTAGCCACTAAGTGGCCCCATTCACCCCATTACCCATGCTCTCTCTCTCTCTCTCTCTCTCTCTCTATAAAATAAATTCCCATAAAATACCTCCCTCTAAGTGAGGTAGGGTTTGATTTGATCCATTGTATTGAATCTATAAAAGCCCTTACATTTAGGTTGCAATAAATTTACTTATGGTTCTCTTTTTATTTCTATTTTCCCCAAACAACATCATTTTATATTTTCTTGTTACAGGATTTGGAAGAGCAAAAGAAGGAGGAGCCATGAGAGAAAGAAGTGCATCCATCTAAAAATTTCTCTTTGTTTAAGTTGTAAGATTTTACTATTGTAATATTACACCTTTGTTTAATATTGAGATCCACCATGGATTTATTCTATTAATTTGATGTAAACATCCTTTTTGAGTTCAATAATTGGGAAATAAACCCCATTTCAATAAAAGTGTGAATTTTACACATATGTGTGCCATAAAGAGATTGGAGAGCTTAAAACACTTAAATTTAATTCATTTCTAGTTGTTGGTGCTTTCCTTGTGAGGGTTTTAAAATTAGATTTCACTTAAAATTAAAAATGGTTTTTCAAAGTCCAGAAATTTTATTGTTCCATCAAAAGTGATGAAACCACTTCCCTACGTAGGACGGTGGTTTTGTGACCATCACCCTGTTTGGTGGGTTTTCCATTGAACACTTCTCTGTGCTAGGTGGTTGTTCTAAAGCTGTCACTCTACATAGGATGACTGTTCTTTTCCCTGAAAATATTTTTCAATTTATGTTGATTTTTAATGCAACATTAATTTTAATGAGGGTGTCTTCCATTCATTGGTTGGTAGAGTGATAATGTAAGTTTACTAACTCGAAATTACAAATGCATATTTTTTTCATTCAATCATAAAACCTTCAACAACATGAAATGCAAATTTTCTTTATTGAACATATTTTTAAATTTCTCCTTTCAACCATAAATACAAATATAATAACTTCAAGTTAAAATAACATTATTTTTGTAATACAAGAACTTCTAATACGTTCTTTCAATCAAGCAAGTAATTTATTTTCCAAATATACATATGTAGCTATATTGTTACTTTGTGTACATACAAATTTAGGATAGTTTCATTTCGAACAATTCTACAAATCAATCTTTCTATTTTCATTATAACATTACAACTTTGAATAAATGAAATATACAAGCCTTCTTCATTCACTCAATCACTACAACTTGGAATAAATGAAATATTACAAATATTTCTTTCAAGCATAAAAATTTACATTATTCCACTCTATGTGGGAATAATAGAATGATCAAGTTACAACATAGAGACTTTCAGCAATGCCAAAACACAAGTCTTCATTTCAATGTCTTCTCCAAAGTTCATAGCTTCAATCTTGCATTCTTAAATATTTCAAAAACCTTGATCACAAAACAAAGAAAAGGGGAATAGGTGACACTTTCCACCAAACCTTTAATCAATAAGATGAGAATTCATCCCTTCATTATCCCCAGAGCCCCAACCAAAGAAAAATAATGAGGGATCTTGAGTAACATTTGACAATTTTTACAAGAGTGTCTTCCACAAAAACATACAATCCACAAAACATGCAACACATTCAAGGGACATCTTGAACAATATTTTAAACTTTCTCAAATAACACATAGGTTTGATATTAAACCAAAAGGAGAAAGGAAGATGGGAACTACCTCATTTTTCCTCCCAAGAGAAGTAGGAGTTTCACCCAAAGCATCCATCTTCATAAGGCGATAAAAAAAATCATTATCTCTCTCCACTCTCAAGTATGTAAAAATTTGACCATTTTTTCATTTTCACTCGCCATAGGTTAAACTCCCAATCACACTCCCTCCAAAATGCATGCCTCACAACTCTCTTTTCCCTCCCTAATGGTCCCATACTTCCATCTCCCACTCATTTCTTAAAGCAAATTACCCAACCACACAAAAACACATTCACATGACACTCATACAACATCCAACAAGCACAATTTTCACATCTACAAACATAAATAAGAAGATAAAAAAGGTGGATATCCTAGCTCTCTGTCAAGCTTCCAAGAGTCTTCACTCCAACAATATTTAACTTTTTTGACACCTTCAAGCCAAGCGCACTCAAAAGCAACTCCAACAAGCTCCTA
The DNA here is from genome assembly GCA_018340775.1 of Taxus wallichiana var. yunnanensis. NCBI lineage: Eukaryota > Viridiplantae > Streptophyta > Pinopsida > Cupressales > Taxaceae > Taxus > Taxus wallichiana. Next base: position 652,213,886 of record CM031238.1, on the reverse strand, counting down.
ATTCCAAAACAAGTAACTCAAAGGCGTGTTATACTTTCAACCATAAATTTCTTCAAATGGATCCATACCAATAGAAATTTGAAATTTGTTATTATAAGTAACCTCCACTAGGTAAAAACACTCCTCCCACCTTGAATAATGGCCCATGACGTACATCCGAAGCATTTCCTTTAAAATCTGATTCACCCACTCCGTCTATCCATATATCTTTGGATGATATGTTGTACTTAAGTTGATATAAATCTCAAGGGCATGTTGCATGGTAGTCTAGAAATGAGAGGTATATAAGTGATTGCGGTCATAAATAATCTTCTATAGAATCCTATGCGATCGAAAATCTCATCTAAGTATACTCGCGCCCTTTCGCTCGAGATGTATACGTGGTATTCACCGGATAAAAATAATAAAATTTCATCAATCTATCCATTGTGGCCATGATGGCATCATGGTGGTATCTCAACGTCAATATACCTATTAATAAATGCATGGAAATGGTGTCCCATTTCTACTCTAGTATATCATGTGAGTAGAAAGCGGTGGTGGATGTTGATTCTCGGCCTTCACCCTCGAAACTTTAAACAACATGACAAAAACTGATCTATGTATATCCGAAGACCTATCCAATGGTACAACTATCTCAAGGTAGTGTGCATCTTCTCCACCCCTAGATGGGATGAATAAGGTGAATGATGAGCCTTTTACTAAGATATCCCATCTCAAGCTTTCATCCCTAGGTCTATAGATTGAGACTCTATGTTCGAGAAGTCCATTTTACTCTAATGAAAATCCATCAAAATTCCCCTCAAAGGGTATCGAGAGTCATTCTCTAATCTAGGTGTAGGGTAGAAGCTATAATGTGGAAGCTTTGTCAAAAATACTTCTCAACAAAGATGTACCCATTGAAGTATCCATAACCAAATGTCTTCATCTATTCAAATATTCTACAACCACATTCTCCTTCCCTTCACACGCTTTATCTCCATGTCGTACTTGCATAACAACTCCATTCAATGCCATTGTGAGTGGTGAGATTGGGGTGCGTGAAGAGGTGACGTAAGCTCAAATGGTCTTTAGAAGAATGAACCTCTTGCCAAGAAGGAAATGACGCCAACACACAAAAAAATGCACTATTTCCGTAAGATCAAGGTCATAAAGTCAAATAAATGAGCTCATAATCCTTGAGTTTGCAAGTCTCGAAGGCAACCACATGGCCCTCTGCATAAAAACACCTCCTAATCTTGCCAAGGAATCATCCATA